>JAJJWW010003890.1:0-336588 GCA_023531295.1 Papaver armeniacum
CAATGACATTAAATCCTTCAACAACCATTCAAGACACAAGCGAATGGTCAAAAAGCACAACATGAGTGTTTTACATCAAACTCGCGAGATGATTTTACATTGTCCCGTACAAACCAACGAGATGGGAGCAATTGGTGAAGAATATTGGTATGGGTCATATACCATTCTTTTCGTATGATTGTCCTCTACAACATATCCTAAATTCAAAGCAATTGGAGAAATGAGCAAGGATATGTGGCCGAAACATTGGACAAATACAATCCGAAAAAGTTCTCAAAGCCTCTGAAGTTTAATGTTAACCTTTTTCAGTTAGCAAACATGCTCAAAACTCAAAAATCTTAAATGACCAAAACTTGGATATTTTCTAGGCTTGAAGATACATATACAGATATGAAAATCTGTTTTTTGAACGAAGATTCTACTTGTTTTTGCTAAAATGTCAAGTCTGAAATTTTCTCGGTGACAATTTCAAGAAAAAATTATCGTATACCTCACATGGATTCTCATTCATTCATTCACAAATCAGCAATTTCATACTTATATGAAGAGATTACAGGAGATATACTTATTGGGGGAGTCTCTAAATCATTTGAAGGCTCGGCAATGCCGAAATCTCAATTGGCAACGCCGTTATCTCCATTCGGTTCGGGATTTCGTAATTATCCATATTCCCATATCCCAAAGAAGAGCACGCTTCATCAACATGATGCTTATCTACAATGATTTCTTCTGGATTCATCAACAACAATTATTATTATTTCATTCAAGGAGATGCCACGATCACCGCACGAAAAGGATACTTACATCGACTTCCCGAATCTTTGGATTCATGAGTTGTTTGCCCGGAACAAGTTGAAGACCGTCAATCGATGGAGCAAAAGTCTCGAAAATAAATAACAAACCTTGGTCTCATGATCCTAATTGCACGGTAAAGTCATGACACAAGGAACGCTAACAACTCACCAAACAAACGACTTGGGACTACACGTCATTTGCTAACATCATGTAGTCCTTATACGGGTTCTCCGCTCCGTAGACTTTCTTCCATTTCCGTGGAGTCTACATTGATTCGAGATCTCACTACACGATCATCCTATGGTAAAGCTAATGAAATAACTAGGAGTACAACTCGGTATGAAGGATCTCTCACCATCACCCAGAGGTTCCAGAAGTACCATTTCTTAAAGTTTCATCCGTAGAGATGTTATCTCTGGGAACACCATCTTTGGAAGTATCATCATGGGAGTCAGTCATTCTCGCAAAGTGGCTACTTCAGCACATCGTTCATACAAAGCACAGGCTTCGACAGAACAATGAATCATGGAATAAATGTGCTCATAACAGAATCTACAAGAATGGTAACCATCCAACTCTTACCTATTTACAATTTCACTAGCTGTAGTGATTAAAATCTCGAGAATTCGTTCGCTCCTTCAAACCTGCAAAGACGAACAAAATTCATTATTCAAAATCATGACTTGATTTTCATAAAACCGTGAACAACCCACGTAAATTTTTACTATGTGAACATTCACTAGTTTTCAAAATTGGAAGACGCCCATTCTACAATTGTGAAAACTCACATACGGACATTATTTCACCATGTATGATTGTCTACTTTCACAGTTGCTCAAAATCAAAACATTGATTTTACTAAAATATATATTTAACGTGAAACTCACGTAAATTTGAAAAATATATCTATATATTTTTTTGCTCATCGCACGAGCATCATCTTTGAAGTAGAGTATATTTTCAAAGATTTCCGAAAGCTCGAAGATAAAAATTTCATGAAAGCTCATAAACAAAATTTTATTACTAATAGACGCACGTCTGTTCAAAAAAAAAAAAAAATTCTCTCGTACGAGCATCCACCTTTGAAACGAGAGTTTATTCCACTTTGTGAAATCTCACGTATTTAAAATATAGAATTTTGTTTTCATGAAAGCTCATAGACAAAATTTTTATCATTAGACTCAGGTCTATTAATGTAGATGGTGGATTTTCGACAAAGGGTAAAATTGTAAAACTATACTCCGGATCCTAAGCAATCAGATGAGTATTGAGGCCCATGTCTCTCATTAAAGCATGAAATCTCATGCCATAAATCTCTGACTGAGAAGGTTGTCTCTTAGAGTATATGTAGATGTGTAGTCTCCCAGCTGAGGCCACGGCACATCTCATGAATACTGAGCAATTTAAGTAATTACTCCGGATCCGGCAATCGGATGAGTATTGAGACTCATGTCTCTAAGCGTGAAAGCTCATGCCATAAAACCTCTGATCGAGAAAGTCTCTCAAAGAAGATGTAGATGTGTAGTCTCCCAGCCGAGACCACGACACATCTCATATTGTATAGAATCGCAAGATTGGACGGCTCCTAGACAAAGATATCCTTTAGTATAGAGCAATAACGTCTTCAGGATGCAACCATGTTTTCCCCGACTATACAAGAGGAATATGACACTCCAACAAGTTCATATTTCTCAACCCTCGAGATAATTAATGCTCCTAGATAGGAAGCCCTGCTAGTATAGAGCCATCAGTTAATTATCTCTAATCGCTTGAATATCCAGCAATATTCTACGATTCTTCGTTATATTTGGTCACTTCAATTCGTGATTCTTCTCAGCAGAATTCCACGGGTTAGTGATAAATATTCAACGAGAACAGCATCCGAGCATCGAATAAGCCCCGACTAAAATGGTGCAAGTGTACTTAGCAATAATGCATGAGACAACATTTGAATGCGCAAACGAGCATTTCAAAATATGAATGAACGATGAAACTATGCAAAATAGGAAGGAAAAATAATAATAATAAAATATTAGCAAAGGCGCCAGGGAACTGGGCTCATCAGCTGGCCGGTCATGTCGTGACCAGCCCCGCGCCCAATTTTATATTTTTTCATATTTTATTATTTTTCCTGATCTCGTGAAAATTATCTCGTTCGAGCAAATCTGCTTCGTTTCAAGGAAATTTTCTAATCTCATGATTTTATCAAAGAAATAATAAAATTAGGGAAAGGTGTCATGACCGAGCACCAGCCGTCCGGCCATGCCCTAGCCGTGGCCGGCCCCACACCTCACGTCCCCATTATTTTATTATTTCTCTCAAATTATGAAAATTCCCGGATTTCATGAATTTTCCCTAAAACCATGAAAATTCCCTAATTTTATGAATTTTCTCTAAAATCATGAAAAATATTATAAAATTAGGAAAACTCGTGGGACCGGGCTCTAGACGGCCTGGGCCCATGCCCTAGCCGGTCCCACACGCCTATTATTTTATTATTGTTTGTTGTTTTTGTTTCCCGATTCCATGAAAACTCCCCGATTTCAACAAAATACCTTGGTTTCAATAAATCTCTTTGATTTTATGAAAATTTCCTAAAATCATAAAAAATTACATAAAATTGGGATGAGTGCCCTGGGACCGTGCCCGTTGGCCGGCCGGCCATGCCTTGGCCATTGCCGGTCCCACACTCCATCATTCCCTATTTTATTATTATTATTTTATCTCTCTCATCTCATGGAAGTTCCCTAATTTCATAAAACTCTCTAGTTTCATGGAATTTCCCTCAAATCAGAGAAAATACATAAAATCACATAAAACTGGGAAAGTGTGGGACCGTGCTTGTCAGCCGGACGACCATGCCCTAGCCGTGGCCGGTCCCACACCTTGCAATTCCCTGTTTTATTTATCATTTTTCATCATCTCATGTATTTTTCCTAGTTTCAAAGAAAACCGGATTTCGCATATTTTCTCAAAATGTTGCTCAAATGCGCATCGGAAAATACTCGAAACTCTCAGATCGAGACACGGACACTATGGTGACACGAGCACATCCCCTTGACCGACCAAGGGTGGCTCTAAGGCCTGCAAACAGCCGGTCCCACATGTTTTAATGATTTTAACCTAATTTGCTCAATTGCTCATATTAGGTTCAAACTTCTTCCAAACAATTAAGAGTTTGCTTGAACGACCATCCATTGGTCCCACGGCCACCAAGAGCCGGCCCCATGACCTCTTGGTCGGTCCCTCAGCTCTTCATGACTAGGTTTTTATTATTTGTCGCTCACACGAGCATTATTTCAATAAATGATTAAACCAAAGCATTTAATCATTCTTTCACCAACTGGTCCTCTAAGAGACTTTGGTATTTTGCTCATTCGAGCATTTGGGCGTTACATGGTGGACTCGTCATCCCATGTAGTCTGGTCCCTCGCTTCACTCTGCAGATTGATTTGCAATAAATCATCATTTCGATAAAATTAGGGTTTTGAATCCATAGCTCTGCAGAAACATGATTCTCGAGTGCATTCAAATACTGATAATTTTATGTTGATTCCATGATCAACATTTTTATTTATTTTACTCGACCCAAAAATCAAGTATCTTAAATTAATATTTATTTTGGTCCCGCTACCAACAATTCATCAAACGAGCAATATTTGCTCAAACCGCAATATTTGCTCAAACTAGCAATATTCCTCAAACTAGCAATATTTGCTCGAACCAAAGCAATATTTGCTCGATTCAAGAATATTGGTTCAACTATCAATATTATTCGACAATTCAAAGAACACGCTTTGCTCGTCTTAGGTAATCAACATAATAATACCTCGTCTCAAATGAGACATATTTGATTCATGAATTTCGTAACATTTGCAAAACATGTTCAATTCAACAATACATGGACTCATCGTCCCACAAAGTCAAGAATCGACTCCACAATCACGAGATATCAATCATGTCACATGGGGGATATTAACTAGGGTTTTGGTTTGGCGGTCTACGGCACGTGTGTTCACCCACGATGAGAATGTGAGCAAGTCGTGCAATCGGGTTGGAAGAGTCAAGCAAAGTAGTGGGTGGAAAATTAACCAAGTCTCCGCACGATGAGCAAATCGGTTTTAACACGATTTCCCACTTCCCACTCTCTCGATTCCAAAGAAACTGTCACACTTCATGGGATCATGGTGTTTTCAACTCGGCATTATAAAATATCTCTCGAATCCCGATTGAAAGGACAAGATTCGAACACTCGAACATTCGTCTAAAAAGAATTCTCATCAAAGTTCATACAGATAATCTTTCGTCTACACGAACTCATCGTTTGAGCATTCACTCTCAATTGAGCAAAATTCAATCATTCAGAGCATTCTTACGCTGAATTCACAACACACCTACAATCTCAGATCACCATTGATCTCACGCATTTCTCAGCTTCCCTCCTACAGATCAACCCATCCTCTCTTGTGACCGAATTGACTTTGGAACGACCATTGTTCTTGGTTTAGGCCGGAGTCTTACAGATTGATCTCTCGAACTTAAAGCACTCCCTTCTTGCAGTGCATCTGTGTGAGGTTCAACATTTCGCTCGGTTCAAGGAGTCTCCACATGGTCGACTCTTCAATTCCGTAAAACCCAGCAAATCGTTTTTCCCCATCTACAGATTGGCGACCACAGTGGGAGATTAATCTCTCGGTTGCAATCTCACGGTTTCACAAGATGGCTGGTCTTAGGTCTGGGTTAGTTACAGGTTCCAATGCAAATGACGCTAGCACTAGCAACAACAACAACAACAATGAGGATATTCCGGAAACAATTCCAGCCTCTAACACTGGCGGTGGTGATATTACTCCTCCTCACACTAACACGGAAGGTCATCCTCTATCCGTCCGACACCCTGAAGAAGTCAGAGGAAACCCACCACCTACCATTGCTGATCTCATCAAAGTGCAAGAGACTCTTGCCAAGAATCAGACTGACATGGCTGCTACACTAAAGGAGCTGTGTAATTATCTCAAAAATCTTACTGATAAGATGTCAGAGAAGACTCAAGGAAAGGGAAAAGAAAAAGAGACATCTCCAGATGTTGATCCCGAAGTAGTTTCAATTCATACAGTGGATGGCAACAAAGTCCGCAAAGCTGCAGACGATCCATCAACAAAGGAATCATCAAATTTCATTACTCGGGAAGATTTGGAACGCATCTTGGAGAACCGTGGAAAAGACAAGACATCACATGTCCATCGTCACCAGCCTCCGTACCCTGCTGCTACGCAAAGGATTCCTCTTCCAAAAGGGCATACACATGGTACAACAACATCGCACCAGGAACTATCAACAATTGGGGAGAAATGATTAACGCCTTCTACAGAAAGTACTTCTTTGTGTCAGAGAAAATTACTCTCTCTGATCTTGGAAGAATGTTTCAGAGGAACAATGAACATCCCAATGACTACGTGAAAAGATTCAGAGTCCAGGCCCTGGACTGTCATGATCCAAACGTCACGGAGCAACAACTGGTAGACTTGTGTATCAACGGCATGATCCCGGTCTATAGAGCTTTATTGGAAAATCTTCGTTTCCAGACCTTCTCAGAGCTTCATGAAGCGGCGAAGAGATCGGCAACTACTGCGCCCGCTTTACTGGAAAGAACAAAAGCTATGAAGAACCGCGAGACACTCGAAGTAGCAGACGCCTGATCAAGAAGCAGTAAAACCTCCAGCCTTCCACAAACATTGTTGCATAAGGGAGCAAACGGAAAGCCAAACTGCCGCGCAAGCATACCTCAGCTCCTTCAAAAGCACAAAGCAAGGATAAGCAAGATGCACAAGCCTCTGACCAACGCACAAGAGTTCTTGATCAAGAAGCACCTGACTTTCCTTTTTCCATTGAAGAGGTGATCGAACTCCTGGATGTCCTGGGTCCAAGATGGTGCAATCAAGTTGCCATATGTCAAGAAAGAACCAAATCAAGAAGACATGGAAAGTCCTCTTTACTGCCGCTTCCACAGGTTCGTCAATCATCCCACAAGCAATCGCAGCAATTTTGAAGCACATTTTCAAAGAGAAGGTTGATCCACAATAGCTTCAATTGGGGATTGAAGGAGTACACAAGAATCCTCTCCCGTCGTAACCTTTACACTCTCTCGAACAACCTATCAAAAAGGCGGTTCAATCCTTGGTCGAACGTGAATTGCTCTATCTCGTCGAAGGCATAAAGGAGAGACATGTTCACAACATCGAACCACATTGTGTCAAGAAGTCCATTAGGAAATAATTCTTGAGCCTCCACCACGTACCAAGAGATGTACGATCGGGGACCGCTTACCACAGTCGAAGAAACGAATTTGGAAGAACGTTGATCGATGCCGGCACCCGCATCAACAACATTCCACCGAAAACCATCGGATCCACATGCATCACTCGACAAGAAGCTACTCATGCTCCCATCTCAATCGAGACCTTGAAGGAGCGCTCGGAAATACTTATGGCTACATCACTCTCAAAGTGAACATAAGTTCAACCTCGGACAAAAACCAAGTTTCACATAATCAGAAGATCCGGATATGACATGTCCTTCGACGAGCGTGGATCCACGCTGAAAAGATGGGTACTTACAAAGCGCCTTTTGTTACACATCTCTCCAACGAAGAAAGTTCTCGATCCGTAAGATTTGACGGACATTCCATCATCGAGTACTTTGAGGAATTTCAAACTTTAACGAGGTTGAAGCAAGAACTCGCAAAAGATGCATAGACATTCATCAAGAGGTTCCGCACTCGTGCAAGTCTCATTCCATGTCTATGTCATTTATTTCCCCACATGCTATCCTAGCATGGGGACTTAATTATGCTAGCAACTCTACAAGACGTTATGAATGGTAGCTTCACCGCATTAGTATTTTACCAAGTGGTTGAATCTCGACGTTTCTCCGAATCAAGCAATGAAACATTCATTACCGATGTCCAAACATGGCAAAGAACACTTTGGGCGTTTCTCCCCGCAAGTCCATGTGTTCCACAAAATCGAAAGCTCGATGTCCGCACAAGTGTCGAATCCCACTACCGCAACGAAAGGGATGTGAATCAACATAAGATACTCCGTGGCCGAGATGATCAAACCCCTAAGACATTCGATGCTTAAGGAATATACTCTTCAACGCTCAAGCATCTAAGAAGCCATCAAATTGTACTCCCAATCAAAGAGTACAACACAAATATCTCGACGATGACACATTGATTCAACACCAAAGACGATCAAAGTGTAACTAAACTACAATCGATAAGTCTTCATTATCCCATGATAAGACTTCAAGCATATGCAACATCATTCATACATGGATGGCACTAACTCCTTCAACATACACTGGGCAACCTGAGGTGATTCCATGAAACTTCATCAACGGGATTTCTCTACATCACAAGCCCCTGCATGATTGAGGAACTTTCTCTCTTCACCAATCACATCCAAGATGAAAACTGCCGATGCTATCTACCGCAACAACATCGACTCACCGACAAAGCTAGTTCTCGGTAAAGTTATGCTTTCAGAGCATTCAGGTTGAACTCTCAAGCACACCTTCATCTTAGCGACGCTCAACTCATCAACTAGTTCGTGAATGTAAAAGGCTCACTTTTGATGAAGGAGCAAAGATTATATCTATAATCATGGTTCTAGCCTTTTCGGTCTTTGGAGCAACTTCAACCATGGTATCAGCATCAACAATAATCTCTAGAGGAACACCATCCATGATTTCAGCATCGACAAGGATCTCTGGAGCGTAATCATTCATGGTCTCAGCACCAACAACGGTCTCAGTGAGCAACATCCTCATGGCTTCATCAACTAATCATTCTCTGAAGTGTTACACATGAAGCGGACTTTTCTAAGAACCGATGATTCATATCAAGATGTGTAGACCTGATAACATGCTCACATGAAAGTCTTCCCAAAGCTGGCACGACTGGTGGGCATAATCCAAAGTCTTCTACAAGATGTTCTCATCACCTCTACAAATGAGATACAACACACTTCAGGCCATGGGTTTGCAAAAACGTACCAATAGGTGAGGAATGGGACAATGCTTCCTCAACGAAAGATGTTCGTCTATGTCTCTTCTACAACATACCAAAAGGGCGCATTAATCGGACATACGAGCTGAAAGATATGGCCTTTACATCCAGGTTTATGAAGTCTGAAAATTCTGTACGGGATTACAAATCACAAATGTGCACGCTTCGTTGGCTGACCTCTACAACTCCGAATTGAGTGATTCTTTTCTCATGTGACAACTCAGTCTCTTAGCTTCAAAAATTGGGGTCAAGCATCAGATTCCGACGTCGTATGAGGTTCCTACAGCTTCCTGAGCATACAACATGCAAGCAGCAATTCTTAGACGGGATTCATAACTTCCACAGTCGATCGGTGTCCACCAGGTCTTTTCGCTAAGTCCTTCATCAAGGTACCTCCAACTTCGACCACCTGGGTCTTTACATCAATTTTTCTACCCGGATCCTCTATCTAGGTCCTGCCAGAAGAAGGGAAAATGAAAGAGAGAGATTCAACCTCGACGGTCGATCATGACGATCGGTCCAACACTCGTGGTTCCGGCTCTCCCAGTGCTAGTCAATCATCGCAAAAGGAATGCTACCACCGGGACATGCCACCATGGTCATTACATCATCCTCTCTTGAGAGCAACCTCGCTTATGGTCCCGTGACTGTGGTTTGTAAGTGATGTTTCTACGATCGATGTAAAACAAGATGGCACCGCAAGCACCATGCTCATGTATCAATCAAAGGGTCCTGATCTCGAATGAATCAATGACATTAAATCCTTCAACAACCGTTCAAGACACAAGCGAATGGTCTAAAAGCACAACATGAGTGTTTTACAGCAAACTCGTCTGAGATGATTTTACACTGTCCTGTACAAACCGACGAGCTGGGAGCAATTGGTGAAGAATCTAGGATGGGTCATATACCATTCTTTTCGTATGATTGTCCTCTACAACATATCCGAAATTCAAAGCAATTGAAGAAATGAGCAAGGATATGTGGCCGAAACATTGGACAACATACAATCTGAAAAAGTTCTGAAAGTCTCCTGGAAGTTTACTGTTTCGCCTTTTTCAGGCCATAAACATGCTCAAAACTCAAAAATCTTCTTTGTTAAAGCTTGGATATTTTCTGGGCTTGAAGATACATATGCAGATCGCGAAAATCTGACTTTGAACGAAGATTCTACGGTGTTTTTGCTAAAATGCTGAAGTCTGAAATTTTCTGGTGACGTATTTCACTAAAATTACTCGTATACTCACATGGATTCTCATTCATTCATTCACAAATCAGCAATTTCATACTTCTATGAAGAGATTACAGGAGATATACTTATTGGGGGAGTCTCTAAATCATTTGAAGGCTCGGCAATGCCGAAATCTCCATTGGCAACTCCGTTATCTCCATTCGGTTCGGGATTTCGGGAATTCTCCATATTCCCATATCCCAAAGAAGAGCACGCTTCATCAACATGATGCTTATCTACAATGATTTCTTCCTGGATTCATCAACAACAATTATTATTATTTCATTCAAGGAGATGCCACGATCACCTGCACGAAAAAGGATACTTACATCGACTTCTTCATCAGTGCTGGATTCATGAGTTGTTTGCCCGGGAACAAGTTGAAGACCGTCAATCGATGGAGCAAAAGTCTGAAAAGAAATAACAAACCTTGGTCTCATGATCCTAATTGCACGGGCAAAGTCATGACACAAGGAGCGCTAACAACTCACCAAAGAAACGACTGGGACTACACGTCATTTGCTAACATCATGTAGTCCTTACTTCTGGGTTCTCCGCTCCCGTAGACTTTCTTCCATTTCCGTGGAGTCTACATTGATCCAGGATCTCACTACACGATCATCCTATGGTAAAGCTAATGAAATAACCAGAGTACAACTCAAGATGAAGGATCTCTCACCATCACCCAGAGGTTCCGTAAGTACCATTTCTTAAAGTTTCGTCCGTAGAGATGTTATCTCCTGGAAACACCATCTTTGGAAGTATCATCATGGGAGTCAGTCATTCTCGCAAAGTGGCTACTTCAAACACATCGTTCATACAAAGCGCAGCTTCGACTAACAATGAATCATGGAATAAATGTGCTCACAACAGAGTCTACAAAAATGGTAACCATCCAACTCTTACCTATTTACAATTTCACTAGTGTAGTGATTACAATCTCGAGAATTCGTTCGCTCCTTCAAACCTGCAAAGACGAACAAAATTCATTATTCAAAATCATGACTTGATTTTCATAAAACCGTGAACAACCCACGTAAATTTTTACTATGTGAACATTCACTGGTTTTCAAAATTGGACAGACGTCCATTCTACAATTGTGAAAACTCACATACGTACATTATTTCACCATGTATGATTGTCTACTTTCAATAGCTTGTTCAAAATCAAAACATTGATTTTACTAAATATATATATTTAACGTGAAACTCACGTAAATTTGAAAAATATATCTATATATTTTTTTGCTCCTCGCACGAGCATTTGTCTTTGAAGCGAGAGTATATTTTCAAAGATTTCCGAAAGCTCGAAGATAAAAAATTTCATGAAAGCTCATAAACAAAATTTTATTACTAACAGACGCACGTCTGTTCAAAAAAAAAATTCTCTCGTACGAGCATCCACCTTTGAAACGAGAGTTTATTCCACTTTGTGAAATCTCACGTATTTAAAAAATAAAATTTTGTTTTCGTGAAAGCTCATAGACAAAAATTTTATCATTAGACTCAGGTCTATTTTGTTTGTTCCTTAAACTAACGAAAGAACGAGCGTCTATTCCTAAAACAAGGATTTCTTTTCGGGCCCGGCCCTTGAATCCTAAACCGACCAAGGTTCCACCATCGAATCAGCGGTTCTACACCAATTTATGCTCACCGGATGATGCTCTATTATGCCACTGGGGTTTCCGCTCAAACCATGGTTTGCTCATTCATTCGAAATCCGGTAATGTCTTATCTTATGACTAAGTTCAATTACTTATTTCTGTTTGTACCTGGAAAATCACCATTCAATGCTGACTGAGGAACATGACTTTTCCTCACTAAGCAGGGGACTTAATGTAGATGGTGGATTTTCGACAAAGGGTAAAATTGTAAAACTATACTCCGGATCCGGCAATCGGATGAGTATTGAGGCCCATGTCTCTCATTAAAGCATGAAAGCTCATGCCATAAATTTCTGACTGAGAAGGATGTCTCTCAGAGTATATGTAGATGTGTAGTCTCCCAGCTGAGGCCACGACACATCTCATGAATACTGAGCAATTTCAGTAATTACTCCGGATCCGGCAATCGGATGAGTATTGAGACTCATGTCTCTAAGCGTGAAAGCTCATGCCATAAAACCTCTGATCGAGAAAGTCTCTCAGAGAAGATGTAGATGTGTAGTCTCCCAGCTGAGACCACGACACATCTCATACTGTATAGAATCGCAAGATTGGACGGCTCCTAGACAACATGTCTGCTAGTATAGAGCAATAACGTCTTGAGGATGCAACCATGTTTTCCCTGACTATACAAGAGGAATATGACACTCCAGCAAGTTCATATTGCTCAACCTTCAGATAATTAATGCTCCTAGATAGGAAGCCCTACTAGTATAGAGCCATCAGTTAATTATCTCTAATCGCTTGAATATCTAGCAATATTCTACGATTCTTCGTTATATTTCGTCACTTCAATTCGTGGTTCTTCTCAGCAGAATTCCACGGGTTAGTGATAAATATTCAACGAAACAGGCATCTGAGCATCGAATAAGCCCTGACTAAAATGGTGCAAGTGTACTTAGCAATAATGCACAGACCAGCATTTGAATGCGCAAACGAGCATTTCAAAATATGAATGAACGATGAACCTATGCAAAATAGGAAGGAAAAATAATAATAATAAAATATTAGCAAAGGCGCCAGGGGACTGGGCTCATCAGCTGGCCGGTCATGCCGTGACCAGTCCCGCGCCCAATTTTATATTTTGTCATATTTTATTATTTTTCCCTGATCTCGTGAAAATTCTCTCGTTCGAGCAAATCTCCTTCGTTTCAAGGAAATTCTCTAATCTCATGATTTTATCAAAGAAATAATAAAATTAGGGAAAGGTGTCGCGGGACCGAGCACCAGCCGGCCGGCCATGCCCTAGCCGTGGCCGGTCCCACACCTCACGTCCCCATTATTTTATTATTTCTCTCAAATTATGAAAATTCCCTGATTTCATGAATTTTCCCTAAAACCATGAAAATCCCTAATTTTATGAATTTTCTCTAAAATCATGAAAAATATTATAAAATTAGGAAAACTCTGGGACCGGCTCTAGCTAGCCGCCATGCCCTAGCTTTGTTTTTTTTTGGCCATGCCCTAGCCGGTCCCACACGCCTATTATTTTATTATTGTTTGTTGTTTTTTTTCCGATTCCATGAAAACTCCCGATTTCAACAAAATACCTTGGTTTTAACAAATCTCTCTGATTTTATGAAAATTTCCTAAAATCATGAAAATTACATAAAATTGGGAAGAGTGCCCTGGGACCGTGCCCATTGGCCGGCCGGCCATGCCTTGGCCATTGCCGGTCCCACACTCCACCATTCCCTATTTTATTATTATTTTATCTCTCTCATCTCATGGAAATTCCCTAATTTTAATAAAACTCTCCAGGTTTCATGGAATTTCCCTCAAATCGAGAAAATACATAAAATCACATAAAATCGGGAAAGTGTGGGACCGTGCCTGTAAAACCGGCCGGCCATGCCCTAGCCGTGGTCGGTCCCACACCTTGCAATTCCCTGTTTTATTTATTATTTTTCATCATCTCATGTATTTTTCCTAGTTTCAGCAAAACCCTGGATTCTGCATATTTTCTCAAAATGTTGCTCAAATGCGCATCGGAAAATACGGAAACTCTCGGATCGAGACACGGACACTATGGTGACACGAGCACATCCCCTTGACCGACCAAGGGTGGCTCTAAGGCCTGCAAACAGCCGGTCCCGCATGTTTTAATGATTTTAACCTAATTTGCTCAATTGTTCATATTAGGTTCAAACTTCTTCCAAACAATTAAGAGTTTGTTTGAACGACCATCCATTGGTCCCACGGCCACCAAGAGCCGGCCCCATGACCTCTTGGTCGGTCTCATCGATTCATGACCAGTTTTTATTATTTGTCGCTCACACGAGCATTATTTCAATAAATGATTAAACCAAAGCATTTAATCATTCTTTCACCAAATCGGTCCTCAAGAGACTTTGGTATTTTGCTCATTCGAGCATCTTGGGTGTTACATGGTGGACTCGTCATCCCATGTAGCCGGTCCCTCGCTTCACTCTGCAGATTGATTTGCAATAAATCATCATTTCGATAAAATTAGGGTTTTGAATCCGAGCTCTGCAGAAACATGATTTCGAGCGATTCAAATACTACGATAATTTTATGTTGATTCCATGATCAACATTTTTATTTATTTTACTCGACCAAAGATCAAGTATCTTAAATTAATATTTATTTTGGTCCTACTACCAACAATTCATCAAACGAGCAATATTTGCTCAAACGAGCAATATTTGCTCAAACTAGCAATATTCCTCAAACTAGCAATATTGCTCGAACCAATAATATTTGCTCGATTCAAGAATATTGGTTCAACTATCAATATTATTCGACAATTCAAAGAACACGCTTTGCTCATCTTAGGTAATCAACATAATAATACCTCGTCTCGCAGACATATTTGATTCATGAGTTTGAGAACATTTGCAAAACATGTTCAAATTCAACAATACATGGACTCATCATCCCACAAAGTCAAGAATCGACTCCACAATCACGAGATATCAATCGTGTCACATGGGGGATATTAACTAGGGTTTTGGTCTCGGCGGTCTACGACACGTGTGTTCACCCACGATGAGAATGTGAGCAAGTCGTGCAATCGTTGGAAGAGTCAAAGCAAAGTAGTGGGTGGAAAATTAACCAAGTCTCCGCACGATGAGCAACTGGTTTTAACACGATTTCCCACTTCCCCACTCTTTGATTCCAGCAAACCGTCACACTTCATGGGATCATGGTGTTTTCAACTCCGGTATTATAAAATGTCTCGGAATGCTGATTGAAAGGACAAGATTCGAACACTCGAACATTCTTCTAAAAAGAATTCTCGGCAAGTTCATACATACAATCTTTCGTCTACACGAACTCATCGTCTGAGCATTCACTCTCAATTGAGCAAAAATTCAATCATTCAGAGCATTCTTACGCTGAATTCACAACACACCTACAATCTCAGATCACCATTGATCTCACGCATTTCTCATCTTCCCTCCTACAGATCAACCCATCCTCTCTTGTGACCGAATTGACTCTGGAACGGCCATTGTTCTTGGTTTAGGCCGGAGTCTTACAGATTGATCTCTCGAACTTAAAGCACTCCCTTCTTGCAAAGTGCATCGTGTGAGGTTCAACATTTCGCTTCGGTTCAAGGAGTCTCCACATGGTCGACTCTTCAATTCCGTAAAACCAAAGAAATCGTTTTTCCCCATCTACACCCACACTTCCACACAAGTTTAGAATTGGTTCATCTAACTTTCAAGAACTATGTGATTGATCAAACCAACATTCAATCACAATCATGGGTTTACGATTCTACCAAAACAAGTTTCGGTTCTACCTCCATGTGAGTCTTGTGCATAGTCACACTAGCTTCCCAAAGTTTAGTTGACTAGGTACTAGGATCGGTTCCCCACATGTATATGGTATCTAACTTATATGTGTTGCACATGTCCATAGGATCGGTTCCCTTTCTGCTTTATAAACCTTCCGCACCCATACAAGGATCGGTTTCCTTTGATGTCTTTGCACCCCTTACTAGGATCGGTTCCTTTCCCTTACTAGGATCGGTTCCCTTTCCTTATAAGGTCGGACATACAAAATTCGATCATACCGAGTGATTACTTAAGATCGGTTTTACTAATAAAAGTTATACCAATACATAAGTCGAGGCCTTTGTGAGCAGTTCTACCAAGAACACAACAAGTTGTGAGCGGTTATACTCTATCACACATATTGGTTGTTCATAAGATATGCAATGAATAACAAAACCAATAACACTGGCAATTTCCTTTTCGGTTCACAAACAAGTTTATGAACTTACTTCCTTAGAACACATGTAAACATTGTTCCCTAGGACGAAATCCTTACCTCATACCCATACATAATCACAATATCATTCAAATGATTATGACGATGTCTTATCTATAAATTTTAATGGTTAAGCAATAAACCTCGTATTGTATTCCTTAATACTATGTCTATCTAGAGTTCAAATATGCTTGCAGATTATGTTTTCAATATGCACGACTTGAAAGATACGTTAGGGAATGAAAGCAGTTCAAGTCAAATATCACTAACCTCAAGTGGAAGGATGATTGTTTTCGTTGTAGATCCTTGCTTCTTCACATCTTCAAGTCTTCGCAATACTTGTAATGCCTCATATCCTAATACTTTCAAGCTAACCTATCGAAGTTTAACTCTAGTACATAATCAAGCGACTCTTAACATGAGTTTTGATTCACTAAAATATGAAAACCAAACTTCACATACCAACGCTTGGTGGGTTCAATGAGCCATGCTCTAATAATTTTGCTTAGCCGTACCTTGGCTGTCTCCGAGCGTTATGGGAGTAATAACATTGGAGGACGCTCCCATGTCGATGAGGGCCCTTTTGAACTCTGAATCCTTGATGCGAGCGGTGACATGTAGGGCGGTTATGTTCTTCTTACGCCATTATGTCGTCTTGATAAATGTAACATTGTTGTGGACATCTACGATATTCTTGAAGTCTCCGAGCGTAAAAGGAACCAAACACGCGTCTAGGGCTATTTGATTAATCACGGTAAATGTCTCTCGCTCGTTCGTCCTTTGAAAGGTGCGAAGTTCACATAAACTTTCCACCAACGCGGGCTGCTTCTGGTTCACGGGTTTAGATTGGTGGTGAAGTTGTTGATTGAGAACGATCATTCGGGCGTCGGTCCCCGGTGTTGGAATTTTCGGGCGAGTGAGACACTCAAATCCGATGTAATTCGACAAAGAAAGTTGAGTATGATGTTTATCGTCTCCTTCTTCAGGTTTATGTTCCTTGTGTGAACCTCCTAAACCCGTGCTAATTCGTCCAATCTTGGAATTTCTTCATTGGATGCGCCATTAGGTGTCGTGTTGGGGAAAGATACATCGCCATTCGCTAGAGTATGAGTGGAATTTGGGATCATGGACTCAGTTTTAAGACCGACCATCTTCTGAAAATCGGAGTTGCAACCGAGAGATTTAATCTCCCACTGTGGTCGCCAATTGTTTATGGGTAAAAACTGTTTTCTTTGATTTTGGTAATTTCTGGTGTGTGGATGAGAAACGAATCTAAACCCTAAACAATGCACTGCACGGGAGTAATTTTGATTCGAAAGATCAATCTGTATAATCCTGGCCTAAACCAAGAAATGGTCGTTCCAGGCTTACTTCGGTCACAAAGTGAAGGAGAAGGGTTGGTCTTAGGGAGGGAAGCGAAGAGAGTTTTGAGACCAGAATCGTTGATTCTGATGGTGTGGTTGTTTATGACTTGTATCTGAGAGTAGAACTGGCTAGAAGGATGGAAAGCTACCAGGTGATTTCTAGATAATGTGTTGTTACCGACAAAAAACTTGTTATTTCGTGGTAAATAGGTGAAACCTATTTATACAAGTCATATTGAAACGTACCATGGTCTCGTAGGAAATAGAAACGATTGAGTGGTGGAAGAATAGAGTAACGTGTAACCGTCAGGCATTATGCTTCCATGATGAAGGAAGTGAATTAGTTTACACCGTTACTTTCATCACCACTAATTGTCCCACTTCATGACACTTTCTTATAATGGGCGTATTGCACGTCGCACGCTGTAAACCGCCAAACCAATACCCTGATGAGTATCCCCCAGTTTGTGATATGTTTGATGTCTCGAGTGTTTTCATGGAAAACGTGTAGCAGGTTGCTATGTGTGGCAAGTCAAAGTCAAGAGACTTGCCATAGGAAAATAGTGTGTGATGCTATTAGGCTTGCCTTGGCCGGCCGCCTAAAACTTACCATAAGTCCATTAGTTTGGTGGCGAACTTGAATGGCTGAGATTGCATCTCATGAAGAAGGGTAGCCGTTGATTATGGCTACCTTCTATTGGCGCCAGTAATGTCACGGTGGTGTTTTGGCGTACGCCAGTGGCATTGCAGCATGACTGGCATACCTCGTGCATTCCAGTGGCACGGTGGTATAAGTGGCGCCTGGCGTAGCCATGGCCACTAGCTGGTTGCCTGGAACTTTCCGCAAGTCCGTCAGTTCAGTGGCGAACTTGGATGGCTGAGATTGCATCTCATGAGGAAGGGTAGTCGTTGATTATGGCCATATCTTTGTTGTGTAGCAAAGTGGCGCCTGACGTAGCCGTGGCATAGCGGCATGCTAGCAACGAGCCGTGGCATAGCGGCATTCCGGTGGGCGTAAGCCGTGGCGCTTGTTTTGGCATATTGGTGTTAGACCCAAATATGGCTCGGCAACATTGGCCCTGTTGCCACATCGATTCCAACGCCCGAGAAACGTTATTTGGCTTGGTTGGCATAGCAATTTTGCCCAAATTAGGGTTTGGCATGTTGAAACCCTAATTAGTGCGTGGCCAAGGCGTGGATTTGGCGCCGTGGCCAAAGCTAGGGATTGGCGGCATGGACAAGGATAGGATTTGGCGCCGTGGCCAAAGTTAGGGCTTGGCGGTGGTAGGCTCGGAAACCTACAATAAAATATTGCAAGTGCACAGTGTCTAACTAGTAGACAATGGCAAGTACAGGTCGTTCCCACGAGGAGTGTGAAAATACTACCACTAACTAATACCAAAAGCCAACCAATCGAATTGAATATTTCAGAAGTTTAAGAACTGGTAAATAAGATTACGAAACTAGACAAAAAAAAATAATAAAAGATGTAACCAAAATGTGAGAGTCGGTAACCAGAGTTTTATGATATCCACTACTACTTCTATTCAATTACTGAAATGAAACATAATTATGATTATGTGTTTATCTTTCGTTCTATTGACATCACCTATTATCGGGATAGTATCGCAAATGTCACTAGTAAACTAAAAGCATAGCACATTAAAAGATTAAACCCAAGCATGTACTATCAAATTGTATTAGTGAGAAAACATACGAAACTAAATTATTGATTCACAAATTGTATCTGGCTCTTCTAAGTATAACCCATTAAAAGATTAAACCCAAGAATGGAATATCAAATAACGAGACCAAAATTATTTGTAAAACTATCCAATTACGCACAAAGGTTTATAAAACCGGTAACGCAACAACTCATTTTTCAATTAATCGATAAACAATAATCAAAAATTAATCAATTCAAATCATAATGGTCTATTGCTTCGTTATTCAATTCAATTAAAAGTAGCCTAAAACCCCAAGTAGCTTCAACCATAAGAACCCTAGTTACAAAACTATTAGAAAGACATGGCTTTCTCAAAAGCCATAAACATGTTAAAAGAAAAATTGAGAAAAACTTCAAACCCTATCTATGGTTGCGGCACTGTAGCCGGTGTCGGCCCCTCCTCTGAAAATTCCTACTCACGTCCCCTTTATCCATCTTCCAGTTGTTTGCTTCGGTTTTTAGCTTCCACCCAAAAATGGTTATAGTTTATTGCTTTTACTCTCCCAATGGAAATATGGAAAGATGTCGCAATATCATTTGTTACCAAAACAAGCCACATGTACGCTTCACCAAACTTTGGCAATCTAAATTCCTTTACTGCATGCAATATCCTCATATCCCAAGAGAAGTGGAGGACAACAGCCAGTTCAATTCAAATTTTTCTTCGAACAGTGCCCACACAGCCAGCACACTAAACCCCCAACTGCTCCATCTCATTCGAACATAGTCCACTGAACTCCAATCACTTGATCCATCTATTTTGTCCGTCCAAAACTTGGCATCTGCTGGTCCACTATATATAACCTGATCATTACCAAAAAGTCCGGCCAACTCCAAATATATGTCCGTGTTCAGTGTAAACACCATCCACCAATCAATTCCCGGCCAGCCATCACCTGCATTTCGTTCTTCTCAACTTCTTGGCCATTTCAAAACTTTCTTTATCCCATCGACTTCACAGCTCCAATTGAATTATGCCACCAGCTGAAGATTTCTCCTAGTGCAAAGATAAAAAGAGTTTGGCTGCAACGAACAGCTCCAACTCCATTCACGTCAACATCCCTATCTTTATTCCTCGAGTGTCTCTACAACCAAGGTTCGACTCAAACCAACCCAAACTCGAACATAAACTCGCACCTCCAGCTCTTCTTCATCACGAGCTGCACCATCACGAAAAGACATCTTAGCAACTCCCAGTTTTACTTCCTACCAGCACTGCTTGCATTCCTTCTTTACCGATAGCAACATCTATTACCAGACCCCAATATCAACTAAACGAACGGACTACCTTGAGCTCATTCGTTCACCACTTGTATGAACGGAAACAGAATCTGGTTCTCTAGTCTTCCGGCATACAGTTCAGGCAAAGTACGGTCCAATACCAATTCAATCCAAACCGAGAACCCCATACAAACCCATATTCATACTGCTTCTTCCATAATCATGCCAGTATTGTTGCTAGTACATCCATTTCTCTTTATGCCAAGAAACCCAACACCATCTTCTGTCGAATTCATGCCTCACTGCTCAGCTCAAAACCAACAAACCGGCACCAACAATCCTTGTTTCGTCGCTGTATCAAGCCTTCTTCAATTTCCGCCATTAGTACTTGAATCCATTGTTTCTATCTCACTTCATTCACGTCCATCGGCTGCACAGAACACCAAGTGGAAGAAGTCCAGCCAACCCATGATTCGATCAGCCAAACAACTCCAGAAATTTCTTGCATTTCAGTTCAACTCCGACTGCAAAACAGCCCATTTTCAGGCCATATAAACACGGCCATAGCCCCACTTCGACTGCTGCCAATTACTTCTTTGAGATTACCAATCGATACCACGCTAAGAACTATCCAAAAACCCATCACTTCCAGCTGTTTAACCATCGATACCAACCATCGGACACTACTCATGTGTTACACCGGCTAAACCAACTCAAACCAAGTTCAGTCCACAGCAAACCCCATTGATCAATTCATGCCGAGAACCTCTCAAATTTATATTTCTCTGTAACATTTAAAACTCACACCGGGATTTTAGTTCCCGTTCCAACCAAGATAACAAAGAATAGTGAATAAAGATGACGTTGCAACTTAAGTATTTGTGGTGACAAAGAGCCTTCACCACCACCACGATATGTAATTGGAGAGGTTAAACTATATATAGTGTGCTCTCTCTTCATGCTAGTGCCTTTGAGTAGTGCAATGCCATTTTGCTTCCTTTAGCTATTTATCGTTTGGATGATCATATTTCCTTGTACTTTCTACAAAAGCACTAAAATGCTATTATTAATGAAATATCGAGACATAGCTAGTATAAATATGGGTATAAAATGTAGCACCTACGTCTTATCAACACCCCCACACTTATATTTTGCTAGTCAAGAGCAAAATAAAAAATATATCCGCTAAACATTTGGATAAAGAGTGATGTCCGCTAAAAACAAGACGAAACCACTAAACAAGTGGTTTAGAAATGTCGCAAACGGTAGACGGATCCACTAAAAAAGTGGATAGAGATGTGCCTTTAAATGACTAGGAAACAGACAGACGCTAAACGGTGATCTTACCATGCAAAATATTTTTTTTAATTAAGACTAAATTATTGGTCATTTTTTTTTTTTTTTTATAAATAACGAAATCAAAATCTTAACCACTCCCCACACTTAAACATTACATTATCCTCAATGTAATTGAGTCATCAACATAAAACTTAAGGTGGGAAATTCTAAAATGTGATATGTAAAAACTAAAAACTAAAATAAAAAGATAGTGTGAAGGAACAAATCTGATGGGTTGACTCCCATGAAGCAAAATGTATTTGTTTTCCTCCTTGATGTACGTAATCTCAAACAAGGTGAGGTTGGTACCCTAAAGTAACCTGCCAATCATATATATATAGCCTGAAAAGTTGGGGATCAATCCAACTAATCCAGTCAGTTGAAAAGATGATTCTGCAGCAAGAATGATTAGTATCCGGAGAACTAAAACCTGATTCAATCTTATTCAAAATATAATTCGAACCTTGAATATGAAGCAAAAGGTTCATGCAGATAATCAATAAAGATTGTTTAAAGAATTGAGTTGTTGTACTCCCTAAATCGGGTTCTAAGTCCGATTTAAATTACTTCTTGCGAGATATTGGTTCAAATGCAATCGCTAAACAAGGGCTCAATGGAGCAATAATATCATAACTCAAAGACCCACGATCATCCATAAAGGTTTCATTATTAATATCATTAGGATGAGAAAATCAATTTGATAGGTCGACAACGTATTATGGGTCAGGTGGGCATTCTCGACTGATGAGACTAGTCGAGACTCGGGAAAAACTAGAGGTTCTAGTTTGGGCTTCCATTTATTAGTGTCTAGCAGCGGTGTGGAGTCTAATAATGCGTTGACTTCACAAATAACACTATTATCATCAAAATCATACCCAAAATGAGCTAAGCAAACCTCTAATGGATCTTCCAAGTAGCTCTTACAAAAGCTTTCAGTGCATACTTACTTTTTTTTTTTTAATCTTCGGTTTTTATTTGTACCTAAAAAAAATCAACAAATTGCATAAAAAGGAACTAAAATAAAATATAAAAATAAATTATGTACAAAAATAAAATAAAATAAGCTATGTACAAAAGATATCAAATAGAGTATTTTGCAACCACTCCCAGCCCGAGCGCCAAAACTTGGTAGGCTCGGAAACCTACAATAAAATACGCAAGTGCGCGGTGTCTAACTAGTAGACAATGGCAAGTACAAAATCGTTCCCACGAGGAGTGTGAAAATACTACCACTAACTAATACCAAAAGCCAACCAATCGAATTGAATATTTTAAGTTTAAGAAGCGCAAAATAAGATTACGAAACCCAGACAAAAAAATGTAACCAAAATGTGAGAGTCGGTAACTAGAGTTTTATGATATCCACTACTACTTCTATTCAATTACTGAAATGAAACATAATTATGATTATGTGTTTATCTTTCGTTCTATTGACATCACCTATTATCGGGATAGTATCGCAAATGTCACTAGTATACTAAAAGCATAGCACATTAAAAGATTAAACCCAAGCATGTACTATCAAATTGCATTAGTGAGAAAATCATACGAAAGTAAATTATTGATTCACAAATTGTATCTGGCTCTTCTAAGTTCAGTCCACAGCAAACCCCATTAATCAATTCATACCGAGAACTTCTCAAATTTATATTTCTCTGTAACATTTAAACTCACAAGGATTTTAGTTCTAGTTCCAACCAAGATAACAAAGAATAGTGAATAAAGATGACGCAGTTAGACTTAAGTATTTGTGGTGACAAAGAGCCTTCACCACCACCACGACATGTAATTGGAGAGGTTAAACTAGCTATAGTGTGCTCTCTTTCTTCCATGCTGGTGCCTTGAGTAATGCAAATGCCATTTTGCTTCCTTTAGCTATTTATCGTTAGGATGATCATATTTCCTTGTACTTTCTACAAAAGCACTAAAATATTATTATTAACAAAATATCGAGACATAGCTTGTATAAATATGGGTATAAAATGTAGCACCTACGTGCTTATCAGGCGACGTGGCCAAGGCTAGGTTTTGGCGTCGTGGCCAAAGTTAGGGCTTGGCGGCATAGTGGCATGTTGGCATGCCGATTAATATGTTGTTGTGGCAGGGCGCGTTTGGGTTGCCAGTTAGTATGGTGGTGCGGCAGGGTGCGTTTGGCCTTTAATGTATGGTGGCGGGTTTAGAGCGACTTGATTGGTCTAGAAAAGTGACTAAACATGAGGCGCGGTGATAGGTGTAGAATACACCGTATTTACTATATAGAGTTTATGCTTTCTTGCTATTTTTCGTGTGAATTATGTATCTTATGTTTGCTTTTGAGTTATCGGGTGCAATGGAGTCGCACGGAGAAAAGAAGAAGAAATTGTCCAAATTGGGCCAAAGGGCGAAATTGTCATCTCACAGGCCCGAACTATTTGTGGAGCGGCTGGAAACGCCAGAGCGAGGACGGAGCGAAACCTATGAATAAGCTTGCCGATTCATGGCAGAGGCCATATTTGAGCTAGTTAGCCCTTAGCGGGAACAGTGGGTGCCTAGAGTATTGGGTAACCCCTTATCTCGTGTCCGAGTGGGATTAACCACTTTTGTTCTACACCCTATATCGAAATCAGGTTCGATTCTTCTCAATCATTATTTCCACCTGAAGCTGAAACTGAGAGAGAGCTATGGCTGCTGTAAACTAAGATTGATGAGCTCAGGGAGAATGAGATCGATTGAGAGATGAAGTGATGCAGGGATGGAGTTATTGATGAATCGATTGGCCAGAAATGAAGGAGATCGATGTGAGGAAATCAGTTAAAGATGCTCTGTGTCGATCGAGTGAAGAGAAACCGTTGTTGCTGTGCCTTAATGGAGGAGTACCAATCCAGGGTTATGAGCCTGTGATGAAGAACAAGATGCAGATCGATTGAGAAATACGCGAATTTGGGGATGTTTGTGAGAGAAGGAGTTAGGGTTCCTTTGAAAAGCGAGATCGAAAGATTCTTTGGGAGACGATGGTTAGGGTGAAACTAAGGTTTCTTTGGGGTTGTATTGAGAACCCGAGAGGAAGAAGAGAGTTAATGTTGGCTGTTGAAATTTGGATTACATTGTTGGTGAATCTAGAGCGATGAATTTGGTTGTTTATAAAAGGGGTTGGCTATGAAATTCAAATTAGAAGTGGGTTATTTACGAGCTCGAGTCGCTGCGGTGGGTTTTGATGTTGATCTGAGATTTTTGGGTCATGGTGGTTGTTGTGGAGATAATGGAGATGACGGCGGTTCTTGGTGATTGCAAAGGAGCCTAAAGTTTGTGAGAAGATTGGTTGGCTCGAGTTGTCTTTGCTAGGGTGAATAATGAGAGATGGCTTAATGAATGGGAAAAAAGAACTGCTAGGCTGGCTGAGCTTAGCTTATATTGCGATTGGAGTTGGCTCTGAGGTGGTTCATAGATTGAAATTGTGGCGAAATTCAGCGGTGCACTCATCACAATTGGAATTTGGCATCGGTGTGGAATGGCTCGGGTGTAAGTTTATTGCAGCTCATGGTTCGAGTTTGGAGCTGTGTCAAGCCTACTGACAAGAGAGCTGGTGCGAGTTGCACAAGCAAGGCACGGTGTTGTGTCTTGCCAAGCAATGTCTCATGATGTTGGTCTTGGGTACAAATTGCGTAGTCGATGACAATTTGAGCAGGTGGTGGTGATTATGTAAGTGGAATTGAAATGGGTGAATTGCGAGGTTAAGCTATGGAGCCGCAAATCAAGAATGGTTTGAGCTTGAAGGAAGCTACAAGTGGAACAGGGGAGGCGAGATAGTTGGGGCTTTGGGTTGATCTGCTGAGTTATGGGATGTGAATGGCGAGGGCTCATGGAATTGCGTACTAGGGCTTTGAGCGAGGGAATGATCTTGAGATGAAGGCTGGGTATGGCGAGAGATGATTAACTGCTGCTAGAATGTGGCAATGGAGGAGGCAAACTGCGGCTTTGATTTGAAAATAGTGGGTTGAGGTTCATTGCAGGGTTTGAGTTCGAGAATGGAGATTGAAGTGGCCTGAGTTGTGTTGAGATAATGGAGCAAAATTAGGATGTGATTTGCGGTCGGCTCAAGTAGGCTGCAACACGAGGTGAACCGGATTGAGGCGAAGCTGGGTAATGCGATATTGAAGTTCTGAGGATGTTGCCATTGTTGGTAGAACCGGGCGTGGAGAGGCAAGTAAAATGGAGCAATGATTGCACGAGATAGTGTGCTTACAATGAATGGAATTGCGGTGGTGAGAGCGATCTTTGTTGAAGGCTACTGGTGAGGACTTGTGGAGTCGCTGGCGTGGTAGTGAGCTGGTGATTGTGATGGTTTAATGTCTTGCCGGGGAGTGAGATGTTTTGCGGTGAAGGCAAAGGAAAAGAGGCGTGGCTCGGGGCATTGCGGGTTGCGAAGCGGAAGCGAGATGTGGAGCGATCTGGAGCTGAGATGGTGGTCGAGTTTGAAGGTGAGTTATGATGAAAATTTGGAAGTGGTGGTGTTGGCTAAATGGTTGATTTAATGTTCTCGTGAGTGTGTAGTTGAGTAGCCATAATGGGGCCGGGGGATGGTGAAGCACTATGATTGTCTTTCGAAAGCAAATGGCACATGCAAGATCGCTTTGATGAGTCGACCTGAGTTAGCTCATCCAACCTGGTGACTCAAGTCGACACGAGGACTGACTGGTCCGACTAACACCCCGACTTCCCAACTCGGTTTGACCGATCCAACCGGTTTGACCCTACGTTTTGACCGTTGACCGGTGGATCTAGGCGGATTTGCTTGGTCCGGAGATGATTTCCGCGACTTTCCGGCCGATTTAAAACCCACGATACCGGGATTCCGCGACGATTTTTGGGTCATATTTTCTACATGGGTTTCTCTCTCTCGTGGGCTTGGTGGATTTACATCTAATGGACTTTGAAGACAAAACCTAGTTTTGGAAGGAGAAAGGCTATAAAAAGAGGAATTCTACAATTTTGGAAATCATCTTATCTCATATCTTTTTCTTGGAACTTGGGAGAACCGTTTTGGGTTACACAACTAGGGTTTGCTTTTGTTCATCTTCTTTCTTTATTCCTTTGATATTTTTTGAGGAACTCCATAGCTATGAGTAGCTAAATTCTCTATTATTGGTTAAGGATGTAGTCCAATTTCTAAAACTTGTGTTTGCTTTATGTATTAGTTTTCTCTCTTGTTTATCGTTCGATTCTCTGCGGTTTATATGATCACATGATTGAAGTATTGTGATAGGATTATGGTGTTTGATTAGTTAAGTGGCCAATTCATTGAACTTGCATCTTAGTCCATAGCTATTTTAGGGTTTTTCATCAAGCGATAACCTTGAATACGAGTAGCATGATATGTTTACGGTTTGTAGTGATACACTCTCGTAATCATATGTAGAGTTTGACCATTGTCCGAATTGTTTTGTGCAACGCATGACAATTGCATTGATTAGCCTATTTCTGAAACTTAATGCTCCTAGGAATTGAACTTGATTAGCGCAAGGCGTTAGGTTATTCTTTAGGTAGAATTCACATACATGACCCTAATGTGTGTGTTGATGAACTTGAGAAATTAATAGATTATCTTGCTTTCTTGATTTTCTAGGCTTTTGATAACACAAGAGATTAAATCGTAATTCTAATCATATATGCAAACACATGTCTAAGATTGAAGATGAATTCCTTGACCAATATCTCTCCATTGATTATTCTCTACAATTTATTTTGCTTTTAATTTACTTTTACTTGCTTAGATACAACAAACATACACAGGGTTTTTAGAAAGCGAAAGTTTATAACAACCAACGCCTCTCGTGGATACGAACTCTTCCTTACCTTGTGCTTCATTTATATTTAGTCGTAAGAAAGTGAAATTATATTTGTCGGATTGACAACCGATCAAATTTTGGCGCCGTTCTTGGGGAGGCACACGGCTAGTTATTAAGTTTTTAGTTTCTTTTACAATTTCTCGCTTTTATCTTTGCTTTTTGTTTGTCGTCTTGTTTCTCACTTGGTTGCTAGAATTGTTTCCAGTATCGATCCTGGCTACTAAAGATTGGAATTATCCAAGGTGCGGGATAGCTACTCAAGAGCCTGTCTCCAACCAAGTCAAGGCGCAACGACGAGGCACGAAAGTTAGAGGTGGACGAAGAGCTACACATACTAGGAGAACAAGAGGTTCAATCATTAAGAATCGTACCACAAGTTGAATTAACAATGGGTGATGCAAATCGTACACTCCAAAGACTTGGCTTCTCACAAGCTTGATACACAACGGGGTTGTATTCAAACAAACTCTACTTTTGAGATTAAGCGGGTTGTTGAAGAGAATTACCAAAGTTCCATGGCATGGTGAATGAAGATCCAAACAAACATCTTATGGACTTCCACACCATTGTCACGAGCGATAAGCTTCAGCTGGATGTTGAGGCGGATGGTGCGATGTTGAAAGTGTTCCGTTTCTCTTTAATGGATAGTGCTAAGGATTGGTTATACTATCTACCTCAGGGAGTGTCACAACATGGAATGGGCTTAAGAAACTCTTTTTGGAGAGATATTTTCCCGCATCAAAGGCTACTCAAATTCGCAAGGAGATTTGTGGGATGAAGCAAAACGTGGGAGAATCTTTATATGAATGTTGGGAACGATACAAGAGATTGGTTGGAAGTCGTCCTCACCACCAATTCGGTGATGCGATGATTATCAATACGGTGAAGGGCTCCAATCAAGTGATAGGAATCTTCTTGGCCGCGGGTGGTGGTGCATTAGTGAACAAGACGGTGGCTCAAGCTAGAGAGTTGATTGAGAACATGGCGGCGAACTCACAACAATTCTTGAGTCGTGGTTCGGATGTGATTCTAAGAAGGGTGAATGAAGTGAGTGGAGGTGGAGGAACTTCGTCAACAAATGGGTAACATGAACGCAATGCTTCAACAAGTTGCATCCGCAGTTATACCAACTTCTTCTCAATCTTATGAAGACGAGCAAGCTAATGCGATCTTTCCAAATCAACCAAGATGGTATGATCCCTACTCCAATGCTTACAATGGGGATGGAGAGATCACCCCAATTTCAGCTATGCCAACAAGCAAGGTGCCGTTCAACAACCTACTTTCAACCGTCCTAGTGGATTTCAACCACAACAACAACAATTTCGGCAACCTCAAGCACAACAATCAATGCAAAATCAAGGCGCCGATATTGATGCAAAGCTTCAAACTTTTATGCAAGGTATTTCTGCCATGTTCAAGGAGAGCCAACAAGAAACTAAGAGTGCTATCAAGGATTTCAGAGACTCAAGTAGGCTCCATGGCGGTTGATATCAATAATTTGAAGGCACAAAATAGTGGGAGACTTCCTTCTCAACCTATCAACCCAAAAGAGGGTGTTAATGCAATTACATTGAGAAGCGGTACACAACTTGTGCAACCGAGTTGCTGATTCGGGCAAGGTGGAGACACCCAAGGAACTGTTTTGGAGGAGAAACCGAGGATTCTCCCAAACTTCGAGGTACCTATTCCTAACTCTAAAACTCAGGGTTTTTTCTACTTATGTTCCTCCTCTTCCTTTTCTGTTGATTTGCAAGTTCTAAGAAGGCGGAACTAGAAAAGGAGATTTTAGACGTTCTCAAAAAGATCCATGTGAACATACCACTCATAGACGCAATCAAGCAAGTTCCAAAATATGCAAAGGTGTTGAAGGACTTGTGTACCAATAAGCAAAGGCTCAAAGGTAATGAAGTGCTTAGTGTGGGGGAGAATGCTTGGCAATCTTACAACACAAACTCCACTTAAGTGCAAGGACCCTAGGGTAGCTTTGACATTCCCGTCACAATTGGTAACACTACATTTAATAAAGCTATGTTGGACTTAGGTGCTTAGTTAATGTCATGCCCGCGTCTATGTATAATTCACTTGATCTTGGTCCTCTTAAAAATTTGGAATTGTGTTGCAATTAGCCGATCGTTCTAATGTCTACCCAATGGGTATTGTTGAGGATGTTCTTGTGCGGGTTAATCAACTTGTATTTCCAGCGGACTTTTTGCGTGTTAGAGATGGATGAAGGTTCACGGACTCGCCTCTTCCATTGCTACTTGGGCGTCCCTTCATGAAAACGGCAAAAACCATAATTGATGTGGACAAGGAACGCTAACTATGGAGTTTGATGGAGAAATAATACGTTTCAACATTTTCGAGACGATGAGATATCTAGCGATGTCCACTCTTGTTTCTCCATTGATATGATGGACACATTGGCGCAACAAATGTTTGAGTTGAATGGTGTTGATACTTTGGAAACCGTTCTCACTACCCCTATTATGCGTATAGTGATGAGATGAAAGAAACCATTGGTTCTCTTAACTCATTAGGAAAAATCAGCAACTAAGAATGTTTCATATGTGTCTTTACCTTGCAATAATGAAAAACTTGTGCCATCTATTGTTAAATCTCCAAGTTTAGATTGAAACCTCTTCCAAGTCACTTAAAGTACTTGTACTTGGGTGACAACGAAGATTTACCCGTGATTGTTCTAACGAGCTTAATGAATTACGGAGCAAAAACTTCTAAGGGTGCTAAGGACGTACAAGGCGGCCATAGGATGGACAATTGCCGATATCAAGGGTATTAGCCACCGTTTGTATGCATAAGATCCGTGTGGAGGATGATTCAAAGCCTACAAGGGAAGCGCAACGTCGTTTGAATCCTCCCATGATGGAAGTGGTGAAAAGGAGATACTCAAGCTTTTGGACGTGGGTGTTATCTACCCCATCTCAGATAGCAAGTGGGTAAGCCCGGTACAAGTGGTACCAAAGAAATCGGGAGTAACGGTGGTGGAGAATGATAAGAATGAACTTGTCCCAACTCGTGTGCAAACCGGTTGGAGGGTTTGTATTGATTATAGAAAATTGAATGCCACCACTAGAAAAGATCACTTTCCTTTACCTTTTATCGATCAAATGCTTGAACGTTTAGGGCCGACACTCTTACTATTGCTTTCTTGATGGCTATTCGGGTTATAATCGATTGTGATAGCTTAGGAGGACCAAGAGAAAACCACTTTCACTTGTCCTTTCGGTGCTTTTTGCTTATAGAAGGATGCCTTTTGGCCTATGCAATGCTCCGGCTACTTTTCAAAGGTGTATGGTAAGTATCTTTTCGGAATATGTTGAAAACATAATCGAAGTGTTCATGGATGACTTTAGTGTCTTTGGTGATTCTTTTGACCTTTGCTTGAACAATTTGTCTCTAATCCTTGAACGATGTGTTGAAACAAATCTTGTGCTAAATTGGGAGAAGTGCCATTTCATGGTAACTCATGGCATAGTTTTAGGCCATATAATATCTTCTAAAGGCTTGGAAGTCGATAAATCTAAGATAGACCTTATTCGTGCTCTAACCCCGCCTACTACGGTGAGGGAGATTCGTTCGTTTCTTGGTCATGCGAGGTTTTTATCGTAGGTTCATCAAGGATTTTTCCAAGATAGCATCACCACTTTGTACCCTATTGCAAAAAGATGTGGTTTTTAACTTTGATGAGAAGTGTGTGGAGGCATTCAATCGTTTGAAAGAACTTTTGATTTCAGCCCCTATCATTAAACCACCGGATTGGAGTAAGCCGTTTGAACTCATGTGTGATGCTAGTGATTATGCGGTTGGTGCGGTGCTTGGGCAGCGTGTGGGGAAGCTTCCTCATGCCATTTATTATGCTTCTAGAACGTTAAATGAGGCCCAACAAAACTACACAACCACTGAGAAAGAGTTATTAGCCATTGTTTTTGCTTTAGAAAAGTTTCGCTCTTATCTAATCGGTACAAAAGTTGTTGTTTTTTCTGATCATGCAGCACTTAGATACTTGCTTACAAAGAAAGAGGCTAAACCGAGGCTCATACGATGGATATTACTCTTGCAAGAGTTTGATATTGAAATCAAAGACAAGAAAGGAATTGAGAACACTGTTGCGGATCATTTGAGCCGACTTCCGTGTGGACAAGGAGACTATCCCGTTGCGTGAAAGTTTCCGGACGAGCAATTATTCTCCATTGCCTTTGGAGAACCATGGTACGCTGATATTGTTAATTACTTAGTGTCTAAACAAATCCCAAAGAACTTGTCTCGTCTTGAGAGGGACAAACTTAAAAGATAGCAAACCAATACATATGGGATGATCCATACTTATGGAAACATTGTAGTGACCAAGTAATACGTAGGTGTGTTCCCGAAATTGAATTTAACTCTATCTTGTCTTTTTGCCACTCATATGCTTGTGGAGGACATTTTGGGAGTAAGAGAACCGCTCTTAAGGTATTAGAATGTGGTTTCTTTTGGCCAACTTTGTTTAAGGATGCACATGCATTTTGTATCACATGTGATAGGTGTCAAAGAACCGAAGCGATCTAGGTGCTCGAAATCAAATGCCGCAAACTATTATTCAATTTGTGGAGGTTTTTGATGTTTGGGGAATTGATTTTATGGGGCCTTTTGTCAATTCTAATGGGAATTATTATATTTTGCTTGCTGTGGATTATGTTTCGAAATGGGTGGAAGCTAAGGCCACCCCAACTAATGATTCTAAAGTTGTTTTGATTTCGTGCAAGCTAATATTTTTGCAAGGTTTGGAATTCCAAGGGCTATAATTAGCGATGGAGGTTCACACTTCAAAAAAGTTCTTGCAAAGCTTGTTAAGGAAGTACAATGTGTCGCATAGGATTGCAACACCCTACCATCCGCAAACAAATGGACAAGCCAGAAGTTTCCAACCGAGAGGTGAAATCCATTCTTGAAAAGACGGTGAATCCCACGAGGAAGGATTGGAGCATGCGACTCAACGATGCTTTGTGGGCGTATAGAACCGCATATAAAACACCTATTGGGATGTCTCCTTTAGGCTTGTGTATGGTAAACCTTGTCACTTACCCGTGGAAATTGAGCATAAGGCGTTTTGGGCTATTAAACAATGCAACATGGAGTTGGATGGGTGGAAAGCAAAAGAAAGTTACAACTTCAAGAGTTGGAGGAGATTCGTAATGATGCATTTGAAAGCTCACTGGATTTATAAGGAAAAACGAAAGCTTTTCATGATAATATGATTTCTAAGAAACAATTTTGCATAGAATGAGAAAGTGCTTTTGTTTAATTCTCGCTTGCAATTATTTCCGGGTAAATTAAGGTCACGTTGGAGTGGACCTTTTATTGTGACTAATGTGTTTTCTCATGGTGCGGTGGAAATTCGTAGTTTAGCTACGGGTAATGAACTTAAAGTGAATGGGCATAGGTTGAAACCATATTATGAGAACTTCTCTTCGGAAATCGTGGAAGGAGTTAACCTTGTGGAAGTGCTCCCCGGAGGAGTCATAGAAAGCAAGGAGTACGTGGCCGATCGACTTTAAAACAAGCGCTAAGTGGGAGGCAACCCAGGTTTTTGTATCTTTATCCTTATCTTTTTACTTTTATGTATTTGCTTTTATCTTTATATTATTTGCTAGGATTTCCCACCTTGAACTTTCTTTGGACGATTCAATTTTACATTGAGGACAATGTAAAGTTTAAGTGTGGGGGAGCATTTATATGTTTTAGTTTGTTTTATGTTTTAAAAAAAATAAAAAAAATAAAAAAAATAAAAAAAATAAAAAAATCAGAAAATAGAAAAAAAACAAGAAAAAAAATTGTGTTTTTTTTTTGAACTCCGAAATCTAGAAACTTGTGCCTTTAGGATGACACCATTAGTGGATGAAACCATTTTGAATGCGGGGAGTTGAGGAACCAATTAACTAAAAGGGGACGAACATAGCTAGAAATCATAAATACCATGATAGTTGTTACCATATCTCGAAATATCACCATATCACATTCTATTTTTATTTTTTCCATATTTATCTATTGTTCTCTAAGTGCTTTGGTGGGTCACTAAAAATCGACATGTTATTACTGCTAGGATGAAATAGAGTGGTTGAGTTACTAGAAAAAAAAAAAAAAAAAAATTTGAAAAAAAAAAAAAAAAAAAAAAAAAAAAAAAATGAAAAATATATGAAAAAAGAAAAAAAAAGAGACCGACCAATTAGACCAAAACGGAATAAAAAGACACTTGGGAATAGCAGTATGTGTGGAAACGTAGTCCCCTGTCTCCGTCGCCTAAACAAGCGTGGAATGCGAGGATCCAAGGCAACTATCATGTACTTGGCGACAGAAGCATGCGCTTGGATCCAAAGATCTAATCATGCCGTCTAAAAAAATTGGATCCAGTTTGATCCAATCAAAAAATATATTATTGTGTTGAATAAAGTCACTTTTGGTCCCCTTGTATATGCCAATTGATTTGATGTAGCATTAAAGACGAAGTAGCTCGATCCAATAGGATTAGGTTCATCTTAGCGGTGACCTTGAGACATGATATGGGAAACATCGAACACTTGTGAATATTCGCCAACATCTACATCTTTATCCATCTTCTTAATCTTTTCATTGTGATTGTGGTTGTTAGTTTAGAGTATTGTGGCTTGTTAACTATCTAAATAGAGTTTATTTACTAATAATTGAATTGAATTTGCAAGGTACCTCCTCCACGTAGTCAATTTGGATTCATTCGTTGATTTGTCACGAATAGACGGAGTTTGAAAAATAGGTTTTGTAGGTAGACCTCTTGTAAACCTTCACGAGACTATAACTCGTCCACTAGGGACACCTAGGGGTTTAAAGGCTTGTTATTTATGCTAAAAGTGACCGTAGCCTCGACGACACGGAGTTGTTGTATTTTATTGTTTTGTTTGATTTGCTCGAGGACAAGCAAAGTCTAAGTGTGGGGGAATACGACAGGTGTAGAATACACCGTATTTACTATACGAGTTTATGCTTTCTTTGCTATTTTCGTGTGAATTATGTATCTTATGTTTGCTTTTGAGTTATCGGGTGCAATGGAGTCGCACGGAGGAAAAGAAGAAGAAATTGTCCAAATTGGGCCAAAGGGCGAAATTGTCATCTCACGGGCGAACTATTTGTGGAGCGGTTAAAACGCGGCGGCGAGGACGGAGGCGAAACCTATGAATAAGCTTGTGATTCATGTAACCGACCCAGAGGCCATATTTGAGCTAGTTAGCCCTTAGCGAACAGTGGGTGCCTAGAGTATTGGGTAACCCCTTATCTCGTGTCCGAGTGGGATTAACCACTTTGTTCCTACACCCTATATCGAAATCAGGTTCGATTCTTCTCAATCATTATTTCCACCGAAGTGGCGAGAGAGAGCTATGGCTGCTGTAAACTGAGATTGATGAGCTCAGGGAGAATGAGATCGATTGAGAGATGAAGTGATGCAGGGATGGAGTTATTGATGAATCGATTGGCCAGAAATGAAGGAGATCGATGTGAGGAAATCGATTAAAGGTGCTCGCGGTCGATCGAGTGAAGAGAAAACCGTTGTTGCGTGCCTTAATGGAGGAGTACCAATCCGGGGTTATGAGCTGTGATGAAGAACAAGATGCGGATCGATTGAGCTGCGCGAATTTGGGGATGTTTACGTGAGAGAAGGAGTTAGGGTTCCACCCGAAAAGCAGATCGAAAGATTCCTTTGGGGAGACGATGGTTGTGGTGAAACTAAGGTTTCTTGGGGGTTGTATTGAGAACCGGAGGAAGAAGAGAGTTATTGGTTGTTGAAATTTGGAGTCATTGTTGGTGAATCTAGAACGATGAGCTGGTTGTTTATAAAAGGGGTTGGCTATGAAATTCAAATTAAGTGGGTTATTTAGAGCTCGAGTCACCTGCAGTGGGTTTTGATGTTGATCCGAGATTTCTTGGGTCATGGTGGTTACATTGTGGAGATAATGGAGTACGAGCAGTTCTTGGTGATTGCAAAAGGAGCCTAAACTGTGAGAAGATTGGTTGGCTCGAGTTGTCTTTGCTAGGGTGAATGGCGGAGATGGCTTAATGAATGGGGAAAGAACTGAAAGTGAGCTTAGCTTATATTGCAGGCGGAGTTGGCTCCGAGGTGGTTCATAGATTGAAATTGTAGCCGAAATTCTGGCAGTGCACTCATCACAGGCTGGAATGCTGGCATCGAGTGTGGAAATGGCTGGGTGTAAGTTTATTGCGACTCATGGTTCATTTTGAGTCTGTGTCAAGCTCTGACAAGAGGCTGGTGCGAAGATTGCACAAGCAAGGTACGAGGTGTTGTGTCTTTTGAAGCAATGTCTCATGATGTTGGTGCTGGGTACAAATTGGAGAGTCAATGACAAGGCCGAGCCAGTGGTGGTGATTATGTAAAGTGGAATTGAAATGGATGGATCGGTGAGTTAAGCTATGGAGCCGCGATCCAAGAATGGTTTGAGCTTCTTGAAGGAAGCTACAAGTGCTATGGACTGTGAGCCGAGATAGGGGGCCCGTGGTTGATCTCGTTGGAGTTATGGTGGGATCAGAATGGGCGAGAGGCTCATGGAATTGCGGTACTAGGCACGAGCGGGGAATGATGTTGAGATGAAGCTGGGTATAGGATGTTAGATGATTAACTCTTGCTAGAATGTGGCAATGGAGGAGCTGAAATGGTGCCTTGTGAAAATAGTGGGTTGAGGTTCATTGTTGGGTTTGAGTTGGGAATGGAGATTGAAGGCCTGAGTTGTGTTGAGATAATGGAGCAGCTGGGATGTGATTTGCGTGTCAGCCAAGTAAGTCGCAACACGGAGGTGAACGGATCGGTGCGTAGCTCGGGGTCTGATATTGAAGTTACGGGGATGTTGCCATTGTGATTTGGTAGAACCGGGCGTGGAGAGCAAGTAAAATGGAGCAATGATTACTGAGATAGTGTGCTTACAATGAATGGAATTGCAGTGGTGAGACCGATCCTTCGTGAAGCTGCAGGTGAGGACTTGTGGAGTCGCGCTGTGTAGTGAGTGGTGATTGTGATGGTTTAATGTCTTGCCGGGGAGTGAGATGTTTTGCGGTGAAGGCAAGGGAAAAGGGCGATGGCTCGGGGCATTGCAGTTGCGAAGCGAGCGAGATGTGGACCGATCTGGAGGTGAGATGGTGGTCGAGTTTGAAGGTGAGTTATGATGAAAAGTCGGAAGTGGTGGTGTTGGCTAAATGGTTGATTTAATGTTCTCTCGAGTGTGTAGTTGAGTAGCCATAATGGTCTGGCGGGGGATGGTGAAGCACTATGATTGTCTTTGCGAGAAGCAAATGGCACTGTGCAAGACCGGCTTTGATGAGTCGCCCAGTTAGCTCATCAAGACTGGTGACTTTCAGTCGACACGAGGGACCCGACTGGGTCGACTAACACCCGACTTCCCAACTCGGTTTGACCCGATCCAACCCAGTTTGACCCGGCCGTTTTGACCCGTTGACCGGTGGTAGGCGGACTTTGCCGGTCACCGGAGATGATTCGGCGACTTTCCGTGCGATTTCCGGCCACAATACCAGGATTCGGCGACGATTTTTGGGTCATATTTTCTACATGGGTTTCTCTCTCTCGTGGGCTTGGTGGATTTACATCTAATGGACTTTGAAGACAAAACCTAGTTTTGGAAGGAGAGAAAGGCTATAAAAAGAGGAATTCTACAATTTTTGGAAATCATCTTATCTCATATCTTTTTCTTGGAACTTGGGAGAGCCGTTTTGGGTTACACAACTAGGGTTTGCTTTTGTTCATCTTCTTCTTTATTCCTTTGATATTTTTGAGGAACTCCATAGCTATGAGTAGCTAAATTCTCTATTATTGGTTAAGGATGTAGTCCAATTTCTGAAACTTGTGTTTGCTTTATGTATTAGTTTTCTCTCTTGTTTATCGTTCAATTCTCTGCGGTTTATATGATCACATGATTGAAGTATTGTGATAGGATTATGGTGTTTGATTAGTTAAGTGGCCAATTCATTGAACTTGCATCTTAGTCCATAGCTATTTTAGGGTTTTTCATCAAGCGATAACCTTGAATACGAGTAGCATGATATGTTTACGGTTTGTAGTGATACACTCTCGTAATCATATGTAGAGTTTGACCATTGTCGAATTGTTTTGTGCAACGCATGACAATTGCATTGATTAGCCTATTTCTGAAACTTAATGCTCCTAGGAATTGAACTTGATTAGCGCAAGGCGTTAGGTTATTCTTTAGGTAGAATTCACATACGCAGCCCTAATGTGTGTGTTGATGAACTTGAGAAATTAATAGATTATCTTGCTTTCTTGATTTTCTAGGCTTTTGATAACACAAGAGATTAAATCGTAATTCTAATCATATATGCAAACACATGTCTAAGATTGAAGATGAATTCCTTGACCAATATCTCTCTCCATTGATTATTCTCTACAATTTATTTTGCTTTTAATTTACTTTTACTTGCTTAGATACAACAAACATACACCGGGTTTTTCTAGAAACTGAAAGTTTATAACAACCAACGCCTCTCTGTGGATACGAACTCTTCCTTACCTTGTGCTTCATTTAAATTTAGTGCGTAAGAAAGTGAAATTATATTTGTCGGATTGACAACCGATCAAATTTTGGCGCCGTTGCCGGGGAGGCACACGGCTAGTTATTAAGTTTTTAGTTTCTTTTTACAATTTCTGCTTTTATCTTTGCTTTTTGTTTGTCGTCTTGTTTCTCACTTGGTTGCTAGAATTGTTTTCAGGTATCGATCCCTGGCTACTAAAGATTGGAATTATCCAAGGTGCGGGATAGCTACTCGAAGAGGCACAATACTCCAACCAAGTCAAGGCGCAACGGACGAGCACGAGTTAGAGGTGGACGAAGAGCTACACATACTAGGAGAACAAGAGGTTCCAATCGTAGACGTACCACAAGTTGAATTAACAATGGGTGATGCAAATCGTACACTCAAAGACTTGGCTTCTCACAAGCTTGATACACAACGGGGTTGTATTCAAACAAACTCTACTTTTGAGATTAAGCCGGGGTTGCTGAGAGAATTACCAAAGTTCCATGGCATGGTGAATGAAGATCCAAACAAACATCTTATGGACTTCCACACCATTGTCACGGCGATGCTTCCAGCGGATGTTGAGGCGGATGGTGCGATGTTGAAAGTGTTCCGTTTCTCTTTAATGGATAGTGCTAAGGATTGGTTATATTATCTACCTCCCGGGAGTGTCACAACATGGAATGGGCTTAAGAAACTCTTTTTGGAGAGATATTTTCCTGCATCAAAGGCTACTCAAATTCGCAAGGAGATTTGTGGGATGAAGCAAAACGTGGGAGAATCTTTATATGAATGTTGGGAACGATACAAGAGATTGGTTGGAAGCTGTCCTCACCACCAATTCAGTGATGCGATGATTATCCAATACTTCTATGAAGGGCTCCAATCAAGTGATAGGAATCTTCTTGACGCCGCGGGTGGTGGTGCATTAGTGAACAAGACGGTGGCTCAAGCTAGAGAGTTGATTGAGAACATGGCAGCGAACTCACAACAATTCTTGAGTCGTGGTTCGGATGTGATTCTAAGAAGGGTGAATGAAGTGAGTGAGGTGGAGGAACTTCGTCAACAAATGGGTAACATGAACGCAATGCTTCAACAAGTTGCATCCGCGGTTATACCAACTTCTTCTCAATCTTATGAAGACGAGCAAGCTAATGCGATCTTTCCAAATCAACCAAGACTAAGTATGATCCCTACTCCAATACTTACAATCCGGGATGGAGAGATCACCCCAATTTTAGCTATGCCAACAAGCAAGGTGCCGTTCAACAACCTACTTTCAACCGTCCTAGTGGATTTCAACCACAACAACAACAATTTCAAGAACCTCAAGCACAACAATCAATGCAAAATCAAGGCGCTGATATTGATGCAAAGCTTCAAACTTTTATGCAAGGTATTTCTGCCATGTTCAAGGAGAGCCAACAAGAAACTAAGAGTGCTATCAAGGATTTGCAGACTCAAGTAGGCTCCATGGCGGTTGATATCAATAATTTGAAGGCACAAAATAGTGGGAGACTTCTTCTCAACCTATCAACCCAAAAGAGGGTGTTAATGCAATTACATTGAGAAGCGGTACACAACTTGTGCAACCCGAAGTTCTTGATTCGGGCAAGGTGGAGACACCCAAGGAACCTGTTTTGGAGGAGAAAACCGAGGATTCTCCCCAAACTTGAGAGGTACCTATTCCTAACTCTAAACTCCGGTTTTACTTATGTTCCTCCTCTTCCTTTTCCTCGCAGAGTTGCAAGTTCTAAGAAGGCGGAACTAGAAAAGGAGATTTTAGACGTTCTCAAAAAAGATCCATGTGAACATACCACTCATAGATGCAATCAAGCAAGTTCCAAAATATGCAAAGGTGTTGAAGGACTTGTGTACCAATAAGCAAAGGCTCAAAGGTAATGAAGTGCTTAGTGTGGGGGAGAATGCTTCGGCAATCTTACAACACAAACTCCCACTTAAGTGCAAGGACCCGGTAGCTTTGACATTCCCGTCCAATTGGTAACACTACATTTAATAAAGCTATGTTGGACTTAGGTGCTTCAGTTAATGTCATGCCGCGTCTATGTATAATTCACTTGATCTTGGTCCTCTTAAAAAGGTTTGCTGGCCTAAGGCATGGCCACGCCTCCCTTTCTGCTGCTCCTATCCTGCGGCACCCTATTTTCTGATTCTGGGCAAGATTTTGCGTCTACTAATCCATGGAGGATTAATTACCTAGTTTGCCTAGCCTTAAATTTCGACAAGAAAGATCTAATATCTCTGCGCAAGGCGCAAAACCCTAAGTTAGCCAGGGCAATCGATTGAATTCTATGTGTTGACACAGAGTTCTTTTAAGTTCATTGCCAGAGAGCAGCATGCTTTCTGATTGAATACCTTATGCAAAGACCTTATCCTTGATATTTGGAAATTCGTGCCACTCTGCTACGAGTGAACACAAATTGTCATGCCATACCAACCTTAAGGGTTCAGCCAGCGAACATAGCATAAAAAGTATTCAAAGAAACTTATATTAAGTGAATATGGGCAAGGCGCCGAAATTTACAGAACATCTGGGATGGTTGCTACATGCGCCAGTCTGGATAAATTTCATGTATAAATATATTGAACGGCTCAATAAATATGACAATAGAGAGGTTAACACTCATGGCTCCATTTCCTTACAGAGTGACGTCACATCAGATGCAAGGTTTTACGATTTTAACCCTAAGCTAAAAACCACCATCAACACTATCGTCCCATGATGATGTTGCGGAGGTCTGGGAGAAGGATTTGGGGGCTACTTCTACTAGTATGTTGGTCGATCCAATTTCTTCTATTGTTGACATAACATGATGGCCATAGCTGATGGGTATTAGTATGGTTTCCCTCAGCAGCGTATTCTCGAGGTAAGTCATCATGAATACGCCTAAGTTGAGTGGTGTGAAGTTCTTTTATTAACTACTTTCATTTGCCTGTTATTAATATAGCTGGTGAAGAGTGAGCACTGCAACCACACTCTGTATCATTTATTCAAAGCGAAGGCCCTTAAGCTAGAGGAGAAGCTTCATCATAGAGAAGAGGAATTAAGTTCCTCTGAAGAACGCCTTGTTTCTAAGGACAAGGAGATACTGAAGTTGAAGGAGAAATTGAAAAAGAAGCAGAAATTCGGGGCTACGGAGGCGGAGCTTCGTCAGAAGGTGGCTTCTCTTCAGGATGACTTGGAGAAGGCTCTGACCGAAGATGATACAACGTCTAAAGGTTCGTTTCTCCTTCATATTCTCCTTCTTCGTCTTTTTATTGTTCGTTCTGAATTAGACGGCCCTGTCTTCAGCGGGCGATGCCAGAGAATTAATGTGGCTTCGGGGCGAGAGGAAGCGTCAATCTTCTAGGATTAAAGAGTTAGTTTCAAAGCTCTTAAAAGAGGCCGATAAGTGGAATGGTCGTGCCGAGCAACATAACAGGATGTTGGCGGATATACTCAAGCAGAGGGATTATCTGATACTGCTACGAAATTCTACGTCTGAGGCTCGTACTCAATATGAAGCTGTTATGGAGTGGACCCGTCAATCCCTTCTCGAAGCCAGAAATGAGGTTTCTCGTCTAAAGTCGAGATAGCGGATCCAGAAGTGGAGCTTCGTCAAGCTAGATCGTCCCATGATTCCGATGTGCGAGAATATATAAAGCGGTTGGTTCGAGAAAGAGATGATGCTAGAGCCGAAGCTTATGCTCTTAGTAAGGCTTTGACTGCTTCTCGTGCCAACGTTGCTCGCTTGGTTGACTCGGAGAAAGACCTGGAAGTTAATATGTATAGGCTTACTAAAGGGATTGAAGAGATGACTAATGAGGTTAATCATCTGCAGCATGCTGATTCCATGAAGCAGGTAGAGTTGGACGAGTGTAAATTTGAACTCAAGAATCTCCAACTGGATTATAAGAAAATTTTCGATGAATACGATTTTCTTGACGATGCTCGGGACGATGTAGTTAATGAATATGAGATAGCTTCAGCTAATGTCGAAGGTATACTTTAGTTTGGTCGTGGATGGCTTTGTAATTCTTTCATTTTAACCATTTTATTTCCTTCCTTTCAGAGCTCGAGGGACAGCTTGGCCTTGCAAATTAAAATCTTAAAGAGGCTTAATCTTCCTTAGTGTATCAGCAGGGGCAGACCAAATACTATGAAGCGTTGGCCGGATCTCGGGACGAAGCAACGAAGGAGGCAGCCAAGGAAGCAGGGCGGTTGAAATCTTCATTATCCCAATCTGAGCTCAAGACTGCCGTCATCGCGCATAAGGCTCACTGCCAGCTCGCTGAGGAGGTTAACGAGACTTTAACCAGGATAGAGCAATCCCTCTTGAAGGAGCATGACATCGTCAAGAAGTACATTCTTCGTCCTATGCCCGAACCTTTCACCTATACCTCCGATCCTTCTTCGGGCGGGAGTGTACCTTCGTCTCAGAAGAAAAGTCCAGCTGATCCTGCTGAGTCCTCCAAGGCGAAGTAGATTTCTGAGTTTGTTATAGGAAGTTGATCTCTGTTGATTACTTGGCTTTGGGTCATTTTTTGTATATCTTTTGTGTTTCTTGTTTCAATTCTACAAGCTTGTAATCAATTTTCATGAAATGGATCATCGTTTTCTTTTGGTATATGCGATTCTGATTTGTCTGCATTATTAGTCCATTTAATATTTTTAGTTAACGAGTAATTCTAAATATTGAGAAATGTACAAGTATAATAATAAAAAGTGTTTGAGGGCAATAACGAAGGTAAATACCTCCCTTATCGACTTTGGACCTGTCACCCCGCTGGCTAACCCTGGGCCAGAGGGTTACCAAACGGTGGGGGTTGATGTAGCGTTCCCGGATATGTGATGAGTTATTGAAATATTTACATGCATCCATTCTGCTGAACTGCTGCCTTGCTAACTGGTTGGGTATCTCTTTCTACTGGAATCCTTTCCCATGATCCTACACTTATAGATGCTGATAGGGGAGTCCCGAGAGATTGTATATGATTACTTTCCCCAATATAAATGTTGCAAAAAAAAAGCTTGTTTGATTGATATGGTGAGGTTTGCTAGTCCTCGTCCAGAGATAGAAACATGTCGAGCGAATACGTTGTCTTCTTCTTCTGGTATTCTTCACGCAGATGCAGAACTGCGCTGCTTTAAGGATGGTATGGCTTGAGGTATTTTGCATTCCAAGGGTGCCCGAGGACTTCTCCTTTGAGGTTATGTAGATAATAGGATACATTCCATGCAATGTCGTGTATTACAAATGGTCCTCCCCATGTTGGTGCTAATTTGCCCCACTTTTTCTCTCGTTGGTATTGAGGTATAGTTCTAAGCACATACTGTCCTTCTACAAAATTTCTAAGTTTAACTTTCTTATTGTATTCTCTGGCTAATCATCGTTGGTAGTTCTCCATTTTCTGCAGCGCTGCCTCCCTCCTTTCTTCCAAGTCATCGAGCCTTTCCAACATCATATCCGCTGTAAGGTTCTTCTCCCATGCTTCACTCTTTGTGGTTGGCATGATGTTTTCTGTAGGAATGACCGCTTCGGCCCCATAAGTAAGGAGGAACGGAGATTCACCGGTAGCAGATCTGCGTGTTGTTTGATATGCCCATAGCACGTTGTGTAACTGTTCGCACCATCGTCCCTTGTGTTCATCCAATGATTTCTTGAGGACAAGAGCAAGGGTCTTATTCGTGGCTTCGGCCTGGTCGTTGCTTTGGGGATAGATGGGAGTTTATTTGTTCTTCCTGATATTGAAGGTATCAAAGAGCATGTCTATGTTCTTTCCTTGTAATTGCTTGCCATTGTCGGAGACAATTTCTGCTGGGATGCCGAACCTGTAAATAATGTTCTGAAAGATGAATGTGAATACGTCCGCGTCTCGGATTCTAGCTAACGCCTTGGCTTCCACCCACTTGCTAAAGTAATCTGTGGCTACGATTAGGAACCGTCTTTTCCCTGATCCTTCGATCAGGGGTCCGACGATATCCACTCCCCATTTTGCAAATGGCCAGGGGCTATCCACTGAATTTAGCTTCGTTGCCGGAGCATGGATTCTTTTAGCAAATCGCTGACATTCTTCGCATTTTCTAGACATTTTGGCTGCGTCTCGAATCATTTGTGGCTAGTAATATCCTTGCATCTTAGCCTTGTCGGCTAGTGATCTCATTCCGCTGTGGTTGCCTGCGTCCCCGTAATGGATGTCCTTCAAGATTCGGTGGCCTTCTTCCCTGGATAAGCAGCGCAGTAAGGGACCTAGAAAAGACTTCTTGTAAAGAATTCCGTCACGAAGATCGTATATCCCTGTCTTTGATTGTATCTTTTGAGCCTGCTTCAAATCCGTGGGCAGCGTTCATTCTTCAAGGAAAATGTGGACTTTGGTTCTCCAATCTTCTTCGTTCTTGAAGTCTTCGTCTTCGTTGGCTCTTGATATAACATTATCTTCGACAAAATCATCGACAATGTCTTCCCCTACATCATCGTTAGCGATATCCTCCCCTATATCGTCTGCACGGGTTGTAGCGAGGGATTGCTGTGGAATGATCGAGGGCTCATATACTCTTGTTATCTTGATGGCCTTAACACTTTCGTCCTTCAACATAGATGATATGTATGCTAGAGCATCAGCATGCCTGAGGTCTCTTCTACATAGATGTCGGAACTTGATGTTGGATATTTGGGATGCTAAGGTCTGAACCAAGGCCATGTATGATGAGAGGATCTCGTCATAGACATTGTATTCCAGTCCGATTTGCCGAATGACCAGTTGCGAGTCGCTTGTTAGGCGTACGTCGGTTATTCCCATCTCTACTATTAGCCAGCTTTGTACTCTACAATGTTGTTGGTATGCCCCTTGAATTCCAATCTTAGTGTGTGGACGATCCTATCTCCGGTTGGGGTGGTGATTACGATGCCTATGCCTGCGCCTTCTTTATTCCTTGATCCATCGACGAAGACCTCCCATCGTCTTTGGCTTGAGGGTTCGAGAACTGTTAAGTGCATATTTTACATATATTTGGTGTCAATTCCACGCTAGTAATTGCTTATATTCTTGCAAATTATTGTATATTACACATTTGTCTTTCATTAGGTGAATCATCCAAAAGAAGTGGAAACGGCTACAAAAGTGAAGTCACAAGTGAAGAAGGGCCAAAGACCTAGTGGAACTCTTTCAAATGGAGGATTTCTTTGTATAATTTTGTAGATGGCGAGAAGACAAAGTCAACGGCGAAAGAACGAAGTCATTCTGAGTTCGTATGAAGAATTTATGAGCAAAATAAGAACTTGGAAGACTAAAAGGGCAGAGTGGTCATTTCCAGGACAATTGATATCGGCACCCCCACTGTACGTTAAGGGGTAGTCATTCTCTTAAGAGGTGGACTGTCTCAAAGGAATTGCTAAAGGAAGTCATGTCATTTATTGAGGGAAAGGTATAATTCAAGAGCTGTTAAAGGCAACCGACCTATTTACTCAGGGCCACCGTCTTCTATATTTAAACTAAACATAACGGAACTTGGTCGGGTTCTCACGACCATTTATTTACGATCATTCTCGACAAGCTGCTGCAACTCATGGATGTTGTTAGTGTTACAAGTATCTTAGAATCCAGGGAAACCGTGAGTTCGATGTGGTTTTAGAGATTGTTTGAGCACGGCAAAACAAGGGAGAAAATGGTTGTTGCCATTGGTCGATCATGATTATCACGACAGGTAATTGATGGAGATAGATCACGATGATAGTAACTGCCACTAGGTTGATGATGGTGCTATAAGAGACAGGTCGCGTTAGAAATAGAGCTTTATACATCAGTGGTGTTGCTGCCATTATCGGCCATTGAAGGAGAGGAGCTACAGCCATGGAAGTCGAGTTGGATAGGGAGTTATCGTGATCATATGGAGATGGACAAATTGAGAGTGGGTGCTACCACTGAAGATGGAGTTGTTGTAGAATATGGCAGTGAATATGGGTTTGCTGCCATTAACTGAATAGTGATTAACGAAGTTGGAGGTTATACAAATCATGGAGCATTGTTTGCTTCCGTTAATGACGATGGATCATTGAATCTCGAGTATGTGGTCATCCGTGATGGCAGGGACATAGAACCGCAGTGAAGAAGGAGAGTCCGTGTAGTGCTGAGAAGAAAAGAGATCGTCGCATTTAGGAGACTTGGCCGAGAAACCATTGGGTTACTGCCTTCGATTTTGGAGTTAATAAACCAAGAAAATTTCCGAGCAAATAAAAGATTTACGCGTGATGAAGAAAGTGGGACTGTGGTACAGCATGGTACAGCTTCGTATATCAAGATGGATGTATAATCACTTGCTAAGATGACATATGGGTTCTGCTATTGTTATATCCAATCAGAAATCCTTCCCAGCTAGCTGTCGTTACTCCACGTCACACCATATCACAGTCACTTAATTTATTAAGTGCAAAAATCTCATTAACCGACTTGACATCCTTATATCAAATAAGGAATTATCGGGCAGTTAGGTTTGGCGGAAGCCTATATAAGGCTTAGTTCCGAGAAGAGAAAGATACACTTTACAAAGAAAAAGAAAAAGAATAAAAGAGAGGAAATGTTTTTATTTTATATCTAAGGTTTACCCCTTTAGGGGGAAACCAATTTTTCTTCTTTTAATTCTTCTTTTATATATTTTTATGGGTTTTAGTAAATCCATGTGTAGCTGAATTTTTATTGATTAGGGATGATTTCAAAGTTGATTAATGGAACTTTATTCTTTTCACAAGTTTATTTTGAGCTTAATTTTCGTCGATTGTCTCTATTATTTTTATCGTCTAAGATTACTATTGGGTTATTCAATTGGCCATTTGAATTAACTTGATAGTAATTCTTCTACTAATATTGGGGTTGGTGATACGTGTAATAGTCACTCAATTCCATACACAAGTAGTATATCGCAAAAGCTGACAAAGGGATTCTGTTAAGCAATTGTGTATAGAGATGACACTAGTAAGCAGACCGAGCTTATGCGTCTGATGCTAGGATCAACCTGGATTAATTCACAAAACGTAATGCATTCGATGGGTTACACCTTGAGAGCTTATTCATGGTGGCTCGAGATGGATAGAATCGGTAGTCGAGCGCTTCCGTATCCGGTGACAACGGGAATTCCAGGGGATAGCGGAGCTTATTGCTATTCTACGGTTGGTGACAATAGAAATTTTACAAGAGATAAACAACTACTTTTATTAAGTTTGTTCGGTGGCGGTGAATGATTCCTTAATCATCTTTGTTTTCTTATTATCTTTTTATTTTTCTTTAATCAAATAACCCCCTTTGTCTTTTATCTTATTTTTTGAACTAAATAACATATCAATTACACATGACTCTCTGTGGGAACGATCTTTACTACCACTATAATTACTAGTTAATTAGTGGGAAATATCTTAATTAATTTGTTGCACTTACGACACGCATCAAATTTTGGCGCATTGCTTGGGAGCTTGATTGTTAATTGATTTGTTATTTGTTTAGCTTGTTTTTGCTTTTAGATTTTTTTGTTTTGATTTTCTCTTTTGTTCGTGTGAGTCGTCATGTTTCCTTACGGAAATAACATGTATGGAGCACAAGATCAATCAACATATAGTAGTGGTAATCAATATGGATTTCAGTCTCATTCTTATGACAACTACCAACCATCCTATGGGTATAATCAAAACCAATCTTTTGGCTATGATCAATATCCTACGGAACCTTATGGATATTCTCATACATGTCAACAACCTTATGATGGGCATGTAAGTGAACAACCACAAGGATGGGAGGATAGTTATACTTCTAATCGTTTATCTTCTAGATGTGAGAAGAAACTTGATCGGTTAATTCTTCAAATAAAGGCCAGTTTATCCACGCCGGAACCACTTAATGACCAACCAAGCATGGAGAACAATACATCAACCAGATCTTACTACAATATATCTAACCAAACTCCTGATCGTTTTTATGATCGTTCACCTATTCAAAAGGAGGATACTTGGTCTGGAAATTTCGGGGTGAGTGAAAGTGCAGGTTCTGAAGAACGTCTTGACCAACTGATCCAAGCAATGGCGCAACATCAACAAGGATTGGACCAATATCCGCAGAGTGTTGATAATTCACTCCAAGAACTTCAAGAAAGTGTCCAAAACTTAAGAAGCGGCCTTGATAAAATTAAAGAAGACAGGAATAAAAAAGAACTTTGGTCTCAAAACCAAAACTATTCTGACATCTCTCTGGATAGTAATGAATACTTGATTGGTAATGATTATGAAGATGACCAACCTTTAGAAAGTCCGTGCAATAATGGTAAAGTTATTCCAACTCCGGATCATAATAATGATCACTCGCATATTCAAAAGGAGGAGAATGGATATGTGACCGGTTGTCAATCCGTCAAATATAATTTCACTTTCTCGATCAACTAGATATAAATATAGTATGCGATAAGAAAGAGTTCGTATCCACAGAGAGGCTTTCGTTGTTATAAAATTTCAGTTTCTAAGTAACCACGGGGAATGTTTGTTGTATCTAATCAAATAAAAATAGTTGAAAGCAAAGTAAATAATTTGAGAAATCAATAAGGAGAAGATATTAGTCACGGGATAGTATCATTCACAAACATGTATTTTCATCAATGATTAGAATTGGTATTTTAATCTCGTATTTATTAAAAGTCCTAGGATACCTTGATCGCAAGTATAACCCGTTAATTCCCTGTTTTCATCACAACCACATTAAAAGATGCATATGTGAATTCTTCGTAGAAAGCAACCTAAAGTGTAAAAGCACAATTAAGTTTAACTCCCTAAAAGCAATAAGTTCTATGGAATAAGACTAATCAATGCAAACAAATGTGTAAAAGCACTAAACGTTTTAACAAAAGTTATGATTCACTTGTGACTAGTAGGATATATCACTACAAGCACTACCCACAATTATGCTACTTAGAATCAGGGATAAACAACTTTTTCTTATTGAAAACCCTAATATAGCTCTAGAGATGAACGCAAATAGGATTGATTCCGGACTCAACATAACAAGTATTCAAATCTTATAACACTATTAATTGTGAATCACAAACAATAAATTACTGAGACAAAACTAATTCATTGAATCAAAAACATGTTGAGAAATCAACTTTTATCCCATAACCAATAATATGTTTAGCTACTCATAGCTATGGAGTTCATCATAATCAATATTCAATAATAAAATAAGGAAGAAGAAGAACAAAAGCAAACCCTAGAAGCGTAAACAAAACGGCTCTCCAAAATTCCAAGAATAAGATCTCCCATAAGTTGTAGAAGACCTCCCCTTTATAGCTTTTCTCCAACTTCTAAAATTAGGTATAATCTTCAAAGTCCATTAGATGAAAATCCACCAAGCCCATAAGAAGGAGAAACCCATGTAGAAAATATGTCCCAAAAGTGGTCGCCGGAAATATGGTATTATGGCCGGAAATTGGCAGGAATAGTCGCCGGAAACATCTCAGGTGACCGGCAAAGTCCGCCCGGTCACCGGATCAGTGAGTCAACTCGGTCGGGTCAACGGGTCAGCTCGGGTCAACTCGGTCGGACCGAGTCAAACCGAGTCAGGGAAAGTCAGATCATGAGTTAGACCCAAGTCAGACTCAGCTGAGCTGAGTGACCTTGGCCTGAGCCAGTTGCATTGGCCAGAGCTCTGTAGCACAATCATTGTGCTTCAGCCATGATGGCTGCCTTCCCTGTAACCTCAGTGCATAACCTGTAATGCACCATCATCTCATTGGCAGCAACACCACACAACACCATCACCTGCAACCATCAGGCCTTGACTGCAATTGTCACAGCCTTCATTAGCCTCTAGCTCAGCTGCACCAGCCAATACCACCAGCCATGATGGCTATGCAACTTATAACTCCAGCCTGCTCCATTCTCTATAACTCTGCAACCACAGAGCCTTTGCACAATCATTTCAATCACTTGCCATTCTTAACAGCAGCGCGACACAATACCACTGCGAATCACAGGCTTCACCTGCAATGCCAACCTGCAACTTCTTTCACTGGCCATTTTGCCGGCTGAAATCTGACCCAATACTCAACTCAAACTCCACAGAATTCCAGTACTTTGCTCCCATATACAACCCATGATATCTGTGCCATAAACCTCCTTATACTTGTTCATCTCATGCTTCTAAAGCAGCTCCATCTGCAATGTCATCCATCCTGCGCCATCTCTGCAGCTGCATCTCATCACCAATTCCTGACTCAAAACCCATTTAGGCATCATCTCCATCTGATGAGCAACACAATTGCTCATCTCTTCCATCTTGGCCAGACGAACACACCCACACAGCATCATATAAACCAATCACTTCTAGCTCATAGCCCATGACAATCACCACAACCTCAACATAAATCCTCAATTCATAGAGTCCGTGTAGTGCTGAGAAGAAAAGAGATCGTCGCATTTAGGAGACTTGGCCGAGAAACCATTGGGTTACTGCCTTTGATATTGGAGTTGATAAACCAAGAAAATTTCCGAGCAAATAAAAGATTTACGCGTGATGAAGAAAGTGGGAATGTGGTACAGCATGGTATAGCTTCGTATATCAAGATGGATGTATAATCACTTGCTAAGATGACATATGGGTTCTGCTATTGTTATATCCAATCAGAAATCCTTCCCAGCTAGCTGTCGTTACTCCACGTCACACCATATCACAGTCACTTAATTTATTAAGTGCAAAAATCTCATTAACCGACTTGACATCCTTATATCAAATAAGGAATTATCGGGCAGTTAGGTTTGGCGGAAGCCTATATAAGGCTTAGTTCCGAGAAGAGAAAGATACACTTCACAAAGAAAAAGAAAAAGAATAAAAAGAGAGGAAATGTTTTTATTTTATATCTAGGGTTTACCCCTTTATGGGGAAACCAATTTTTCTTCTTTTAATTCTTCTTTTATATATTTTTATGGGTTTTAGTAAATCCATGTGTAGCTGAATTTTTATTGATTAGGGATGATTTCAAAGTCCTGATTAATGGAACTTTATTCTTTTCACAAGTTTATTTTGAGCTTAATTTCTCGTCGATTGTCTCTATTATTTTTATCGTCTAAGATTACTATTGGGTTATTCAATTGGCCATTTGAATTAACTTGATAGTAATTCTTCTACTAATATTGGGGTTGGTGATACGTGTAATAGTCACTCAATTCCATACACAAGTAGTATATCGCAAAAGCTGACAAAGGGATTCTGTTAAGCAATTGTGTATAGAGATGACACTAGTAAGCAGACCGAGCTTATGCGTCTGATGCTAGGATCAACCTAATTCACAAAACGTAATGCATTCGATGGGTTACACCTTGAGAGCTTATTCATGGTGGCTCAGATGGATAGAATCTGGTAGTCGAGCGCTTCCGTATCCAGTGACAACAGGAATTCCGGGGATAGCAGAGCTTATTGCTATTCTACGGTTGGTGACAATAGAAATTTTACAAGAGATAAACAACTACTTTTATTAAGTTTCTGTTCAGTGGCGGTGAATGATTCCTTAATCATCTTTGTTTTCTTATTATCTTTTTATTTTTCTTTAATCAAATAACCCCCCTTTGTCTTTTATCTTATTTTGCTGAACTAAATAACATATCAATTACACAGCTCTCTGTGGGAACGATCTTTACTACCACTATAATTACTAGTTAATTAGTGGGAAATATCTTAATTAATTTGTTGCACTTACGACACGCATCAAATTTTGGCGCCGCTGCCGGGGAGTAGTTGTTAATTGATTTGTTATTTGTTTAGCTTGTTTTTGCTTTTAGATTTTTTTGTTTTGATTTTCTCTTTTGTTCGTGTGAGTCGTCATGTTTCCTTACGGAAATAACATGTACGGAGCACAAGATCAATCAACATATAGTAGTGGTAATCAATATGGATTTCAGTCTCATTCTTATGACAACTACCAACCATCCTATGGGTATAATCAAAACCAATCTTTTGGCTATGATCAATATCCTACGGAACCTTATGGATATTCTCATACATGTCAACAACCTTATGATGGGCATGTAAGTGAACAACCACAAGGATGGGAGGATAGTTATACTTCTAATCGTTTATCTTCTAGATGTGAGAAGAAACTTGATCGGTTAATTCTTCAAATAAAGACCAGTTTATCCACGCCGGAACCACTTAATGACCAACCAAGCATGGAGAACAATACATCAACCAGATCTTACTACAATATATCTAACCAAACTCCTGATCGTTTTTATGATCGTTCACCTATTCAAAAGGAGGATACTTGGTCTTGAAATCTCGGGGTGAGTGAAAGTGCAGGTTCTGAAGAACGTCTTGACCAACTGATCCAAGCAATGGCGCAACATCAACAAGGATTGGACCAATATCCGCAGAGTGTTGATAAATCACTCCAAGAACTTCAATAAAGTGTCCAAAACTTAAGAAGCGGCCTTGATAAAATTAAAGAAGACAGGAATAAAAAAGAACTTTGGTCTCAAAACCAAAACTATTCTGACATCTCTCTGGATAGTAATGAATACTTGATTGGTAATGATTATGAAGATGACCAACCTTTAGAAAGTCCGTGCAATAATGGTAAAGTTATTCCAACTCCGGATCATAATAATGATCACTCGCATATTCAAAAGGAGGAGAATGGATATGTGACCGGTTGTCAATCCGTCAAATATAATTTCACTTTCTCGATCAACTAGATATAAATATAGTATGCGATAAGAAAGAGTTCGTATCCACAGAGAGGCTTTCGTTGTTATAAAATTTCAGTTTCTAAGTAACCACGGGGAATGTTTGTTGTATCTAAGCAAATAATAATAGTTGAAAGCAAAGTAAATAATTTGAGAAATCAATAAGGAGAAGATATTAGTCACGGGATAGTATCATTCACAAACATGTATTTTCATCAATGATTAGAATTGGTATTTTAATCTCGTATTTATTAAAAGTCCTAGGATACCTTGATCGCAAGTATAACCCGTTAATTCCTGTTTTCATCACAACCACATTAAAAGATGCATATGTGAATTCTTCGTAGAAAGCAACCTAAAGTGTAAAAGCACAATTAAGTTTAACTCCCTAAAAGCAATAAGTTCTATGGAATAAGACTAATCAATGCAAACGAATGTGTAAAAGCACTAAACGTTTTAACAAAAGTTATGATTCACTTGTGACTAGTAGGATATATCACTACAAGCACTACCCACAATTATGCTACTTAGAATCAGGGATAAACAACTTTTTCGTATTGAAAACCCTAATATAGCTCTAGAGATGAACGCAAATCGGATTGATTCCGGACTCAACCTAACAAGTATTCAAATCTTATAACACTATTAATTGTGAATCACAAACAATAAATTACTGAGACAAAACTAATTCATTGAATCAAAAACATGTTGAGAAATCAACTTTTATCCCATAACCAATAATATGTTTAGCTACTCATAGCTATGGAGTTCATCATAATCAATATTCAATAATAAAATAAGGAAGAAGAAGAACAAAAGCAAACCCTAGAAGCGTAAACAAAACGGATCTCCAAAATTCCAAGAATAAGATCTCCCATAAGTTGTAGAAGACCTCCCCTTTATAGCTTTTCTCCAACTTCTAAAATTAGGTCTAATCTTCAAAGTCCATTAGATGAAAATCCACCAAGCCCATAAGAAGGAGAAACCCATGTAGAAAATATGTCCCAAAAGTGGTTGCCGGAAATCTAGTATTGTGGCCGGAAATTGGCCGGAATAGTCGCCGGAAACATCTCAGGTGACCGGCAAAGTCCGCCCGGTCACCGGTTTAGCGAGTCAACTCGGTAGGATCGGCGGGTCAACTCGGTCAGACCGAGTCAAACCGAGTCAGGGAAAGTCAGATCATGAGTTAGACCCAAGTCGACTCAATTTGAGCCGAGTGACCTTGGCCTCGAGCCGGTTGCATTGGCTGTGAGCTCAGAAGCACAATCATTGTGCTTGACCATGATGATTTGCCTTCCTCAGTAACCTCGGTGCATAACCTGTAATGCACCATCATCTCATTGGCAGCAACACCACACAACACCATCACCTTCAACCATCAGGCCTTGACTGCAATTGTCACAGCCTTCATTAGCCTCTAGCTCAGCTGCACCAGCCAATACCACCAGCCATGATGGCTATGCAACTTATAACTCCAGCCTGCTCCATTCTCTATAACTCTGCAACCACAGAGCCTTTGCACAATCATTTCAATCACTTGCCATTCTTAACAGCAGCGCGACACAATACCACTGCGAATCACAGGCTTCACCTGCAATGCCAACCTGCAACTTCTTTCACTGGCCATTTTGCCGGCTGAAATACAGCCCAATACTCAACTCAAACTCCACAGAATTCCAGTACTTTGCTCCCATATACAACCCATGATATCTGTGCCATAAACCTCCTTATACTTGTTCATCTCAGGCTTCTAAAGCATCTCCATCTGCAATGTCATCCATCCTGCGCCATCTCTTCAGCTGCATCTCATCACCAATTCCTGACTCAAAACCCATTTAGGCATCATCTCCATCTGATGAGCAACACAATTGCTCATCTCTTCCATCTTGGCCAGACGATAAACCAATCACTTCTAGCTCATAGCCCATGACAATCACCACAACCTCAACAGAAATCCTCAATTCATAGAGTCCCATTTCAAATCATCCACAACAACCTTCCTCACCTCATCTGTGTACCTTCTATCACATTCACAGTGCCAGCTCTATCAACACCATTTCCATCTGAGATGCCACAAAGACTCATTTGCACTTCTCTGCCCCTGCACTACAGCCTCATCACAGCACCAGCTTCACTGCCATCAGGCCAGCCAGCACCAACACCTTCATTTGTGACCCAGCAACTCCATTATCTCCCTGAACTGCAATCTCAGTTTAACTCATCATTGCAGCACCCATTGGCAGCATCAACATCATTTTATCACAAAGAAGACAACCCTTGCCTCGCAATTGACTCAACAAAACCAGGCCATCACTAGTAATCGCCACTGCAGCTCCACCACCAATCATTTCAACCACTCATTGGACCAAAGCTTCACAGCTACAGAACAGAAGTGACACCATCACCTGCAGTTCAGATATACAACCAAAAATAAAACTATATAACTGCATCAGCCATTCTTAACTGCAATGCAGTCCACCAATTCAGTTCAGAGCCCCTGCAACACCAATTATCCCCAGCCAATTTCAGATCAGTTCTTCATATCACCTTCATCTTTCTTGATTTGTTCAATGCCAGAAACCCATGAATCCCATAGAGCTTTTCATCCCTCACTGTTCCCAGTCTGAATCTTCAAAACCCTGTTTCATCAACACAGTCATCACCCAACAACAGCCTCATTCTTCTCGATCTAATTTCTCAATTTTTCCATCAGCGAACTACAATTTCTTCTGGTTCTTCATTGAATCTCTCAAGAACACAAACACAAACCCTAAATTCATTCTTCTGTAAATTCCATCAACAGCCATCATCATTCTTTCTCTCTGCTTCATGAATCTGCCGAAACCCCCTTCGTCTCTTCTCGATTTGAACCAGTATCAAAACCATTCCCAGATTCAACCTATGAGATCTCCTTTTCCTGTTTCAAACCATGAACCCTCTTCTCGATCCGAGTATGAGCAGCAGATCCTCGTTCTTCTTCAACTTCATCTCCATCTTGAATTCTCACCACGATTTCTCCCTATTTCCACCTGAGTTGCGCTCGATTCATCCGCCACTATTTTCTCGATTTGGAAACTGAGTATGATTGAAAATGCGTTTTCACTGACTTCCATGGCTGTGTAAGAGTAGAAAAATACACAGGCACCCACTAATGGATACGGGCCACCTAAGTAGTATCCCCTTAACTCCGTGACTCGGCTCCGGATAGCACATGCCTGTGAAATGACACTCTTGCCCTTCTTGCTCAAATAAAGTGATTTCTTCTTCTTTTCCTCCGTGTGACTCCAGAGTACCTAATAACTCAAAAACACTCATAAGATACATAATTTACAAGAAAAGTAGCAAAGAAAGCGTAACTACTAAATAGTAAATTAGGTGTTTTAGACACCTATCAGATTCCCCCACACTTAGACTTTGCTAGTCCTCGAGCAAATCAAACAAAACAAAACTATGAAAAATACATACAACTCCGTGTCGTCGAGGCTACGGTCACTTTTAACATAAATAACAAGCCTTTAAACCCCTAGGTGTCCCTAGTGGACGAGTTATAGTCTCGTGAGGGTTTACTAGAGATATACCCACAAAACCTATATTTCCAACTTACTAGTTCTCCGTAATGATAGTATCCAACGCGCTAAGAAGACATAAAGATTCTGCACACTAGTCATAAGAAGTTAGACACATAAATGAACACAATCTCATTCTTAGAAGTTGAGAGAGAGATAACCATCCCTTCTCGACATAAATTCGGGTTCGGAGTGATCAAAAGTCTCGACTCTGCCTCACAAGAAAGGGTTTTATGATATTGCTCTCAATAATAAACAGCTTTTTATGGGTCACACATGTGTCCAGGTTGGAATGAAGAGAGAATCCTGAGACACGTTGAATGGTAGGAAGGCAAAACCCTCCGAAATATTTTGAAAACCCACATCTTTTATATATTTTTGAAAACCCATTTTTCTGACGATCTCTTCGAAAGGAAATCAACCATTTAACGAAGGTGGAAATATGATTACTTACCGTGAATCCGTTCGGTGTGCAGCTAGCACCACTCTCACAACATCCATAGAAACGTCTTCGGTCTTCAATCGGTGTCTTCATCTTCGTCTTCGGTCTTCAACTCTTGATGATAACTCTTGAACTTCGTAGAATCTCGACAATATGATTCTTTCCCTCAAATTCCTTGTCGCTTGAAACTTCATTATAGATATTCCTTCTTTCCATTGGCTTTATTGAAAGAATACAAAAAAAAAAAAAAACTATACAAACCAAAAAAAAAAATTATTTTTTTTATTTTTTTTTTATTTTTTCTAATTGTTTTTGCATTAATACTAATAATATCATACAGAGCTTGTGGTTGGTAACCTAGCTACAAGCTGGGCTCCAACACCTCTTTGAATTGCAACGCCTAATCTATAAAAAATAAAACTGCCTAAGCCACTACTGGCATCATTGTTCACCAAGCAATTCCGTAGATGCTTGAAAAAAACAAGAGTATCCTCGCCAAGTTCCCCTAAAGTAGAGAAAGCCAGAACACCTAACCCATAACCATGTGCAGCACACTTGTCCAAATATTTGGCACGTTTGCGAGAAACGGCCCCAAAAATAGCCTTCCCCGGGGAAAATGAGCGAACCCCATCACCCGTGAATGGAGAGACACCTGTGACATCCATACAAACATCTTGCCCGTTTTCCCAGTTAAGAACAAGAATATCAGCAGGTTTAAGATCTCTACCATCATCGACCGAAGACCAAGGGAAACCTCTTTCAAGCAGTACATTGGCTTTGTAACAAATGTCGAAGACAACATCACGAACAACATCATGGCGAAACTTGTAACCGATATCCTTAGCACAATGGAGCGCATGGTCACCAAAAATGTCCATAGTTTTGCTACAACTTGGACATGAACTATTCTCAACGAACATAGGAATACCAAGGCGATAACAAAGCACAGCTCTAAATAGTCTAGGTCCAAGGCATTGGTTAAGCCCACTAATAGGTACCGCCAAAAGATAGTCTTGAGCATGCTTGACACGGTTGCATTGCCATAAGATGGAATCTCTTTCAGACATAAGAAATTGGTTTGGGATAAGCTTCTTAACTGCATCAAAATAAACCACTGCCAAGGAATGCATAGAAGGGGGGGCAGAATCATCGATACTGAGTAAGTAGACGGTAATCCACAAACTGGGTGAAGGTCTCGAAGAGCCAACCGATAAGCCGAACCTTTGTCCGTTGAGAATAAATTACCAAGGATCACTTTCTGCACCGAAGTAGTCTGGCTCTGAGAAGCGAGATAACAATACGCACGAGTGTCATCCATGGTATAGATGCCAAGTCCACCATCTCTGATAGGTAAGGTAGCTAATCTCTTCTGTAAAGGACCAAAACCCGCACCATAATTGAAATAACTGGTATCAAAGAGATCGGTAGCAGGTTGAAGAGCAGCAGGATTGGTAGTTCGCATTGCAAAGTAAAGTCTGGACACCCCAGTACAACTGCGAAGTAAAAGCATCTCGCTTTGAGGATCCTCGAGTTTTTGATCGCATCCATTAGTTGAACAGTTTTATGCACCCTGCTCAACAACATATTGCTAATGAAGCCCATATCTAAACTCACTGGACCGCCCAAAAGTTTAACACCTTTAGAAGGTCTACCGATATCCGGGGGGAAAACACCCTCAACTGCACTCCTAGGATCAGGGGAAGGCCAAAACACTTCTGTCTTCTTAATATTGAGGTGTAACCCCCTACTTCTGTCTTATTAATTTTTTTTTTTTTAATTTTTGAGAAATAAAACAAATACAAAATAAAAATAAAACAAAATAATAAAAACTATTAACAAACCTAAAAATTTTCTCTTGTCTTTTTTTTTTTGTTTTTTTTTTTTTTTTTTTTTTTTTTTTTTTTTTTAATTTTCGTTTTTTTTTTCAATTTTTTTTTTTTTTATTTTTTGACAAGAGAAAGTAAAATACAAATAAAATAAAAACGTAAGTACAAAGGCCATGGTGTAAGTACTTTACCGCTTGATTCCTCACAACTTATATGTCTTGATATCATAAACTTCTCGAACTCTCGTCCTTGATAATTTTCACTCTTGTATAATAGTCTTCAACTTATAAAAATTCTGCCCATTGTCTTGTTGCTTTACTCAAATCTGAAATCTGCCCATTTCTGTACTGTTGCTTGTAAACCTTGAACGTCTTCAACTTTCATTCAAATTTGTGATGCTCCTCTTGTTGATGATGATGGTGTTTCTATGGACCTGTTGGTGTAGAGAGAGATAAGGTGGATGGTGCTAACTGCGAACAAGATCACAAGTGGTATGTAACTTAGCAATTCGATGTCACCAACATGGTTGATAAAAATAGCACTCAAGAGATCAAAATAGTGCTTCTATGGTGGGAAGTTGGGCAGCTCACCATTCTGCCCGGAATTTACGTACGGTGACACACACTCAAAAAGCACAAATTTAGACAGGTTCAAAGAATTGAAGGTTGGTGCCTCACATTATGTAACTTGGGTAGTCTCCACTATAAGGGATCACTGCTCTAATACCGAATTTCAGCCTGCATCTTATTTGCCACTGGCATGGTTAAATCCAACTTTAACTCTCATACAATTAAGAAACCCGATCATGTTCTCTGTCATCTCTAAGTTCAGTCACTAGTATGAGATTCTCGATGTAATCTTAGCGACATGTATACTATGTGACTCTAAACTAACTACAAGTTGGAGTTTTCTTATTCACTAATTTACACAAAAGTTGAAAAATTGCAAAAATTTACAACGCAAACCACTCCCCCACACTTAAACTTTACATTGTCCTCAATGTAAATTGAATCGTCCAAAGTAAGTTAAGGTGGGAAATCCTAACAAAAATCAGAAAAAATAAAGTAAAAACAAAACAAGAAAAACTAAAAACAATAAAAGAAATAAATACAAGACAAGAAATACTCATCCTTTGGGTTGCCTCCCAATTAGCGCTTGGTTTAAAGTCGTCAGCCCGACTATCTCCTTGCTTTCTATGACTCCTCCAGAGGGAGCACATCCACAAAGTTAACTCCTTCCACCACTTCGGAAGTGAAATTCTCATAATATGGTTTCAACCGGTGCCCATTAACTTTAAGTTCTTTCCCCGTAGCTATGCTACGAATTTCCACTGCACCATGAGAAAACACATTAGTAACAATAAAAGGTCCGATCCATCGTGACCTTAATTTACCCGGAAATAAATGCAAGCGAGAATTAAACAAAAGCACTTTCTCGCCCAATGCAAAATTGTTTCCTAGAAATCATGTTATCATGGAATGCTTTCGTCTTTTCTTTGTAAATCCGTGAACTTTCAAATGCATCATTGCGAAGCTCCTCTAGCTCTTGGAGTTGTAACTTCCTTTGCTTTCCAGCCCCATCCATCTCCATGTTGCATTGTTTAATAGCCCAAAACGCCTTATGCTCAATTTCCACGGGTAAGTGACAAGGTTTACCATACACAAGCCTAAAAGGAGACATTCCAATAGGTGTTTTATATGCGGTTCTATACGCCCACAAAGCATCATTAAGTCGCATGCTCCAATCTTTCCTTGTTGGGTTCACCGTCTTTTCTAGAATGGATTTCACCTCCCGGTTAGACACCTCGGCTTGTCCATTTGTTTGGGGATGATAAGGTGTTGCAATCTTATGCGACACATTGTACTTCGTCAACAAGCTTTGTAAAATCCTGTTTTTGAAGTGAGAACCCCCATCGCTAATTATGGCTCTTGGAATTCCAAACCTTGCAAAAATATGAGCTTGCACAAAATCTTAAACCACTTTAGAATCATTAGTAGGGGTGGCCTTAGCTTCCACCCATTTCGAGACATAATCAACCGCAAGTAAGATATAAAAATTCCCATGGGAGTTGACAAAAGGCCCCATAAAATCAATACCCCATACATCAAAAACTTCAATAAATTGAATATAAGTTTGTGGCATTTGATTTCGAGCACCTAGATTGCGGTTCTTTGACACCTATCACAAGTTGTACAAAATATATGTGCATCCTTAAACAAAGTTGGCCAATAAAAACCACTTTCAAGTACCTTGTGCGCGGTTCTCTTACTCCCAAAATGTCCTCCGCAAGCATAAGAGTGACAAAAAGACAAGATAGAGTTAAATTCGGATTCGGGAACGCACCTTCGTATTACTTGGTCACTACCATGTTTCCATAAGTATGGATCATCCCATATGTATTGGTTCCCTAACCTCTTAAGTTTGTCCCTCTCAGCACGAGACAAGTTCTTTGGGATTTGTTTAGAAACTAAGTAATTGACAATATCGGCATACCATGATTCTCCAAAGGCAATTGAGAAAAGTTGCTCGTCCGGGAAACTTTCACGCAATGGGATAGTCTCCTTGTCCACAGCAAGTCGGCTCAAGTGATCCGCAACGGTGTTCTCAATTTCTTTCTTGTCTTTGATTTCAATATCAAACTCTTGCAAGAGTAATATCCATCGTATGAGCCTCGGTTTCGCCTCTTTCTTTGTAAGCAAGTATCTAAGTGCTGCATGATCAGAAAAGACAACAACTTTTGTACCAATTAGATAAGAGCGAAACTTTTCCAAAGCAAAAACAATAGCTAATAACTCTTTTTCATTGGTTGTGTAGTTTTGTTGAGCCTCATTTAACGTTCTAGAAGCATAATAGATAGCATGAGGAAGCTTCCCCACACGTTGCCCAAGCACCGCACCAACCGCATAATCACTAGCATCACACATGAGCTCAAAAGGCTTGCTCCAATCCGGTGGTTTAATGATAGGGGCTGAAATCAAAAGTTCTTTCAAACGATTGAATGCCGCCATACATTTCTCATCAAAGTTAAAAACCACATCTTTTTGCAATAAGTTACAAAGTGGTGATGCTATCTTGGAAAAGTCCTTGATGAATCTACGATAAAAACCTGCATGACCAAGAAAAGAGTGTATCTCCCTCACCGTAGTGGGAGGGGTTAGAGCACGAATAAGGTCTATCTTAGATTTATCAACTTCCAAGCCTTTAGAAGATATTATATGGCCTAAAACTATGCCATGAGTTACCATGAAATGGCACTTCTCCCAATTTAGCACAAGATTTGTTTCAACACATCGTTCAAGGATTAGAGACAAATTGTTCAAGCAAAGGTCAAAAGAATCACCAAAGACACTAAAGTCATCCATGAACACTTCGATTATGTTTTCAACATATTCCGAAAAGATACTTACCATACACCTTTGAAAGGTAGCTGGAGCATTGCATAAGCCAAAAGGCATCCTTCTATAAGCAAAATAAGGACAAGTGAAAGTGGTTTTCTCTTGGTCCTCCGGCGCTATCACAATCTGATTATAACCGAATAGCCATCAAGAAAGCAATAGTAAGAGTGTCCAACTAAACGTTCAAGCATTTGATCAATAAAAGGTAAAGGAAAGTGATCTTTTCTAGTGGTGGCATTCAATTTTCTATAATCAATACAAACCCTCCAACCGGTTTGCACACGAGTTGGGACAAGTTCATTCTTATCATTCTCCACCACCGTCACACCCGATTTCTTTGGTACTACTTGTACCGGGCTTACCCACTTGCTATCGGATATGGGGTAGATAACACCCACTTCCAAAAGCTTGAGTATCTCCTTTTTCACAACTTCCATCATGGGAGGATTTAAACGACGTTGCGCGTCCCTTTTAGGCTTTGCATCATCCTCCAAACGAATTTTGTGCATACAAACGGCAGGGCTTATACCCTTGATATCGGCGATTGTCCATCCTATGGCCGTCTTGTACTTCCTTAGCACCCTTAGAAGTTTTTGCTCCTGTAAATCATTAAGCTTATTAGAAACAATCACAGGTAACTCTTCATTATCACCCAAGTACAAGTACTTAAGGTGGTCGGGAAGAGGTTTCAATTCTAACTTTGGAGATTTAACAATTGAAGGTACAAGCTTTTCATCCTTTGCATGGTAAAGAAATAAAAGAGATATTATGAGTTTCCGGGCATCCTTGTAGTGAATTAAGATCACCAAGGGCTTCCTTGACTTCATTACCACACTCTACACCATTATCCATGGATGTAGTTAACACGGTTTCCAAAGCATCATCACCGTTTAATTCAAACATTTGTTGTGCCAATGAATCCATAACATCAATGGAGAAACAAGAGTGGACATCACTAGGATATCTCATCGTCTCGAAAATGTTGAAACGTATTGTTTCTCCATCAAACTCCATGGTTAGCGTTCCCTTATCCACATCAATTATGGTTTTCGCCGTTTTCATGAAGGGACGCCCAAGTAGCAATGGAAGAGACGAGTCCGGTGAACCTTCATCCATCTCTAACACACAAAAGTCCGCTGGAAATACAAGTTGATTAACCTGCACAAGAACATCCTCAACAATACCCATTGGGTAGACATTAGAGCGATCGGCTAATTGCAATACAATTTCAGCCTTTTTAAGAGGACCAAGATCAAGTGAATTATACATTGACGCAGGCATAACATTAACGGATGTGCCTAAATCCAACATAGCTTTGTTAAAAGTTGTGTTACCAATCGTGACGGGAATGTCAAAACTACCCGGATCCTTGCACTTAAGTGGGAGTTTGTGTTGTAAGATTGCCGAGGCATTCTCCCCCACACTAAGCACTTCATTACCTTTGAGTCTTTGTTTGTTGGTACACAAGTCCTTCAACACATTTGCATACTTTGGAACTTGCTTGATAGCATCAATGAGTGGTATGTTCACATGGATCTTCTTTAGAACGTCTAAAATCTCCTTTTCTAGTTCCGCCTTCTTAGAACTTGCAAATCATGAGGAAAAGGTAAAGGTAAAGGAGAAACATAAGTAGAAACCGGAGTTTTAGAGTTAGGAATAGGTACCTCAGAAGTTTGGGGAGAATCCTCATTATTCTCCTCCAAAACAGGTTTCTTTGGTGTGTCCACCTTGCCCGAATCAGTAACTTCGGGTTGCACAAGTTGTGTACCACTTCTCAACGTAATAGCATTGACACCCTCTTTTGGGTTAATAGGTTGAGAAGGGAGTTTCCCACTATTTTGTGCCTTCAATTGGTTCAACTCAATAGCCATGGAGCCCATTTGTGTTTGCAACTCCTTGATAGCACTCTTAGTTTCTTGTTGACTCTCTTTAAATATGCTAGAAATACCTTGCATCATTGTTTGAAGCTTTGAATCAATATCGGAACCTTGATTTTGCATTGATTGTTGTGCTTGTGGTTGCTGAAATTGTTGTCTTGGCTGGAATTGTTGTTGTTAAGGTTGAAATCCACTTGAAAAGTTGAAGGTAGGTTGTTGAACTGCTCCTTGCTTGTTGGCATAGCTAAAATTGGGGTGATCTCTCCATCCCGGATTGTAAGTGTTTGAGTAGGGATCATACCGTCTTTGTTGATTTGGAAAGATCGCATTAGCTTGCTCGTCCTCATAAGTTTGAGAGGAACTTGGTATCACCGCGGCTGCAACTTGTTGCATCATTGCCGACATGTTACCCAATTGTTGACGAAGTTCCTCAACCTTGCTCACTTCATTCACCTTTCTTAGAATCACATCCGAACCACGACTCAAGAATTGTTGGGAGTTCGCCGCCATGTTTTCAATCAACTCTCTAGCTTGTGCCACCGTCTTGCTAACTAGTGCACCACCACCCGCAGCGTCAATAAGATTCCTATCACTTGATTGGAGTCCTTCATAGAAGTATTGGATGATCATAGCGTCACTGAATTGGTGGTGAGGGCAGCTTGCCACCAATCTCTTGTATCGTTCCCAACATTCATATAAGGATTCTCCCACGTTTTGCTTCATCCCAAAAATCTCCTTGCGAATTTGAGTAGCCTTTGATGCAGGAAAATATCTCTCTAAAAAGAGTTTCTTCAACCCATTCCATGTTGTGACACTTCCGGGAGGTAAATAGTACAACCAATCCTTAGCACTATCCATTAAAGAGAAACATAAAACTTTCAACATTGCACCATCCGCCTCAACATTCGCTGGAAGCATAGCCGTGACAATGGTGTGGAAGTCCAAAAGATGTTTGTTTGGATCTTCATTCACCATGCCATGGAATTTTGGTAATTCTCTAAGCAACCCCGGCTTTATCTCAAAAGTAGAGTTCGTTTGAATACACCCATGTTGTGTATCAAGCCTATGAGAAGCCAAGTCCTTGAGTGAACGATTTGCATCACCCATTGTTAATTCTTCTTCAAGTTGTAACTCTTCGTCCACTTCTAACTCTTGCTCGTCCGTTGTGTTTCGCCTTGGTTGGAGTATTATGCCTTTTCGAGTAGCTATCCCGCACCTTGGATAATTCCAATCTTTAGTAGCCAGGGATTGATACCTGAAAACAATTCTAGCAAACAAGTGAGAAACAAGACGACAAACAAAAAGCAAAGATAAAAGCAGAAATTTAAAAAGAAACTAAAAACTCAATAACAAGCCGTATGCCTCCCCGGCAGCGGCGCCAAAATTTGGTCGGTTGTCAATCCGTCAAATATAATTTCACTTTATCGATCAACAAGATATAAATATAGTATGCGATAAGAAAGAGTTCGTATCCACAGAGAGGCTTTCGTTGTTATAAAATTTCAGTTTCTAAGTAACCACGGGGAATGTTTGTTGTATCTAAGCAAATAAAAATAGTTGAAAGCAAAGTAAATAATTTGAGAAATCAATAAGGAGAAGATATTAGTCACGGGATAGTATCATTCACAAACATGTATTTTCATCAATGATTAGAATTGGTATTTTAATCTCGTATTTATTAAAAGTCCTAGGATACCTTGATCGCAAGTATAACCCGTTAATTCCCTGTTTTCATCACAACCACATTAAAAGATGCATATGTGAATTCTTCGTAGAAAGCAACCTAAAGTGTAAAAGCACAATTAAGTTTAACTCCCTAAAAACAATAAGTTCTATGGAATAAGACTAATCAATGCAAACGAATGTGTAAAAGCACTAAACGTTTTAACAAAAGTTATGATTCACTTGTGACTAGTAGGATATATCACTACAAGCACTACCCACAATTATGCTACTTAGAATCAGGGATAAACAACTTTTTCGTATTGAAAACCCTAATATAGCTCTAGAGATGAACGCAAATCGGATTGATTCCGGACTCAACCTAACAAGTATTCAAATCTTATAACACTATTAATTGTGAATCACAAACAATAAATTACTGAGACAAAACTAATTCATTGAATCAAAAACATGTTGAGAAATCAACTTTTATCCCATAACCAATAATATGTTTAGCTACTCATAGCTATGGAGTTCATCATAATCAATATTCAATATTAAAATAAGGAAGAAGAAGAACAAAAGCAAACCCTAGAAGCGTAAACAAAACGGCTCTCCAAAATTCCAAGAATAAGATCTCCCATAAGTTGTAGAAGACCTCCCCTTTATAGCTTTTCTCCAACTTCTAAAATTAGGTCTAATCTTCAAAGTCCATTAGATGAAAATCCACCAAGCCCATAAGAAGGAGAAACCCATGTAGAAAATATGTCCCAAAAGTGGTCGACGGAAATCTGGTATTGTGGCCGAAAATTGGCCGGAATAGTCGCCGGAAACATCTCAGGTGACCGGCAAAGTCCGCCCGGTCACCGGATCAGTGAGTCAACTCGGTCGGGTCAACGGGTCAGCTCGGGTCAACTCGGTCAGACCGAGTCAAACCGAGTCAGGGAAAGTCAGATCATGAGTTAGACCCAAGTCAGACTCAGCTGAGCTGAGTGACCTTGGCCTGAGCCAGTTGCATTGGCCAGAGCTCTGTAGCACAATCATTGTGCTTCAGCCATGATGGCTGCCTTCCCTGTAACCTCAGTGCATAACCTGTAATGCACCATCATCTCATTGGCAGCAACACCACACAACACCATCACCTTCAACCATCAGGCCTTGACTGCAATTGTCACAGCCTTCATTAGCCTCTAGCTCAGCTGCACCAGCCAATACCACCAGCCATGATGGCTATGCAACTTATAACTCCAGCCTGCTCCATTCTCTATAACTCTGCAACCACAGAGCCTTTGCCACAATCATTTCAATCACTTTCCATTCTTAACAGCAGCGCGACACAATACCACTGCGAATCACACAGCTTCACCTGCAATGCCAACCTGCAACTTCTTTCACTGGCCATTTTTGGTGAAATACAGCCCAATACTCAACTCAAACTCCACAGAATTCCAGTACTTTGCTCCCATATACAACCCATGATATCTGTGCCATAAACCTCCTTATACTTGTTCATCTCAGGCTTCTAAAGCATCTCCATCTGCAATGTCATCCATCCTGCGCCATCTCTGCAGCTGCATCTCATCACCAATTCCTGACTCAAAACCCATTTAGGCATCATCTCCATCTGATGAGCAACACAATTGCTCATCTCTTCCATCTTGGCCAGACGAACACACCCACACAGCATCATATAAACCAATCACTTCTAGCTCATAGCCCATGACAATCACCACAACCTCAACATAAATCCTCAATTCATAGAGTCCGTGTAGTGCCGAGAAGAAAAGAGATCGTCGCATTTAGGAGACTTGGCCGAGAAACCATTGGGTTACTGCCTTCGATTTTGGAGTTGATAAACCAAGAAAATTTCCGAGCAAATAAAAGATTTACGCGTGATGAAGAAAGTAGGACTATGGTACAACATGGTACAGCTTCGTATATCAAGATGGATGTATAATCACTTGCTAAGATGACATATGGGTTCTGCTATTGTTATATCCAATCAGAAATCCTTCCCAGCTAGCTGTCTTTACTCCACGTCACACCATATCACAGTCACTTAATTTATTAAGTGCAAAAATCTCATTAACCGACTTGACATCCTTATATCAAATAAGGAATTATCGGGCAGTTAGGTTTGGCGGAAGCCTATATAAGGCTTAGTTCCGAGAAGAGAAAGATACACTTTACAGAGAAAAAGAAAAAGAATAAAAGAGAGGAAATGTTTTTATTTTATATCTAGGGTTTACCCCTTTAGGGGGAAACCAATTTTTCTTCTTTTAATTCTTCTTTTATATATTTTTATGGGTTTTAGTAAATCCATGTGTAGCTGAATTTTTATTGATTAGGGATGATTTCAAAGTCCTGATTAATGGAACTTTATTCTTTTCACAAGTTTATTTTGAGCTTAATTTCTCATCGATTGTCTGTATTATTTTTATCGTCTAAGATTACTATTGGGTTATTCAATTGGCCATTTGAATTAACTTGATAGTAATTCTTCTACTAATATTTGGGTTGGTGATACGTGTAATAGTCACTCAATTCCATACACAAGTAGTATATCGCAAAAGCTGACAAAGGGATTCTGTTAAGCAATTGTGTATAGAGATGACACTAGTAAGCAGACCGAGCTTATGCGTCTGATGCTAGGATCAACCTAATTCACAAAACGTAATGCTTTCGATGGGTTACACCTTGAGAGCTTATTCATGGTGGCTCAGATGGATAGAATTTGGTAGTCGAGCGCTTCCGTATCCAGTGACAACAGGAATTCCAGGGATAGCAGAGCTTATTGCTATTCTACGGTTGGTGACAATAGAAATTTTACAAGAGATAAACAACTACTTTTATTAAGTTTCTGTTCAGTGGCGGTGAATGATTCCTTAATCATCTTTGGTTTCTTATTATCTTTTTATTTTTCTTTAATCAAATAACCCCCCTTTGTCTTTTATCTTATTTTGCTGAACTAAATAACATATCAATTACACAGCTCTCTGTGGGAACGATCTTTACTACCACTATAATTACTAGTTAATTAGTGGGAAATATCTTAATTAATTTGTTGCACTTACGACACGCATCAAATTTTGGCGCCGCTGCCGGGGAGCAGTTGTTAATTGATTTGTTATTTGTTTAGCTTGTTTTTGCTTTTAGATTTTTTTGTTTTGATTTTCTCTTTTGTTCGTGTGAGTCGTCATGTTTCCTTACGGAAATAACATGTACGGAGCACAAGATCAATCAACATATAGTAGTGGTAATCAATATGGATTTCAGTCTCATTCTTATGACAACTACCAACCATCCTATGGGTATAATCAAAACCAATCTTTTGGCTATGATCAATATATCCTACGGAACCTTATGGATATTCTCATACATGTCAACAACCTTATGATGGGCATGTAAGTGAACAACCACAAGGATGGGAGGATAGTTATACTTCTAATCGTTTATCTTCTAGATGTGAGAAGAAACTTGATCGGTTAATTCTTCAAATAAAGGCCAGTTTATCCACGCCGGAACCACTTAATGACCAACCAAGCATGGAGAACAATACATCAACCAGATCTTACTACAATATATCTAACCAAACTCCTGATCGTTTTTATGATCGTTCACCTATTCAAAAGGAGGATACTTGGTCTTGAAATCTCGGGGTGAGTGAAAGTGCAGGTTCTGAAGAACGTCTTGACCAACTGATCCAAGCAATGGCGCAACATCAACAAGGATTGGACCAATATCCGCAGAGTGTTGATAAATCACTCCAAGAACTTCAAGAAAGTGTCCAAAACTTAAGAAGCGGCCTTGATAAAATTAAAGAAGACAGGAATAAAAAAGAACTTTGGTCTCAAAACCAAAACTATTCTGACATCTCTCTGGATAGTAATGAATACTTGATTGGTAATGATTATGAAGATGAGCAACCTTTAGAAAGTCCGTGCAATAATGGTAAAGTTATTCCAACTCCGGATCATAATAATGATCACTCGCATATTCAAAAGGAAGAGAATGGATATGTGACCGGTTGTCAATCCGTCAAATATAATTTCACTTTCTCGATCAACTAGATATAAATATAGTATGCGATAAGAAAGAGTTCGTATCCACATAGAGGCTTTCGTTGTTATAAAATTTCAGTTTCTAAGTAACCACGGGGAATGTTTGTTGTATCTAAGCAAATAAAAATAGTTGAAAGCAAAGTAAATAATTTGAGAAATCAATAAGGAGAAGATATTAGTCACGGGATAGTATCATTCACAAACATGTATTTTCATCAATGATTAGAATTGGTATTTTAATCTCGTATTTATTAAAAGTCCTAGGATACCTTGATCGCAAGTATAACCCGTTAATTCCCTGTTTTCATCACAACCACATTAAAAGATGCATATGTGAATTCTTCGTAGAAAGCAACCTAAAGTGTAAAAGCACAATTAAGTTTAACTCCCTAAAAGTAATAAGTTCTATGGAATAAGACTAATCAATGCAAACGAATGTGTAAAAGCACTAAACGTTTTAACAAAAGTTATGATTCACTTGTGACTAGTAGGATATATCACTACAAGCACTACCCACAAATTGCTACTTAGAATCAGGGATAAACAACTTTTTCGTATTGAAAACCCTAATATAGCTCTAGAGATGAACGCAAATCGGATTGATTCCGGACTCAACCTAACAAGTATTCAAATCTTATAACACTATTAATTGTGAATCACAAACAATAAATTACTGAGACAAAACTAATTCATTGAATCAAAAACATGTTGAGAAATCAACTTTTATCCCATAACCAATAATATGTTTAGCTACTCATAGCTATGGAGTTCATCATAATCAATATTCAATAATAAAATAAGGAAGAAGAAGAACAAAAGCAAACCCTAGAAGCGTAAACAAAACGGCTCTCCAAAATTCCAAGAATAAGATCTCCCATAAGTTGTAGAAGACCTCCCCTTTATAGCTTTTCTCCAACTTCTAAAATTAGGTCTAATCTTCAAAGTCCATTAGATGAAAATCCACCAAGCCCATAAGAAGGAGAAACCCATGTAGAAAATATGTCCCAAAAGTGGTCGCCGGAAATCTGGTATTGTGGCCGGAAATTGGCCGGAATAGTCGCCGGAAACATCTCAGGTGACCGGCAAAGTCCGCCCGGTCACCGGATCAGTGAGTCAACTCGGTCGGGTCAACGGGTCAGCTCGGGTCAACTCGGTCAGACCGAGTCAAACCGAGTCAGGGAAAGTCAGATCATGAGTTAGACCCAAGTCAGACTCAGCTGAGCTGAGTGACCTTGGCCTGAGCCAGTTGCATTGGCCAGAGCTCTGTAGCACAATCATTGTGCTTCAGCCATGATGGCTGCCTTCCCTGTAACCTCAGTGCATAACCTGTAATGCACCATCATCTCATTGGCAGCAACACCACACAGCACCATCACCTGCAACCATCAGGCCTTGACTGCAATTGTCATAGCCTTCATTAGCCTCTAGCTCAGCTGCACCAGCCAATACCACCAGCCATGATGGCTATGCAACTTATAACTCCAACCTGCTCCATTCTCTATAACTCTGCAACCACAAAGCCTTTGCCACAATCATTTCAATCACTTGCCATTCTTAACAGCAGCGCGACACAATACCACTGCGAATCACAGGCTTCACCTGCAATGCCAACCTGCAACTTCTTTCACTGGCCATTTTGCCGGCTGAAATACAGCCCAATACTCAACTCAAACTCCACAGAATTCCAGTACTTTGCTCCCATATACAACCCATGATATCTGTGCCATAAACCTCCTTATCCTTGTTCATCTCAGGCTTCTAAAGCAGCTCCATCTGCAATGTCATCCATCCTGCGCCATCTCTGCAGCTGCATCTCATCACCAATTCCTGACTCAAAACCCATTTAGGCATCATCTCCATCTGATGAGCAACACAATTGCTCATCTCTTCCATCTTGGCCAGACGAACACACCCACACAGCATCATATAAACCAATCACTTCTATCTCATAGCCCATGACAATCACCACAACCTCAACAGAAATCCTCAATTCATAGAGTCCCATTTCAAATCATCCACAACAACCTTCCTCACCTCATCTCGTGTACCTTCTATCACATTGACGGTGCGCTCTATCAACACCATTTCCATCCGAGATGCCACAAAGACTCATTTGCACTTCTCGCCTCGCACTGCAGACCTCATCACAACACCGGCTTCACCGCCATCAGCCAGCCCAGCACCAACACCTTCATTTGTGACCCAAAGACTCCATTATCTCCCCGAACCGCAATCTCGGTTTAACTCATCATTGCAGCACCCATTGGCAGCATCAACATCATTTTATCACAACAAAGACAACCCTTGCCTCGCAATTCGACTCAACAAAACCAGGCCATCACTAGTAATCGCCACCTGCAGCTCCATCACCAATCATTTCAACCACTCATTGGACCAAAGCTTCACAGCTACAGAACAGAAGTGACACCATCACCTGCAGTTCAGATATACAACCAAAAATAAAACTATATAACTGCATCAGCCATTCTTAACTGCAATGCAGTCCACCAATTCAGTTCAGAGCCCCTGCAACACCAATTATCCCCAGCCAATTTCAGATCAGTTCTTCATATCACCTTCATCTTTCTTGATTTGTTCAATGCCAGAAACCCATGAATCCCATAGAGCTTTTCATCCCTCACTGTTCCCAGTCTGAATCTTCAAAACCCTGTTTCATCAACACAGTCATCACCCAACAACAACCTCATTCTTCTCGATCTAATTTCTCAATTTTTCCATCAGCGAACTACAATTTCTTCTGGTTCTTCATTGAATCTCTCAAGAACACAAACACAAACCCTAAATTCATTCTTTTGTAAATTCCATCAACAACCATCATCATTCTTTCTCTCTGCTTCATGAATCTGCCGAAACCCCCTTCGTCTCTTCTCGATTTGAACTAGTATCAAAACCATTCCCAGATTCAACCTATGAGATCTCCTTTTCCTGTTTCAAACCATGAACCCTCTTCTCGATCCGAGTATGAGCAGCAGATCCTCGTTCTTCTTCAACTTCATCTCCATCTTGAATTCTCACCACGATTTCTCCCTATTTCCACCTGAGTTGCGCTCGATTCATCCGCCACTATTTTCTCGATTTGGAAACTGAGAATGATTGAAAATGCGTTTTCACTGACTTCCATGGTTGTGTAAGAGTAGAAAAATACACAGGCACCCACTAATGGATACGGGCCACCCAGTAGTATCCCCTTAACCTGTGACTGGCTCCAGATAGCACATGCCTGTGAAATGACACTCTTGCCCTTCTTGCTCAAATAAAGTGATTTCTTCTTCTTTTCCTCCGTGTGACTCCAGAGTACCTAATAACTCAAAAACACTCATAAGATACATAATTTACAAGAAAAGTAGCAAAGAAAGCGTAACTACTAAATAGTAAATTAGGTGTTTTAGACACCTATCAATATGACATAACCGTTGTTATTAATGGTGTAACGTACACAAGTGAAGATTTTAGGATTTGCACCGATGAACTAGACTTTTTGGGAGAGGATTCTGATCCCGATGACGAGGTTGTTTAAGAAATCGATATTGAGAAAGAAACCAAATTGATTGAAGTCGTGGAAGACCCAATTGAGCTTGTCAAGGTATATAATGATGCTGAGATTTCGGTTGAAGCAGAAATTAAAAGATCGATAGAGGACCACAATATACTTGAGGTAAATAATTCACTAGAGTTAAAAGATGAGGATCCAGAATAAGGTTTGTCTAATCCTTTACATAGTTCTATATCTATTGATCCTTTCCATCCAATTGAAGTAGATTCTCAAAGAGTTGTTAACCTAGCTTTTAGGAAAATACCTCACTTAGGATTGGAGTTATGTGCTTCCAAAGTTTTAATGGATTATTTTTCTTCTAAGTATCCACTACTTGATGTGTTTGATTCTAATAGTTTGCAGGCACCAAGCTGAAGAACCCTTTGAAGTTCCCGAATTCTATGTTCTCTATCCACTTTCGAGTGTAGAAAGGACTAAGTGTGGGGGAAACTTCAATAAACTGATAGCTTCAATATTTATATCTTGCACTAATGTTTTCATGAAGTTGTTATTAGAATTGCAGACTGTTTTCTGGGCAGACTACCAAATTTTCAGATTGTTGGTGTATGGCCGATAACGAGAAGGTCAGGCTGAGGACGTTAAACCAAGCGCTAAATGGGATGCAACCCATAGGTTTTGTATCTTAAACCCTTTTATTTTATTTTCATATCATATTTGCATCCCCATGTTTAATTTCATTGAGTCTATAATCTATTTTAGAAGAAAATTATGACGAATACCTTTTCGTCAGAACAATTCAGACTGCACGTAGTTCAGTCCAGAGACCATAACTGTCAGACTGTTTATCGAAACACTGTGACCTTTTGACACTGTGTAGAAAACATGTAGATGAACAACTTTTGTGAAATGGAGTTTTTCCGAATTCCTTACCAATTTGCACAGTTTTTGCGTTTTATATACTGCTACGTCAGAATTCAGATTTTTCCGTTTTACACATTGAGGACAATGTGAAGTTTAAGTGTGGGGGAGTCTTTTGCATATAGAGTTTCTAGCCTTTTTAAGTCAAAATTTTCAATTTCTTTGTATATATTTGAATAAAACCTCCAACTTGTAGAGATTTTAGAGTCACTAACATACTTCTAGGTATGTTTACATAAAGATTCTGACCGACATAACTGAACTTGGAAGTGTTAGGGAAATACGTTCGGGTTTCTTGCTTGTTAGAGTGTTAAATAATGGATTTAATCATGCCGGTGATGCAAATAAGGAGCAGGGAGAAATGCATTGTTAGAGTTGCTGATCAATCATTAGTGGAGACTACCTATTTTCATATCAACTGAGGCACTAGACCAAATTTTCTTTGTAGCTGACTAAAGAGCTTTATTTTGAGTGTGTGTCACCGTACATTGATTCCGGGTAGAATGGTGAGCTACCCAACCTCCCACCAATAGAAGCACTACTCTTTGATCTCTTGAGTGCTAATTTTGTCAATCATGAGGGTGGCGTCTATAGATGAAAACCACCTTCTTGTAGTTTGATTTGCAGTTAGCACCATTCTCTCTCTCGCCAACAACAGGTCCATAGAAACACCATCATCATCAACAAGTGGAGCGACATCAAAATCTATAAGGAAAGTTGAGGACGTTTAAGGTTTACAAGCAACAATTCAAGGAAGAGCAAATTTCATATCCAAGTAAAGCAACATACAATGAGCAGATTTTTACATATATGTTGAAGACTTACATATAAGGAGCGGAATTCTATATCTAAGTATGAAGACTTATTTACAAGAGCGAAGAAAATTAAAAGATGAAAGTAATTGAAGTTTATGATACGAAGACAATACAAGTTGTGAAGAACAAAGTGGTAAGGTACTTCTTTCATGGCCATGTTAATTTTAATTTCGTTATTATTTTCGTAGTTGCAATCTTTTTATCAAAAAAAAAAATACAAAAAAAATACAAAAAAAAAAATACAAAAAGAAAAAAAAAGAAAAAAAATTATATACAAAAAGATTTGCATTTAGGTTGTTATTTGTTCAATAAGGCCATGGGGAAGAAAAATATATAAAGAAGTTTCAAGCAACAAGGAATTTGAGGAAAAGAGTTACAAATTGTCATAGTTCTACAAAATTCAAGAGTTTATCATCAACAGTTGAAGACCGAAGACGAAGACCAAGAAGATGAAGAAGACGAGCTAAAGACTACGTTTCTATTGGATGCTGTGAGAGTGGTGCTATCATCATTGCAATCGAATTTGAAGGTGGTAGGTACTCTCACCCTTGCTATAATGGTTGATTTCCTTTCTTAGAGATCATCATAAAAAGTTTTTTATTTCCCACGATCTTGTGGGATCTCCAGAAATAATTCGGAAGGTTTCCTTCCCACCATTCAACGTGTGTAGGATTTTTCTCTTCATTCCTACCTGCACACATATGAGACCAATAAAAAAGCCGTCTAATTGAGTGCAATTATCATAAAATCCTTTTAAGTGAGGCAGAAGTCGAGGCGAAATGCTTATTGATCGCTCTCAAACACGTAATCTCTCATTATGGTGTGGTTATTTCTCACTCAACATTTAAGAATGAGAATATGTTTTTTGGTATTTCTAGCTTCTTATTACTAGCATGCAGAAACTCTATGTCCTCATAGCTCTTTGGATGCTTGGGAAACTGGAACGCTTTGAAGTTGGAGTAGGTTTTGTGGGTATATCTCTCGTAATCCCTCACGAGACTATAACTCGTCCACTAGGGACACCTAGGGGTTTAAAGGCCTGTTTCACATGCTAAGTGCAACCATCTCCTCAACGACATGGAGTTGTTGTATTTTAGATAGTTTGCTCGAGGACTAGCAAAAGCCAAGTTTGGGGGAATTTGTTAAGTGCATATTTTACATATATTTGGTATCAATTCCACGCTAGTAATTGCTTATATTCTTGCAAATTATTGTGTATTACGTTTGGTTTCTTGTATTTGTCTTTCATTAGGTGAATCATCCAAAAGAAGTGGAAACAGCTACAAAAGTGAAGTCACAAGTGAAGAAGGGCCAAAGACCTAGTGGAACTCTTTCAAATGGAGGATTTATTTGTATCATTTTATAGATGGCGAGAAGACAAAGTCAACGGCAAAATAATGAAGTCATTCTGAGTTCGTATGAAGAATTTATGAGCAAAATAAGAACTTGGAAGACTAAAAGGGCAGAGTGGTCATTTCCAGGACAATTGATATCGGCACCCCCAATGTACGTTAAGGGGTAGTCATTTTGTTAAGGGGTGGACTGTCTCAAAGGAACTGTTAAAGGAAGTCATGCTATTTATTGAGGGGAAGGTAGAATTCAAGAGCTGTTAAAGGCAATCGGCCTATTTACTCAGGGCCACCGTCTTCTACATTTAAACTAAACAGAACGGAACTTGGTCGGGTTCTCACGACCATTTATTTCCGGTCATTCTCGACGAGCTGATGTAACTCATGGATGTTGTTAGTGTTACAAGTATCTTAGAATCCAGGGAAACCGTGAGTTCGATGTGGTTTTAGAGATTATTTGAGCACGGAAAAACAAGGGAGAAAATGGTTGTTGCCATTGGTCGATCATGATTATCACGACAAGTAATTGATGGAGAAAGATCACGATGATAGTAACTGCCACTAGGTTGCTGATGGTGCTATAAGAGACATGTCGCGTTTGACTTAGAGCTTTATACATCAGTGTTGTTGCTGCCATTATCGGCCATTGATGGAGAGGAGCTGCAGCAATGGAAGTCGAGTTGGATAGGGAGTTATCGTGATCAGATGGAGATGGGCAAATCGAGAGTGGGTGCTACCACTGAAGATGGAGTTGTTGTAGAATATGGCAGTGAATATGGGTTTGCTTCCATTAACTGAATAGTGATTAACGGAGCTGGAGGTTATACAAATCATGGAGCATTGTTTTCTGCCATTAATGACGATGGAGCATTGAAGCTCGAGTATGTAGTCATCCGTGATGGCAGGGACACAGAACCGAAGTGAAGAAGGAGAGTCCGTGTAGTGCTGAGAAGAAAAGAGATCGTCGCGTTTAGGAGACTTGGCCGAGAAACCATTGGGTTGCTGCCTTCGATTTTGGAGTTGATAAACCAAGAAGATTTCCGAGCAAATAAAAGATTTACGCGTGATGAAGAAAGTGGGACTGTGGTACAGCAGGGTACAACTTCGTATATCAAGATGGATGTATAATCACTTGCTAAGATGACATATGGGTTCTGCTATTGTTATAGCCAATCAGAAATCCTTCCCAGCTAGCTGTCGTTACTCCGCGTCACACCATATCACAGTCACTTAATTTATTAAGTGCAAAACTCTCATTAACCGACTTGACATCCTTATCAAATAAGGAATTGTCGGGCAGTTAGGTTTGGAGGAAGCCTATATAAGGCTTAGTTCCGAGAAGAGAAGGATACACTTTACAGAGAGAAAGAAAAAGAATAAAAAGAGAGGAAAGGTTTTTATTTTATATCTAGGGTTTACCCCTTTAGGGGGAAACCAAGTTTTCTTCTTCTAATTCTTCTTTTATATATTTTTATGGGTTTTAGTAAATCCATGTGTAGCTGAATTTTTATTGATTAGGGATGATTTCAAAGTCCCGATTAATGGAACTTTAATTCTTTTCACAAGTTTATTTTGAGTTTAATTTCTCGTCGATTGTCTCTATTATTTTTATCGTCTAAGATTACTATTCGGTTATTCAATTGGCCATTTGAATTAACTTGATAGTAATTCTTCTACTAGTATTGGGGTTGGTGATACGTTTAATAGTCACTCAATTCCATACACAAGTAGTATATCGCAAAAGCTGACAGAGGGATTCTGTTAAGAAATTGTGTATAGAGATGACACTAGTAAGCAGACCGAGATTATGCGTCTGATGCTAGGATCAACCTAATTCACAAAACATAATGCATTCGATGGGTTACACCTTGAGAGCTTATTCATGGTGGCTCAGATGGATAGAATCTGGTAGTCGAGCGCTTCCGTATCCAGTGACAACAAGAATTCCGGGGATAGCAGAGCTTATTGCTATTCTACGGTTGGTGACAATAGAAATTTTACAAGAGATAAACAACTACTTTTATTAAGTTTATGTCCAGTGGCGGCGAATGATTCCTTAATCATCTTTGTTTTCTTATTATCTTTTTATTTTACTTTAATCAAACAACCCCCCTTTGTCTTTTATCTTATTTTGTTGAACTAAATAACATATCAATTACACAGCTCTCTGTGAGAACGATCCTTACTACCGCTATATTACTAGTTAATTAGTGGGAAATATCTTAATTAATCTGTTGCACTTACGACACACATCAAGGACGTCGACTGAATCCTATCTGTCCTCTTCTGCTTCTGGTATATCCTTCACTTCTTTATCATTTTCCAGGGGTAAATCTGCTAGAAAATCCGCCAAGACTTGCGACTTTTGGGCAGTTTGGATCTCGTGGATAATGTTGAATTGATCAAGATGAGTATTCCATTTTGCTATCCTTCCCACTTTCCCAACGTTTTTGAGAACAACTTCTATTGGCGCTTTACATGGGACACGAACATAATGAGTCAAGAAGTAGGTTCTCAGCTTTTGGGTTACCCATACTAGTGCCAGGATTAGTTGTTAAATCTTCGTGTAGTTTCTTTCGGCTGGGTTGAGGGTTTTGCTAACATAGTAGATTGGTTGTTCGACCTTCGTGTTGGTCTTGACCAGAACTGCGCTGACTGCATCTTCGGTCGCTGCTATGTAAAGGGCCAGCACCTCATCGGGATCGGGCTTCTGGAGGATCGGGATCGTGGCCAAGTATTTTTTGATCTTCTGGAAGGCCTCTTCGCATTCAGCGGTCCATGCGAATTTGCTTCCTTTCTTGAGGATGTTGAAGAAGTGATTGCATTTGTCCGATGATCTGGCAATGAATCTTCCCAATGCTTCCAGGGATCCATTGAGCTTTTGGACTTCTTTCAAGTTCTTTGGTGATGGCATCTCCACAATGGCCTGGATCTTAGCAGGATCGACCTCGATGCCCCTCTTCGTTACTAAGTATCCGAGGAACTTCCCTGATATGACGTGATGAGTGCCAAATATTGCATATTTCTACATTTATTTATTGGCATTTAACTCATCTTTTGTGCTCAGAAATCAGATATTATCCCAGATTCTGTTTATTCTTTGTTTTCAAGAATAAATATTTGTACTAATTAATTTTGTGTTTTTAAGTAGAAAATAAAGCTCGGAGAAATTGAGGAGCCAAAAAAGCAGAAAATTGGAGACAAGCGTCTATGGAGCAGAAAGCCAAAGCCCGCGCGCACATCAGTTGCAACCCAACAAGGAGCAACCCATTTACAAGACATGGGCTTGAGCAGTCCAAGACCCGACCCACGACCCGGATCCGAGCCCGCACCATTTGAGCCGTTAGATTCGAGCCATTTTCATCCTACGGTCGCATCAGCCTACGCATCAATCTCCGCTGCATCCAATGGTCGCTACAGCTTGCTCATCAAACTTTGCTGCACCCGCTTCACATCACATCCACCTACACCTACACCCATCGACCAAACATCACCATTTCTCATTTCATCTTCTCTTTCTCCCCGACAACACCAGAGAGCTCTCCCATACCTCCTTCACCCGACCAGCAGCCGATTTCGCCACCACCATCTCTGTCCCCGACAACACCAGCACCACAGCTACACCAGCAGCCGCCGTTCCCCCTTCTCTAGGTCTAGTCATCTCCTTCATAGCTTCTCCCATAACCCTAGAAGCTAGGTTTGAGATAACTAGAGCTAGGGTTTCCCCAATAATCAATTGATGGAGCTCAGAGCCGAATTCACAGAGCCGACAACTGATTCAGCAAGTTTGGGTGAGAGGGTATTTGTTTGATTTCCAATTTGAATTGAGTTAGGGTTTTGCATGTATAAATAGGAAGAACTGTGTATGTGAATGTTTATGCCTGGATTATCCAGTGCACCAATTTAGTTTAAATTGTATTTTGATTGTTCTAATTATGTTCTAAGTTAATTTGCTAGGATTTAAATGAAACCCTAATTCTTTGTTCTGTTGTTCAACTTTGTTTGAGTTGTTTTTGAATGCTTAAGTTATAAGAGAAATTCAATTCTAGCACTTCAATGCCTTGCTCTCACAATGAATGCCATGTATCCATTGTAGTTAGGATAACACTGTGTTGATTGTGTTTCAGCTCAAGCTCTAGAGATTATTGCTAACCCCTTGACTAGTTGTGCTTAACTAGACAATTAGTGCTCTGGATTAGTATCTTTAGCTGATAATTGAATTATCCCCTGGTGAAACTCCTTAGATAAGTGATAGAGCTGACATACTTTCCTTATCTGTCACAGGAACAAGAACACTCAAACTAGTTGAATCACATAACCGAATTAGTGGTGGATTTGACAATCCTAGTGCCCTTAATCTTAATACTTGTATTTCATCTTGTTTTTAGTATTATAACCTCCAACTAGTCGTATCGACACCAAACCACAGTTGTGCTACCATCTCAGAAATCAGTTAGTAAGCCTTAGATGAACTTCATAGCAACTCCATTTCTCTCTGTGGATCGACTTTGTATTTGCCACGCCTCCAACAAAGCGCTGTGCGATTGCGGTTTACACGTAGGCGAAGCTTCTTTCCCAGCCTACCAAGTTTTTGGCGCCGCTGCCGGGGAATTGGTAGTGTTGCCTTGTTGATTAATTGTTTGCTTCACTAATTTTCATTTCACCCCTGTATATATGCTTTGTATTATTACTTTTAGCCCTGTATTAGTGTAACTTAGCTGTTAGTTTTCTTTTTCTTTTTCTGCATCTTCTATTGCATATTGTTAATTACATCATTACATTTTAGTTAAGTTATCTTACTTGCATACTTACATATCTACATCTTAGTGTTAAATCTTGCATTTTGTCATTGCTGTTAGAGACTGCATTCAAACCAATTGTATAAACTGCATCATTAGCATAAGATAGGCTTAGTCATAGTCACCTGCATCATATCTTTGTAACATGCCATTTCTATTGTATGTTCCATCTGTTATAACTTGCATATAGAATTCCCAACTGCATCTTTAGCTTCGTTCATTTCGTTGTCACGGGATCTGCTATAGTTTTCGTCTCTTGCCTCATCATCACCAAAAAAATTTGTGATATATCTCTGAAGCTGGCCATTTATTGTGTGCATGCTACAAAAGCCAAAGGAAGGGAAGACAAGGAGCAGAACAACATAGCCATGTGGCTACAACCGCTGCCCTGTCACACTTGTGCATGAGCCGCGAATTTGAGGTTAGCCAAACTTGCTACTAATCTGTGTATTACTGAAATTTGCCTGAGCATCACAAAGATAACCACCTGTATTTCCTTGCATGACAGAATAGCCACCACCGCTAGGCAACCATCTCTAATTGTCTGTTGAACTAATTGCTTGCATATCTCAGTGACACTTGAAAATTTTTTGAAAATCTGAAATGTGTGCTTTCATGTGATCCGTGCACTGAAATTAGGGTAAAATAGTGCAGATTTTCACTGTGAAACCTTAGCTCCCATCTGCCCTGCACCCTGTAGCATGTTTTACTCTGTCAACTAAGCTGTAACCACATCTGTGTGACTACCAGCTGATGCTAGACCATCTTCACATACTATCATCTTCACTAGTTGAATGCTAGGCCATCTATGTGACCCTGTTGACATCAACTGTTGCATCCATTGAAACCTATGCTTATGTGTAACCCGAGCATAACCTGTGAAAACCAAAAACCTCAACCAACCCAGTTGATACTCTGTGTGCTGACAAATGTTGAAATATTGTATCTCAACTGTTGCATCTGTTGTGAACCTTTGATGTTTTGAATGTATGCCATGCTCACATGAGGAATTAGTTTCCTGCTTTGCTGACAAGCCTGTTGAACCTCTTCACATGCTTGCATAACCACCTGTGTTGCATACCCAGCCATAGGCACTAGATATCAACTGAACTGGTTGACATCAACTAGACCTGTTGATACCCTGGCAATCAACCCTGCTGTTACCTTGCCTCATAACAAGTGCCCTGTGGTAGTGCTTAATTCAAAACCTCGCTAAACATTGCTCATCCGCATTACATGGGTGCATCTGTGATCACATAACCCCGAAAATATCTGCATATCTTGTGCCCAATATCTCGAATTTTGAGGTCAATCGACCTTGTTGACACTTTGTGGCATGTTGTAAAGTCTGCTATAAATAGCCGAAACCGCTCATCCGTTGCATCCATCAACCGGTATCGATTGTGTCTATGATCCTGTGGCATTTGGTAGAGTGTTGAGTAACCTGTTGCATTAGCTGCTCACTTGTGTATGTCACACACAAACCCCTGCAACTCTTGATCCATGCTCATTACACTGTGCACTCTCCAACAGCAATAATCAAGTCTCCTGTGTGCTTGAATTAGGTGTCATTTTGTGTGAATTTGTGCTTAATCTGTGTTGAAATCCACATAACCAATGCTGTGCTTTGCATGAGCCGTCTTGCACATAACATGGGATGTGCATAATTTGTCATGTACCTAAGTTGTGCATAAGTGTGTCTTTGTCTCTCCTAAACAACAACATCCAGCTCCCCTGTGTGCTAGAATTTGTGTGTGATTACTTGTGCGCTGAGCTGCACATTACCCGCACTGTGCCCTGCCAGTGCTGTGCCATTTTTGAGAGTTTTGTGTTTCTCTGTGCTGTGCATAACCTGATCTGCACACAACCTGTGCAACATAATCTGTGCTTGGCCCGACTAGGGTCGTAAACTCGCTAAATCGGGCTGGAACCCGGCCCACCGGGCTTTGCATAGCCACTGGGCTGTGCAGTTTCACATAAACTGGGATGTTCATAGGCTGAATCCCACGTACACTGGGCTTTGCATTACCACTGGGCTGTGCATGTGCATACGAACTGTGCTCTGCACAAACTGAAGCCCACAAAACCTGTCTTGCACATAACCTGGGCTGCACATTTGCAGCAACACCAAGCACTCCTGTGTGCTTAATTCTAAAAATTGGGTGCCATTTTCTTGTATCATTTTTGCGTCTCTGTGTTGATATAATTTGATGTGTGCTAAGCTATGGTTACTTCTTTTTGAGTTCAAATTGAGTTGCTAGATCATGTCAGGATTTTGGTCTGCAACTGGGGATGAAAACAAATCCATTAGAAAACTTGCTTACGGGCATGATTCATCTTATGAAACCCCCACAGACCATAGTGATTTTAGGGAATATTATGAACCTTCTCATGGCCCTGACCTTGAATACTCATACCCTAATCATTATGACCACATGTATCATCAACCACCATGGGAGGATGAGCAATTCTATCCTCCAATGAACCCATGTATGCAGTCTATAATGGAGAACCTCAAAATCATAGAGCAAAACAATGCTATACTTGAATGGAAAGCATCACATGACCATCCATATAGTAACATGTCTGAGTTTCCCTTGTGTAGCGAACCCTGTGCACAACCATGCAATGAATATCCATATGAGGCGTGCATACCCGCTAGTGAAGACTCTTCTTCCATTGAACATCTCAACATGATATTAAAAATGAACATGATTCAATTACAAAGCGAAGAATGGAAGGAAGTTCATGATAGGATATTTGTTATCTCTGATAATTTTGAAAATAGTGTTTCTATTCCTACTCATGCAACTAACATTGAATATGAACCTAATCTAAAGGTAGATGAGTACACTGAAAATGCTCAGATTTTGAATAGGGAAATGCAGTGTTGTTATGATGATGATGATGATGAATATGATATGTTAGAAGAGCATGTGTATTTTGAAAATGTAGTGGAATCTTTAGGTTCAGCGACGTTAAGCGTCTCTTCTGTGAACCCTATGAATGATGCTTCTTCTAATATTCATATATGTGATGCTGATTTGGGGTTTGAACAAGTGTTCTGTGAAAATGAGCATGCTATACCACCTGTTTGTGACTTAGGGAATAATGAAATTTTTGACACAAATAATTCAATGCATGAAATTGATGTGTCTGATTCCATGCCTAGGTTACAGCATGATGTTTCCTCTGATTTGCATATGCATGACACAAAGCTTGTGGATAATGATGATTATGACATGGAGATTGATGAATTGTTTTATGCAAGTGAACATGTTTCACCTTCTTCTGACTTTAGGGAAGTGTGTAATGGTGCAAATGATCTTATACATGAAAACAACTTAGATGTACCTACTTCCTCTCCTAAGTCACAGATTGAAACTCCTCCACCAAACCTAGGTGTAGTTTGTAACAAAATTGCAAAACCAACTTTTCTGAAAATTCCTAATATAGGCCTAGAGCTTTGTGCTTCCCAAGTCCTCTTGGACTATTTTGCATCAAAGTATAACACCTTTAAGGAGCCACAGTTGGAATGTGTATGTCTGCCTGTTCTTAGCAAAACTCATTTTGAGTTAGACCTTGTGCATGATGTACCTTTAAATTTGCAAGATTTTGTGCTCACAAACACATCTCGTTGACAAGTTTAGGTTTGGGGGAAAATCGTTCACATATGCAATCTTACCTGCACTCTCATGTTATATTTGTGTAAGGCTTTTGATGTCTCTGCATATCTTCTTTTGGGTTGATCCTCAACTCTTTAGATTGTTGGTGTATGGTGAATTTTCATTGTATATAATCCAGTAGGACTTAAATTTTCTATCTTGATTCGGTTGAGTCTTCTTTTTATTGTGCTAATCCGATATGATCTCCGCTGAGAATGTTGGATTCTAGCTTTGACTAATGAAGCTCTAACCTTGCTCTGCCAACATACCGGTAATCTCTTCCCTTTTTCTCTACTCAACTTAGTTCTCATGATATGTGACTTTTTGAATTCTTATTATCTGTTGACACATTGAGGACAATGATTGATTTAGGTTTGGGGGTGCATTTGCATATAGAGTTTTTAGTCTTTTATTTTATCAAAAAAAAAAAAACAAAAAACAAAAAATCAAAAAAATCAAAAAATTCAAAACTCTTTGTATATACTTGCATAAAAACCTCCAACTTTTAGAGATCTTAGAGTCACTAGCATGCTTCTAGCTATGTTTACATAGAGAGTCTGACCGAAATAACAGAACTTGGATGTACTGGAGAACACAATCGGGTTTCTTAGTTGATTAGAGCGTTAAAGTTGGATTTAACCATGCCGGAGGGCGAATTAGGTGATGTTTAGATATTCGGTAGTAGAATGGTGATCACCCATAGTGGAGACTACCCATTTTTACATCAAGCGAGGCACCGACCTTCATTTTTGTGACTTTCTAAAAAAAATCTGTTAGAGTGTGTGTCACCGTACGTCAATTCCGGGTAGGAATGGTGATCTACCGAACTTCGCACCACTTTCAGCACTATTTTTGATCTCTTGAGTGCTAATTTCGTCAATCATGAGGGTGACGTTTAAAGATGAAAACTCCTTCTAAATATCGATTTGCAGTTAGCATCACTCTCTCCCTCTCAACAACGTCAACAGATTCATAGAAACACATCATCGTCAGCAAGCGGAGCACCATCAGAATATTTGAAGAAAAGTTGAAATAGTCCAAGGTTTACGTGCAACAAAGAAAAGAAAAGAAAATAAGATGAGAATTAGTGATGTTTATGAAATCAAGGCAATACAAGTTGTGTAAAATTGAGTCTTATTGTTTTATTGTTATTTTCATGCTTTTAAAAAAAAAAAAAAAAAAAAAATGTCAAGTTTTTGTGAAGTTCAGAAGTTCATCATCAACAGTTGAAGACCGAAGACCGAAGATTGAAGACGTTTCTATGAATACTAAGAGAGAGTGATATTAATTTCCGATCGGGTGATAAGGTAAGTGAGTACTCCCATCCTTGCTAATGGTTGATTCCCTTTCTTAGAGATCATCAGAAAAAGATTTTTTTTGTCCACAACTCTGTGGAGTCTCCAGAAATTATTTCGGAAGGTTATCCTTCTCACCTTCAACGTGTGCGGGATTTCTCTCTTTATTCTCGCCTGCACACATGAGAGACTAAAAAAGCGGTCTTTTTGAGTGCAATTATCATAAAACCTTATTGGTGAGGCAGAAGTCGAGCCTTGTGATCACTATCGAATCCGAATTCTTTCATATGGTATGGTTATTTCTCGCTCAACTCTTAAGGATGAGAATGCGTTCTTTGATAGTTCTAACTTCGTGTTACTAGCATGCGTAAACTCTATGTCCTCATAGCTCCTTGGATGCTTGAGACTCTTTTACACTCGAAGTTGGAGAAGGTTTTGTGGGTACACCTCTGGTAAACCCTCACGAGACTACAACTCGTCCACTAGGGACACCTAGGGGTTTAAAGGCTTAGTGCATACGCTAAATGCATTCGAGAGACCAAATGACGGTGGTATAGTTAGGATTTCTTAATTTCTGTTTCACTTGAGGACAAGTAAAATTCAGGTTTGGGGGTATTTGATGAGTGCCAAATATTGCATATTTCTACATTTATTTATTGGCATTTAACTCATCTTTTGTGCTCAGAAATCAGATATTATCCCAAATTCTGTTTATTCTTTGTTTTCAAGAATAAATATTTGTACTAATTAATTTTGTGGTTTTAGGTAGAAAATAAAGCTCGGAGAAATTGAGGAGCCAAAAAAGCAGAAAATTGGAGACAAGCGTCTATGGAGCGAAAGCCAAAGCCCGCGCGCATCGTCGGTTGCAACCCAACAAGGAGCAACCCATTTACAAGACATGGGCTTGAGCAGTCCAAGACCCAACCCACGACCCGGATCCGAGCCCGCACCATTTGAGCCGTTAGATTCGATCCATTTTCATCCTACGGTCGCATCAGCCAACGCATCAATCTCCGCTGCATCCAATGGTCGCTACGACTTGCTCATCAAACTTTCCGCACCCGCTTCACATCACATCCACCTACACCTACACCCATCGACCAAACATCACCATTTCTCATTTCATCTTCTCTTTCTCCCCGACAACACCAGAGAGCTCTCCCATACCTCCTTCACCCGACCAGCAGCCGATTTCGCCACCACCATCTCTGTCCCCGACAACACCAAAGACCACGACTACACCAGCAGCCGCCGTTCCCCCTTCTCTAGGTCTAGTCATCTCCTTCATAGCTTCTCCCATAACCCTAGAAGCTAGGTTTGAGATAACTAGAGCTAGGGTTTCCCCAATAATCAATTGATGGAGCTCAGAGCCGAATTCACAGAGCCGACAACTGATTCAGCAAGTTTGGGTGAGAGGGTATTTGTTTGATTTCCAATTTGAATTGAGTTAGGGTTTTGCATGTATAAATAGGAAGAACTGTGTATGTGAATGTTTATGCCTGGATTATCCAGTGCACCAATTTAGTTTAAATTGTATTTTGATTGTTCTAATTATGTTCTAAGTTAATTTGCTAGGATTTAAATGAAACCCTAATTCTTTGTTCTGTTGTTCAACTTTGTTTGGGTTGTTTTTGAATGCTTAAGTTATAAGAGAAATTCAATTCTAGCACTTCAATGCCTTGCTCTCACAATGAATGCCATGTATCCATTGTAGTTAGGGTAACACTGTGTTGATTGTGTTTCAGCTCAAGCTCTAGAGATTATTGCTAACCCCTTGACTAGTTGTGCTTAACTAGACAATTAGTGCTCTGGATTAGTATCTTTAGCTAATAATTGAATTATCCCCTGGTGAAACTCCTTAGATAAGTGATAGAGCTGACATACTTTCCTTATCTGTCACAGGAACAAGAACACTCAAACTAGTTGAATCACATAACCTGAATTAGTGGTGGATTTGACAATCCTAGTGCCCTTAATCTTAATACTTGTATTTCATCTTGTTTTTAGTATTATAACCTCCAACTAGTCGTATCGACACCAAACCACAGTTGTGCTACCATCTCAGAAATTAGTTAGTAAGCCTTAGATCAACTTCATAGCAACTCCATTTCTCTGTGGATCGACCTGTACTTTCCACGCCTCCAACAGGCGCTGTGCACTTGCAGTTTACACGTGGCGAAGCTTCTTTCCCGACCTACCATGACGCCGAAGGTACATTTTTCGGGTTTACTTTCATGTTGTATTTCCTCATGGCATCGAAGATATCTCTCGGTATTGATGGTGATCTTTACGCAGCTTGCTTTTGACGAGCATATCATCAACGTATACTTCTAAGGTTTTCCGATCCATGGCTTGACGATTGCATCAACCATCCCTGGTATGTTGCCCCTGCATTCCTTAGTCCGAACGGCATGCGGGTGTAGCAGTAAAGTCCGTGAGGAGTAAAGAATGTTGTGTGATGTTGATCTTCTTCTGCTATAGCTATTTGGTTGTAGCCTGAATATCCATCCATGAATGATAACTCTTCGTGGCCCTCTACTGCTTCTACAAGCTGGTCGATGCTAGGGAGCGGGTAGCTATCCTTCGGACAGGCTTTGTTGAGGTTGGTGAAGTCGATGCATATCCTTACCCCTCCGTTCTTCTTTGGTACGATGACCATGTTCGAAATCCAGGTAGGGTATCTGACTTCTTTGATGAATCCTTCCTCCATCAACTTGGTTAACTCCTTTTCGACTGACCTGGTGGTACTGGGTGCTACTTTTCGCAGACTCTGCTGAAGGGGTTAGTGCCTGGTTTTATCCGAAGTTCGTGTTGTATGATTTTTGGATCGATCTCGGGCATGTCACCTAATTTCCATGCGAAAATATCTCCATAATCCTTAAGCAATCTGACCAAGGCTTCTTCCCCATATTTTTCCATTAGGGTTCCTATCTTGATCATCTTGGGGTCCTCTTCCGTCCCTATGTTTATCTCTTTGGAGGGTTCTACCGACGTAAATGTAGGTTTTGGTTCTCCCAAGAGAGGGACGTTCTTTAATTTCTATTTGGTAGGCTCTTCAGCCCCCTTAGCCGCTGAGGTACCTGCTTCGATTATAAGGACGATGCTTCCATTCGTCAAGCTTTTGTCTGAAATTTCTTCCAAATAAAGATCGATGGCCTTATCCTTGGAGGCAGCCTTGTTTCTGCTTCTTCGGGATTTCTTCTGCTCGTCTTGTTCATTATTGAGTTGGTTCTGCAGGGCCTGGCATTCTCGGGCGGTGACCTGATCTCCCTTAATTTACATTACCCCTTCGGGTGTCGGGAACCTAAGGTACTGGTGATACGTTGTTGCCAACCCTTTGAGCTTGTGTACCCATCTTCGGCCAATGATGGCGTTGTAAGGAGAAGGAGCATCTACCACACTGAATCGGGTATCAACTTTCATCGGTCCTGCTTTCACTTGTAACACAATGTCTCCCAGAGGCTTTGTTGGTGCTCCATTGAATCCATAGATGGTGTAATAGGAAGACATCAGTTGTTCTTCATTCAACTCCATTCGTTTGAACGTGTCGTGAAAAAGGACGTTGGTCGAACTCCCTCCGTCAATTAGAATCTTCTTGACGTTGCATCCTGCGATTAGGAAGTGTGAGGACTAAAGGATCGTTGTGGTCCTCCATGTCCTCCTCGACGTCTTCAGCGTCAAATGTCATTGGTGCGTTCATCCACTGTTCGTGCTCGTCTACTTCGACTCCATCGATTTTGTGTAATTCACAATAGTCCTCAAATTGTTTCCTCAATCTTTTCCCTATTTGGGCAGTCAATGAGGGACCGGTAGATTCGGAGCATGAAATGGTATTGAGCGTTCAATTTCCTTCAGGTAGCTTGACCTTCTTGCTTCGTTTATCCCTATCTTCGGTCTCTGCCTTCTGTACGTACTGCTTGAGGTCGCCGACATCGATCAACTTTTGGATCATTATCTTGAGGTTCTTACATTTTTCGGTATGATGTCCATTGAAGCAGTGGTACTCACAGTAATCTATTGACTTTTCGGAACTTGGGGGCTGCTTTCCTTTGGACCACGGCCATTATAGGTTCTCTCGATCCTTAATCTCCTTAGGATTCGAGTGTAGTTGGTGTTGACTTCGTGAAAACTTGATCTTCGAATTTCCGGTCGTCACGCCGACGATCATCCCTTCAACTCTCTTGTCTTATTTGGGTCGTTCGGTTGAGCCACCTCTTTTGGAACCGCTGGCTTGCTCTCTACGAATTAGTACGATGAGACCTGCATTTGGGCTCGGGATTTTCCCATTTGGATTTCCTCCAACATGGCGTGCTTTTCTATGATCACTCGAAGGTCTCCTTCGGTCGTGGGGACACTCCCATGGATCTCGACAAATAGCGGGCTCATCCTGTCCAATCCCCATTTATAGCAGTTGATGCTGACCACCGGGTCTACATTCCCTATCGCTTGACAAATCCTATGCCATCGTCGGTATATTCCCCGATCGTTTCTTTGTAAGCGGTTGCCAACGAGAAGAGCTTTTCCATTAGGCATTTGTGACCTTGTTGTACATGTAAGTTCCTAAGAACTTCTCGAGTGAGTGTTTGTAGGAATCGATGAAATTAGGTGGTAGGTTGTCGAACCGGGATAGTCTTGATCCTTTTCGACTTGAAGGAAAATATCTGCAGAGGACTGCATCGTCTTGATCCCATCGGGCTAAAATACGATTGTAATACCGAAGATGAGCTGCGGGATCGTTGGATCCATCGTAACATTCGAACGCTGGGACGGGACACTTTTGAGGAATAAGTGCTTTGGCCAAGTGCGAGTCGGCGGCGTGGTGTTGGCTTCTCTCATCACTTCCTCTAGTCTTCCTCCCCCTTGTCTAGCTTTCAATTGCTTGATTTCAGCCATCATTTCAAAGACGAAGGTTTTCCATCGCAAGGTGGTGATCATCTTTGATTGTGGATCGTCCGATCTTGGCTCTCACTATCAAAATAGTCCGAGTCCTCGGGAGTGTAGTCTGGATCAAATAATTGGTTTCCTCTGGCAACTCTTCGGTTTAACGGTTCGGGATTATTGACGTTGGCCATTACCATCCTTCGGTCCTGATTAGGCGGTGGTGCCTTGGAGTTGGCCTCATCGTGTTGGTTTTCTACCTCGGCGCTGTGAGCGATCCTATCTTTGAGTTGCTGATTTTCTTGTGCAAGTAGGGCCACAACATCCGTGTATACCTTCTGGTTCTTCCTCAACTCTTCGAGTTCCGCCATCATCTGGACGGAGTGGTTCGATCCCTGATTCGGAGTTCCTATTTGTCCTTGTCCACCGGCTGCTACAGTGTGATCTTCATCAACAGTCTATATCAAAGGAACCGGTGGATCTGCGTGCGGGACCGGGAGCATCGCTGGTTGTTGTGTTGGTTGGTTGCTGACTGACGAAGGTATCTTTGTGTTCACAAACCATATTCGCATGACTGACGAAATCAATGTGACAGAATAATACAGATAAAGCAACATAAGGCCGAAGCATGATGGACTCGGAGCCTTCGGACTCGTCCTCGTCTAGCCATACAAGTTTGATTATGATGATTTCACAATATATATAATAGACAAATACGATGCATGGTATGAAAATCAGAAGATCTAAAGTGCGGAATATAAATGAGAAGATGATTTACGTGGTTCAGTTCTAAGGCCTACGTCCACGGGGGTTGGTGTTTCACTATATGTTCAAAGATTACAAGGATATTCGGGTGACTTTGAGTGAGGAACGAAGCTAGGAGGGAAATAAATCTCATACTTACTCTTACAATTTGTCTCTCCTGAACTCTCTCTTACTCTAGCTAAAAAATGGTCGACCCCTTCTCCTTTAATGGGTTGGACTATTTACAGGCTTCTTTGGTAGGTCCCTTTCTTCGAGTACAGCTGTCCTTATCGTCTTGGTTACTGCGTCTTCCCGATGATGCCTTCGTTCCGACCCAACGTTTCCAACGGTATTATGCAGAAACGAAAATATACCTTCTTCTTCTCCATGAGATCTTTGACACGTACCCTATGACTAGGGCATTTAATACGGGTGGTTGGGGCAGTCCGCACGCGTCAGGCGGCTGTCTGATGCCCCTATCACATCCCTGTCGGCGAGGCTCATCCCATCCCTTGATCTTGGATCTTCCTCGGGATGGAGTAAAGTAAATCCCTTGGTATTCTATGGTACTTCGCGGTAGCTTGCTCTTATGGTGCCCCTTGATCCTTCGTCGTTGGATTGGTTTGACGATGAATAGGTGTAGATGGCAGATGCCCCTTGAGTGTTTGGACGTGGCATCATGTCTCGGAGGCTAAGAGTTGTGTATCTTCCACGTGTGGTTACTCTAACACGTGGCAGATGATGAATCATGTGTATAAGTCCCCTAATTATTCAGTGCTGGGTTGATCTGTTGGAATGGTCCTAAACAGGAGTAGTCACCCTCCACCAAAGAAAAATCGGATTAATCTGTCTCAAAATCACTTTTCCATAAAGCCAACGAACATCTTCATCCCTCGTGTTTGTTTGGATGGTTAAAAGTAGGTGTAATGCTTTCTCCACCACCTCATGTACATGAGTTTAGGAATAAAATTGCTTTTGCTAGAACTCTACGGTGAATAGCCTCGCGATACCACTGAAAACAATTTCAGTCTAAATCAGTCCTCCAACAAATCGAACCTTGGTGTCAAAAATTGGCAAGACATGATTTGATGCCTAATTTACTAATCACTAATCAAGATATTTGTACTCAAAATATAATTAGCAAAATATCTATTATCTATATATAAATCCAACACCCCTTAGCCACTGTAGATGAATAGTAACTGAAGCTGCAAATTTTGAATTGCCTATTTTATCCCTGATTTTATTTCCTCGTACTACCTTTATGCAAAAAATATGGGGTATAAAGGTAACCTACCATACATAACTTCCAAATTAAAAGAAAAAATATCCTTATTTTTTTAGATTGTAAAATTTCTCTCATCTTAATTTCGAGAAGTATCTAAACAAAATCAGATCATCAATAGAAGCAAAACCCATTGCAATTGCATACTTCCTCTGAACTCATTTTGAAACCAATGTCAAAGATTAAATAGTAACTGAGCAAAAGAAATAATAGAACCCAGAACCTAAAAACTAGAATAAGGGCATCAATCAATGAGAGAAATAATTATTTTACCATGGACTGATTCCATCAGCACCATGTGATTTATGATGCCCAGATGAAGAGATTGTAGATGTATGCGACGGTTGATAGTTTTTTCTGATGAGAAAAGGAAGGCTGATCCTAAATGAAATCATGTGTGTTTCACACGTGTCCCATTAGTAAAAGGGTTAGCTAATAACATGCCAGATAGCCCATCCATGTGTTCACTTTTGTGGCCTTTTATTTGTATCGTCCTATCAATGCCGTGCCATGATCCACTATTAAAAATGACGATGAACATTCAATCCGACGCACCAACAAAGGCATAGCCATTAATAGCACCAGCACCCCTTCTGCCCCGTGCCATGATGGCACGGGCAATTTATCACTGTTATAAAAAAAGGTGGTGTTTGACTCCTTGATCAAAGAGTCAAAGAATGGACAGGATTTACCGGAAAGGGTCATCTTGCGGTCCTTATCGTTTGGATTTCGTTTGACTTGGACGGCTGGGAATGATAGGGGGCCACACTTATTGGATTTCGTTTGACTTGGACGGCTGGGAATGATAGGGGGCCACACTTATTAAACGCAAGAGTTTTACCTTATAGGATATATCAGCTCCCGATCACTTATCAACGGAAATCCATACCGAGAACAAAAGAAAAATTAGGTATTTGATTTTTTTATTTTTTGAAGATAAGAGATGTGAAGAACAAAGATGAGAAACAATCACAAGACATATGTGACTAAATCTTAAACAAGTTGGCGTCCGTTCGAATACGAGTTGGCGATCTATTATGAGGTTTCTTTTGTTTTCATTGTTCAATCATGGTTTCTTTTGTTAATTTTGCTTTCATTATTTATATTGAATCAATCAAACTCCGGGTAGGCTGGCTTTAAATAATCAAGGGCTTAAAAATCCTAGGGTTTTAGCTGGCTTTAAATAATCTTTAAGTTTGATCTCATGTAGGTGTTTACAGAATCTTAAATTCATAGTTCAACGTTTTCAAAACAATTCCCATTAGTAAGTGATGATTGTAATGCTATAGATTTCTTTACACTAAGAAGAAATTGATTTATGATTTCAGTTGAACTTGAAGAATTATGGTATTTGTTTTCCTTCCCTTTTCTGATATAACGAACTGTGACCTTATATCTACGCCCTAGCTAACCATATGTGTGTTTAGTTTCTCCTCTCCGTGTTTGTCTAATTCTACCATCTCTCGGGAACTGCATTATTTCTGCTACGAACATAATGTAACCATTGTTGATCATCTGCTTCAAAATTTTGATGTAGTTGGGAAAATCCTACAGGCCAACCAAAGTTTCATTCTTTCTGGCGGTGCAGTCAGGTACTCCTAAATTCTGTATATTTCATTCTATAAAATAAATTAGCCGACATATAATGGTCTAAAGCAAGTGAATGAAGTCAATTTCTTGGCTGCAGCCGGCTTCATATTCCGACAAATACCATAATCCAAAAAGTATTTCTCATAAAAAATTTCACATCTTCTTATATGGTTGTTCTCTTTGTTGTTCAGCTCTGTGATTTTAGGTGATAAATTCTGATGCAAGTTGAAATTCGATTGGAGTTGAATATTTCTACAATGGCCAAGAAGGTATTCTTCCCTTTTACCTGTTCCAAAATTATTTTATGCGAATCACATGATTCATATTGACTTTTCTTAAATTGTTGATAGGAGAACTTATTATGCTTCGACTGTAGAAGAAGGAGAATCGAAATAAATCAAACGTTATATGTTCGTTCCTGCTTTTTGAGGTTTGCTTAGCAAAACAGACTGCTCTAGGGTTGGAATCAAATTGTTACTCTAATGTATTGCAGACACCCTTCAATTTAAGACCATCATAACATACATAAAAGGAGATATCACAGGTAACATTCTAATCATCAGTTAGTATTAGACATTGATGTTTTGATTCAGCGAAGTAATGACACTGATCACTGATAGACATTGATTGCAGGTAATTGCAGGTATAGATGGACACTGATTATAGATAGACAATTGCGGGTATAGATAAATACTGATTATTTGATTTGCCAGAGAGATAGGATAACTCGAATAAACCTTAATCACGAATCTGTTTGTTTGTTTTAAAATAAAAGGTGTTGGATGATCTCATAGGAGGAAGAAGATTCGTGATAAATCAAAACAAATTGGCAGAGAAAAATCAAGCCTCTTAAGAGATTGTGTCTGCCTAATGTATCGAGTAATCTTTTGAGTTTTGAAAATTTGTTGATACTGAAACGATAAGGTTCAAATTGATGATTGGTAATCTTAGTTTTCAGGTGGTGTGGGTTTTCTTTATGAAATATATGCTCAACATTTTTCGTTATGAATTATACTCTCATGTCGTCTCTCGGAAATCTCTTATATGGTCTGATGTAATCATGGTTGTGCCAAATTTCTGTTGCAAGTTTAAATGGGGCTGATCTTCGAAATATCTGCACTTAAGCTGGGATGTTTGCAATCTGTGTTCAACGTGATTACCTTCATTCAAATGTCCAGTCCTAATTGAACTATGTGAGTATTTCTATGTCTAATCAGTAGTGCTCCAAGTGGCATCTGTGATTAGAAATGTTAATACTAACCCTATTTCAGTTAGAAAGACTGAAACCAATACATAGTTGTAACTAAATCTCTTATAAACAAGTACGTAACAGCGCATTTGTTACTATAGCTTGGATCACAGAGTGGAGTACCTACAACAGGTAATTTTGGGCAAATTACATGGGTTTCTAATAGGCTTATTCAGCTGGGAAACGGGAACACTCACAATCCGGCATACTTACAGTTGGGATATGGAGGTCCTTTCCCAGGGACCTTGGTATCACACTTGCTCTTCGGTTGTTATTTGAATTTTCTTATGTATTTATCTAGCAGGCATATGATGATGGCTATGTTCTTTTCTCTGTACAAATTCAAAATTTGGGTTCCGGGTTTGCTGATTTATTTCATTGACCATGCGATAAGCCTTAACTAACGGTATGTTATCTATTTTAGTTTCAGGGGCTTTCCTTTTCTTACGAGCAATTTAAATCAAGGTAATTATTCAATATATTTTTTTTGGTTGATTTTCGGGCGACAAACTCAACAAGGTCCTGTCTTAATTTCAAGGGTTTGCTGATTTATTTCATTGACCATGCGATAAGCCCTAACTAACAGTATGTTATCTGTTTTAATTTCAGGGGCTTTCCTTTTCTTACGAGCAATCTAAATCAAGGTAATTCAATATTTTTTATTGGAGAAAATATTTATGTGAGTAGTCTGTTTAATAGTCATTGATGCTATAGTAGATACAATGATGAATGCGCGGACTTGCATAACTGCATTGAGTTATAATTGAATTTATTTTACTGTTGGTTCATACAGAAAAATCAAGCTGTGGGGTTAATAATAAGTTATTTTGCGTAATTGTGTGACTAAATTTTTTGTTTACCAACCGCAGGGATTCCATAATTTATACTCTCGGCTTTAGCTAAAAGAGTTATGCGTAACGGATTCACCAAAGAAAAAAATGTGTGAAGGAGTTAAACAACTCATTTTTCTAACTTAGGCGGTCGAGGCATCTAAATATTGAGGTTTAAAAGCATTCTCTATTTGAATTTTAGACTGGTGTTGGGTTTTTTTCTTTTTCTTTTAGTGTATGTTTTGTTATCCCGACAACAGGTTCGAAAGAAGCAACTAATAAAACGATATGGTAGACCTGTTTGAGAATGATGATGAGCTTAGTGGATGATGAGATTAGCGGACTTGATATTTAGGAAATTTTAAAGCTAATGTGGAGCATCTTATTGGTGTACAAATCTATACTTCAGCTGGTGAAGAAAAATTTGGGTTCTAGCTGCATACAAAAGGTAAGTTCAAAAGTTTTTGTCGAGTGAAAAGAAAAACGGGTGTACGATGAAAGTATGACTCGGTTTGTTCTCTTAATATTCAGCTTATCCCAAGTTCTTAATTTGATTATATTTACTTCTAGAATTGTTTTTTTTTTTTAATCATATTTTAATTATTCATTATTTGATTGTTGGTTTCGATTCTGATTTTTGGATTTCTTAGCTGAGTTGACAACTGCTTTAGGGTTTAGTAGACGACGATAATGGGTTTATTTGGAAGAATCTAAAGATTTGAAAAACTAAAAATTGGATGCTATCTGCTTAGTTTTGGTGCAAAAAAAGAGTATGCGATTGATTTGTTTACAATTAGGATCGCCTCTCCGTTTCCTACTTCTTCTCTTGGTTCTGTGAGAAGTCTAGCCCTTGGAATTTTTCTTCTTTATTTTTCTGATGATGCTCGACTGTTTAAAATCTGAGAAGTCTAGCCATGGGTCTGATTCTGAAGGTTCGTAAAGGTCGAGTGGAAGAGGGAAACAATGGCTCGAAACTGTGGAGATTTGGGAAATATGTTGGACAAGTATCTCTGGATCGAGAGGACAAGAGAACAAATGAGCCGTTGTTGCATCCGTTGTGAATAACATGTGAATCAACAGTAGGATATGACAGTCTGCTAAGTTGTGCAGTAATAACATGTGTAACTATGCTATCGAATTTTTGAGTGTACTCTATTTTTTGTAATGCTCATAAGTCACGACCTACTATTAAATTTTGTGCCCACGAATCTTTATTGATTACGTTCTACTTGACTGGCTATATTATATGTTGGTTAGTTTTTCCAACAGTATTGTCGTATGCGCAGACACAATGAAGGTGGTCAGATGCTAGCAAAGAAGGTGGATACGTTTAACTAATGAAGCGGAGGTTGGGAAGCAACAAATATATCACTAATTAACTCATGGTATGGCTTCTCTACATCCAAATATTGTGTGTTTGATTGTTTAGGTTGTATTTGTGTTTATATTGTTTTTCGTTTTTTCACTTATCAAACTAGATCAATATTGAATTGGAAATCTTCTTTCAAAAATTATGTTTTGCTCAATTTGGATTGTGGAGAATGTGATCCACTTGGTCTCACATTAACTCCCTGCATTTGGTAAGCAGTTTTGTCTTTTTTTCAATCTTATAGAATGGTAAGTACTACTTTGATATTTGTCTTTGTTGCCTTCACAATATGGATTATTTAGGTTGAAGGGAGGCACATGGGCATGTTTCCTATGCACCACAGGGTCCACAGTGACTAGCATCTCATCCGCCATGCAATTAAATGATTGGAATTTCATGTAATGCAAGTAAATGACTAAAATTCCATGTAAATTAGAGAGTCTGGACCCTGGGTTTACATATTATCGTCTTATAGATAAATTTGCATTTTACTTATGATTATTGATATTTCTCATTGTTTTGTTTATTCTATATAGTTTTTTTCTCATGCCCCATAATGATATGTATCTGTTTGTTTTCTTAGTTCATATGAAAGGCCAATAAAATTGTTCTTTTAAGAGATGTAATCGAGTTTATTTATAAGAAATATTCGTTTTGATCAAAGAATTGTAACCTGGAAATTAATGTAATCACTATTACTATAGTTTAATATGTAACCTGGAAATTAATTGTAACCTGGAAATTAATGTAATCACTATTCGAGTTTATCTATAGTTTATTTATAAATCATATAGTTTAATATGTATTACAATTCCAGGTATAGGTACCGGCTTCCTGTTGAAGCACAAGCCCATAATGGGGCGACCGATGGTATAATTGTTTAGTATGATCCTGTGTTGCCAATGGTTATGTCTAAATTACACAATAGTTTTGTATTTTCTATTTGTCTGCACAATAATTTTATTTTATTTTTCTTCGCATGGTGTCAGTTTGGGGTAGGGGTTGTGTTGCCTACGTTGTACAAACGATGGTTTCTGTAAATTATATGTCATTTCTGTTTACATTATGACATTGGGGTGGTAATTAACTTTAGATGGATTAGACGTAACTATTTTTGACCTTTAGGTACTGGCATTTCTTAGCATATAATAAGGCATATTGCACACTAATATATCATATTCAGCCAGCCATCACTTCTTTAATATCCAGTCCGTATGTTCTGAAATGGTATTCGTGGGTGTTTTGGCCAATTACATATGGATGTTAATTGTTAAGTTGGATTAGATACAACTTTTACTGTGGTGAGGCATTGATGATCTCAAAATGCAAAATTAGGCTATACCAAGATATACTTTCCAAGTAAGAATCAATTTCATCATAAATTTTGTTTTTTTTAAGAAAGATATACTTTCTAAGTAAGAATCAGTTTCATCATAAACATTTTCTTAAGAAAGTTTCAGATATTAATTTTGGTCATTTCTCTTGCAGGATTTCATGTTGTTGCAAAAAGATAAAATCAACAGCTTGATTAGAAATCTATAGTAACATCTTCACAAGTAGGTGCGAATCAGCTCAGGTGTTCATTATGGGTATTTCAAACCAGGTAAAGTTAATGACCCATGCATGATTTTCTTTACATTTTCAGTTTTCTAGAGCACAAACTTATCACACAGACTACACATTGAAAGCAAAGAAATGATGGTTAAAAATGTTTTGTCTATGATCATAAATTGAACTATGTCAGTAAATATGATTGACTAACGTAGGGATAAGAATAGAATGGATGTGGCGATGAGCTCTATCTTCAACGGAACCCAAACCTAGACATTAGAATTGTGGATGGTAGGTAGTTTATCAGTGGCACTGATTTCCAAGTGGAACTTCGGAACCCAAATCTGGACATTAGAATTGTGGATCGTAGGTAGTTTAGCAGTGAAACTGATTTCCAAGAGGAACTAAAGAAGTAATTCTTGGAGGAAATCTTCTAATGTTATTATGTCAGTTCCAAAAAAAAAACAGTAAATTATATTTCGGAAATCTGGAAACAAATCCAAAACATCTTTTTTATGTCGGAAAATGCATACATTATATAACATTTCTCTCTTTTCGAATTACGTCGTAAAACTAGCATAATTCACTCTAAATGTTTATAACATCTGCTCTTGATCTTTTCTATACGATGAACAGGGAGCCTTAGTTTCCAATGATGATCTGAAGAAGCTTAAACTTATACTATGGAATATTTTAACACTGCAAGAGTCACACCCAAAAGGTAATGCTTGAATGATTTTTCCCAAATGTGTTTTAAGAATCATGAGTTTGAAGAGTATATTGGAAGAGAACTCACGAGAACTGTTATTTCGAATAAGTTTATTAATTTTATAGATGCATAGATTATTGCAGTCGTTTGTTTGTGCTGTTTTCTGTTCAAGGAGAAGTACCAATACATACTTACGTAGTACTTCTGAAGCCTCTATCGTGTGTTTTGTGATTCGACCACCAGGAAGTTTCGGTAATATTACGTGGGAGAATGTGGGTGAACGAAATAAGAGAGGGTGATGCTTGAGGAATGACTGGGTCCGTCCAGATATTTCTACATGTTTTTGGAAGTTGGATGCAAATCTATCTTACAAAATTCGTTTTGCTGAGTTAGGCTAACAACAACAAGTCTTACTGAGAAGAAAAACAGGTGTATGAAGTGGGATCTTTGATTATTATGACTACATTCGTTATTAGTTGGGTAAGCACATCAGTTCATGGAGGAATACGAACGTCCAGCACAACAGGCAAGCGAAATTCAAGGGACAAGCTTATAATTGGGAATCCCTTCGCTGATCTGAGCTATCAACGAGGAGTTCTCAACCAGGTATGAATTGGGTTTGTCTCTATCCTCTTTGATTTTGATGTTCCGTATGTGGGTTCTTGATTTCGATAATGGTGCATCGAGTGTTACTTATAACCTCTTAGAAGACTTTTTAACTCGGTTGAGGTGAGTAGTATATGCTTAGGTTTTTTGTTTTTCTATCGATTCTTCTGATTAAACTATAAGGGAGTACATCTGAATGATGTTGTGGTGTTTGTATTTCTTGCAACTGATTTGTGACCAATGGTTAATCCTGAAAATTGGGATTAGATTTTATCTTAAAAAGGTCTACAAGATCGTCGCCTCTCATCTTAATTAGGACAAAAAATTATGAAGGACGTACTTAATCAAAATTGATCATTCGAGACTTTAATATGTGCTTCTCTTAATAGGTTGATCTTTACGTTGTGAGATTTAATAGGTTGATAATATAGGATGAAAAATCTGCACTCTCGATTCTATTTTATTGGACGCCCCGTCTGTTAAGGAAGGTGTTTCTAATTAAGCAATAATGGCGATGCTAAAAACACCTCAGGCTTACAATATCATGTATTAATATTGAGTCATCTTCCATTCGTGGATGAAGTACGCTGCAGCAAGCCAAAAGGCATCCAATGATTAAGCACTAATGGCGATGCTAAAAACACCCCAGGCTTACAGTATCATGCAGGAATAGCTATATAGGATGTTGTATAGAAAATCTATTGGAAATGATTCTGTTAATATATAATGGGTACTTGTAATGATGAAAATCTACAGTGTATGGTTGGTTATTGCACTCATCAAACAAGTGTGGAGAAGGTGTTTGTTTTGCATTTGCCAATTATTAGATATTTCTCTTAATAATTCTTATTGTTTGTGATTATTGAATAGTGTACACCACCATTTTGATAATGAACAAACTCATGACAGTAGTGCTAGGTTTGGTTACTCAATTGTGCATGGCTGCAATTCCCAAGTGTAATTTGGTTATTTAACTGTGCTTAGTTACTCAAGTGTAATTTGATGTAATTTGATTAATTTGACGATTACGAATATTAATTTGATTACGTATTTGTCTGTGTGTTCCTTTATCGGACTAATTTGTTCGCCTGACTTTGTTTTTATGGTGTTGCTATGTGTATTACAGGTTCAAGTTGTTGTATCCATTTTTTAAGTTTTGCAACACATATATCGGTGCTCATGTATGGGCTTGCCGATGTATTTCCTTTATAATTACTGTGTTTAGGTTCCATGGTCGTCGGGTATTGCAGTCTCATAAGGTGTCCATGATTCTATGGTCGTGGGGTATTTCAAACGTAAAAACTTTTATGCTTTTTGGCTGTGTCCATGACTTCTAAATCTACGACTCTATGTTCTAACAAAAGCTAATCGTTAGTTAGTAGATGCACCACCATTTGATTCACAGGGTAAAATTTGATATGCTTGATATTTTGAATTAAAATTTAGAGTTCAAGAAGCAGCTGTTATGAAAACTGAATCAACAAAAGGAAACAGTCCCACTAGAGGCACTATGGAAATGATTTGCAAGTAATATGCAATGATATGTTGCAAACAGTTCATATGCTGCAATGATATCTCGAATGTTATTGAGACAATTAATTTGGATATGGGCCCATTAATCAGTTAGGAGTTTCCAAATATAATTAGATTCCGTAAGCTGAAGCCGCCGGATAATTTAACGTTCAACCCCACCCGGCTATTATGATCAAACTAATTAAACACATTCCTGTGACCCGACCAACACATTGTAATATAATACGACCAACCCCTCCGGGATACTATGATCCAACTAATTAAACGCACTACTATGACTCGACTAACTAACACACTATAATATGACACGGCCAACTAAATATTGTGACCGTTCTGCTATGACCCGACTAACTAAATATGCTCCCGACTAATATAGATAGGACCAGACTAATTTTAATATGGGAACCACAACTGCCTTTAAATTTTGTCCACCGGCCCTATCCGGCTATTATGATTCAACTAATTAAACACGCTACTGTGATCCGACTAACTAACACACTATAATATGACACGACCAACTAAATATTATGACCGTTTTGCTGTGACCCGACTAACTAAATATGTTCTTGACTATTATAGATATGACCAACTAACACACTAATTTTAATATGGGCACTACATATGCCTTTAAAATTTGTCCACCGCCGGGGCCTACGGCCCCGGCCCTATCCGGCTACTATGATCCAATTAATTAAACACGCTACTGTGATCCAACTGACTAACACACTGTAATATGACATGACCAACTAAATATTAGGACCGTTTTGCAATGAACACATACTAAAATTGCATGGGAAGATACTGATTGACCGACCAAACAAATGAACAATAAACAAAACTCAAAAATGGTTGAGTCGCGGCTGAACATGGAAAATGGACAAGAGGTTGAGCGCCGGCCGCAGGCCGGCGTGATACCTAGTATACTATAATGAAAAATGAAAGAAAGTCGAGCCTTTTAGAGAATACGGTACAAGGCTACAAGCAAAAATAAAAATAAAAAAATATGATCGTAAGTTCGTAACTCAAGACTTTTGATAGTACATGATCACACACTAGAAAGAAAAAGAGAAAAAAGTTAATACCATTAAAAAATATACTACTCCAAAAAACTATCAATTTTATATATAAAGTAAAAACTTTAGTCCAAAAACAAATGGTTTCGTACTCACAACTTTATCAGACTCCACCATAAAACCAGCGCCTACAAAGACCACTAAGAGATACACAACCCAATGAAACAAAAAACCCTAACATCCTTAATACACATGACAACAGTAATTTTATTATGTGTAAATCCCACTAAACATACATACATTCTTTTTCTCAGAAAGAACTCTATGTTCTCACGTCTCTAAAATCTACCTATCTCTCTTATCTCTCTTATTTAATGAGATAGTGAGAAACCAAACAGAGGCTTTTTCTTTTGGAACAAAAAAATCAAAACAGAATAGTTTTGGTAAGTGCATCAACATGTACATTCAATACATCAAAGAAGAAGCTCAATTCTGTTAAAGAGAGAGAGAGAGAAAGAGAACAACAACCCACACTCAGAAACTGTCAATAAATCTCACCATCATTACCAATTTGTTGATTCCTTCTAATAATAACAAGGTGGTGCAGAAGCTGCTGCTGCTGTTTGCTCAGCTGCTCTCATAACAACACAAATCAGAGCAGCCTCGGCAATCTGCACCGGCTCACTTTACAATTTTACCGTCTGGGGGTTTTCAGATTTCTTTTATTTTGGTTTTGGTTTCTTTTGTCTGGTTGTGGTTTGTTAAAAGAGATAAACTACGTTAGAATTAGACAGAGAGAAAGAGAGAGAGAAATTTTTCTGGTAGTTTTTCTTTTTTGGTTTTTGGGTAACCGTGATTTGGGTAGATGAGAAACAAAAGTCTGATTTGTATTCATGTGCAATGTGTCTGCAGATTCTTTATCTAAAAACCCATCTCTGAAACCTGTCGTTGTTTCTAAGCAATTGGTTTTTTCACATCTTACCTATATGATGAAATGCTCATAAGAACAACTTATTATTATTATTCATCACTTCTTCAAAACCGGATACTACTGACCTTTTTCATTATTCAATCAAATCTTATTCATTATTCAAAAACAAAAGAAGATCAACAGAAACAGAGACGAATATGGAATCCCTTCTTAAGGGGTTTCAAGAATTACCTATATTGGAAAAGGCATCAATTTCGATCCATTTATCGTTATTCATATTCTATCTTTTATTCATATCAGGTAAGTGGATTTTGAGTAGTATTGATAGACGGAATTCATTCATCAAAGAAGACGGATCAAATGCCACTGGTAGACAACGGCGAGGCGGAGGAGATGACTATTCTGATTCAATTCACAATATTCAGATTGGTACTGCATTTAAGATTACTGTTTGCTCTTGTTTCTATGTATTGTTTCTACAAGTATTTGCCTTAGGGTTTGATATTACTAGTTTAATTAGGGGAGGAGATGATAGAGATGACTGGTCACTTATATACTTACCCATAGCTCAAATACTAGCTTGGTTTGTGTTAAGCTTCTCTGCGTTTCACTGTAAATTCAAGGGGCTAGAGAAATACCCATTGTTGGTAAGAATATGGTGGTTAGTCACTTTTGTTATCTGTTTGTGTTCACTATATGTTGATGGTAAAGGATTCTTTGTAAATGGGTCTGAGATTTTGAATGTGCATGTTGTGGATAATATTGTCGCCACACCCGCCATTGCGTTTCTATGTTTCGTTGCGATTCCAGGTGTTACTGGGATACAAGTATATAGAAATGCTGGTCTTCAAGAGCCATTGCTGCAAGAGGAAGAAGCTGGTTGTCTTAAGGTTACTCCTTATAGTGGGGCAGGAATTTTTTGTCTAGCTACACTTTCATGGTTGAACCCACTGCTATCAACTGGTGCAAAAAGTCCTCTTGAGCTCAGGGATATTCCTCTTTTAGCACCAAAAGATCGATCAAAGACATCTTATAAGGTTTTAAACTCTAATTGGGAGAAATTGAAGGCTGAGAATCCTTCTAAACAGCCCTCTTTGGCTTGGGCTATATTGAAATCGTTCTGGAAGGAAGCTGCTTGTAACGCTGTATTTGCTGGATTGACTACTTTGGTTTCATATGTAGGCCCTTATATGGTTCGCTATTTTGTCGATTATTTAGGTGGGATTCAAACTTTTCCTAACGAGGGTTACATTTTAGCTGGAGTGTTCTTTATTTCTAAGTTAATGGAAACATTAAGCACTAGGCAGTGGTACTTAGGGGTAGATATCTTGGGTATGCATGTAAGAGGAGCCTTAACAGCAATGGTGTATCGGAAAGGCCTCAGGCTCTCAAGCTCAGCCAGGCAGAGCCACACCAGTGGTGAGATAGTAAATTATATGGCGGTTGACGTGCAAAGAGTCGGTGATTACTCGTGGTATCTCCACGATATATGGATGCTCCCTATGCAAATTATTCTTGCTTTAGCCATTTTATACATAAATGTCGGAATTGCTGCATTGGCGACCCTAGTTGCCACTATTATCTCCATTGTGGTTACTGTTCCTCTTGCAAAAATGCAAGAAGATTATCAAGACAAGTTGATGACTGCCAAGGATGAAAGGATGAGGAAAACTTCAGAGTGTCTCAGGAATATGAGGATTCTCAAGTTGCAAGCATGGGAAGATAGGTATAGATTGATTCTGGAAGACATGCGAAATGTGGAATTCAGGTGGCTAAGGAAGGCTCTTTACTCGCAAGCTTTTATAACATTCATTTTCTGGGGTTCCCCCATTTTTGTCTCTGTTGTTACTTTTGGTACATCGATACTGTTGGGTGGTCAACTCACAGCTGGAAGTGTTCTCTCCGCACTGGCTACATTTCGAATCCTTCAAGAACCACTTAGGAATTTCCCGGATTTGGTATCAATGATGGCTCAAACAAAGGTATCTTTAGACAGAATTGCGGGTTTTCTGCAGGAGGAAGAGCTTCAAGGAGATGCTACAATTGTTCTTCCTAGAGGTGTTACGAATATGGCCATAGAAATTAAAGATGGTGAATTTTGCTGGGATCCTTCCTGCACTAGGCCGACATTATCAGGTATACAAATGAGAGTGGAGAGTGGGATGCGTGTTGCTGTGTGCGGAATGGTTGGTGCTGGTAAATCGAGCTTCCTCTCTTGCATCCTCGGAGAGATACCCAAAGTCTCTGGAGAAGTATGTGTTGTTTATATCAAGCTAGTAACCACATTTCTTTGTTTCATCTTACCTGTCAAAAAAGAACTATAATAATCACATATCTTCATATTTAAAATTTGTTTTTTCTTACCTCTGAAAATTGAGAAAATCAGAAAAGAGCTGATGTAAAAATACAAAAGAGAAACTGTTTGTTACCGTCTCCCTGTAAAGTTGGTGACTTATTTTTTGACATTTTCTTGGTATTACTGGTGCTGTTTTAGGTTAGAGTATGTGGGTCCGCAGCTTATGTTTCTCAGTCAGCTTGGATACAATCCGGCAACATAGAGGACAACATTCTGTTCGGGAGCCCAATGGATAAGGCAAAGTATAAAAATGTTCTCCATGCTTGCTCTCTGAAAAAGGATTTGGAACTTTTCTCACATGGAGACCAGACCATAATTGGTGACAGAGGCATAAACCTTAGTGGTGGCCAAAAACAAAGAGTGCAGCTCGCCAGGGCTCTCTATCAGGATGCAGATATTTATTTGCTTGATGATCCCTTCAGTGCTGTAGATGCACACACTGGATCAGAATTATTTAAGGTAAAAAGTACTTCAAATGATTCCTTGATCTGTAGTTCTGAACTTGGAGAATGGTTTACATAACTTGGCATTTCTGGTTAAACTTTTAAAACTGAACTGCAGGAGTATATTATGACAGCACTAGCCACAAAAACAGTGGTCTTTGTTACCCATCAGGTTGAGTTTCTACCAGCTGCCGATCTGATACTGGTACAGTCTCCTTAAGTTTTTGCATTTCTACTGTTTACTGCACTATTTGAGGCTAAACTTTTGACTGTAAAGAAAATGAAAAACTAGTGAAAATAAATATAGCGATCTTTATGAATGACAATTAAAATTATTTTGCATCTTTAAGATAATGTCTTGTGTTCATCCCCTTTTACAGGTTCTGAGGGACGGCCAGATCATACAAGCTGGAAAATATGATGATCTTTTGCAAGCTGGTACAGATTTCAATGCATTGGTTTGTGCCCACCATGAAGCAATTGGCTCTATGGACATTCCCATGCAAACTTCAGATGATTCAGATGAAAATGTTTCTCAAGTGTGCTCTGTAGTCTTCAGTAAAAAATGTGACTCAACTGCGAGTAATCTAGATAGTTTGGGAGAAGTCCGAGAGAAAGAATCAGTTGCAGATCGAAAAGCAATGAAGGAAAAAAAGAAAGCAAAACGGTCGAGGAAAAAACAACTTGTTCAGGAAGAGGAACGGGAGAGAGGAAAGGTCAGCATGAAGGTCTACTTGTCGTATATGGCTGCAGCATATAAAGGATTGCTGGTTCCATTGATTATTCTTGCGCAAGTATCATTTCAAGTCCTCCAAATAGCAAGCAACTGGTGGATGGCTTGGGCAAATCCACAAACCAAAGGAGACCATCCTAAGACGAGTAATATGACCCTTCTTCTTGTTTATATGGCCCTTGCATTCGGGAGCTCATGGTTTGTTTTCATTAGGGCTGTTCTGGTAGCTACATTTGGTCTAGCAGCGGCACAGAAGTTGTTCATAAAGATGCTTAGATGTGTCTTTAGGGCGCCGATGTCTTTTTTCGACTCTACTCCAGCTGGAAGAATATTGAACCGAGTGAGTTTTATGTTGTAAATGTAGTGTTCCTCATGAAATTCCGTCATGTTGCCTCAATTTATATTCTCTATCTGCATGGTTATTTATGAAATACCAGGTTTCTGTGGATCAAAGTGTTGTGGATCTTGATATTCCTTTCAGACTGGGTGGATTTGCATCTACGACAATACAACTTCTCGGTATAGTTGGTGTAATGACAACAGTTACATGGCAAGTCTTACTTCTTGTCATCCCAATGGCCATCGCTTGCTTGTGGATGCAGGTAACGAAAATTTTCAAGACCTTTGTATAATTAATCTTCCTTGGATACTTCAGAAGAAATCATTCTGTGTTCAGAAATATCAAGCTAGTTTATTTTTGTTAAATCTTCTGTAGTTTTGATTTGTGAATAGTGTATACAACGGATTAGGTCCAGGCTAGGTCTATATTGGGTCTGGCCGGATTTATGGTGCGGTCCAATGTGGTGTATTTATATATGTCGCAAACTCAAGTTTATACTGCAAACATATCTTACATCCATTTTATCTGTATCTCGTGTAGATGATACAGCTTCCTGTATAGCAATCATGTTTCAGTTTGGTTGTTGATTTCATGCATCCTTATTCGCTGTCGTAGTACTATTTTATTTGTTGTGCCAGTTAATGCAAAGTTATGTTTGTAGTCTTGCTTCAAAGGTTGGAGTATGTATTCCTATAAATCTTGTTTATGTAAAATACAGAAATACTACATGGCCTCGTCAAGGGAACTTGTTCGCATTGTTAGCATCCAGAAATCTCCTATTATCCATCTCTTTGGGGAATCAATCGCCGGAGCTGCTACAATTAGAGGGTTTGGTCAAGAAAAACGATTTATGAAGAGGAACCTATACCTTCTCGATTGCTTTGCCCGTCCATTCTTTTGCAGCATTGCAGCCATTGAATGGCTCTGCTTGCGCATGGAATTACTTTCGACATTTGTGTTTGCATTCTGCATGACTTTGCTTGTGAGTTTCCCGCATGGAAGTATTGATCCAAGTATGTAGTGCTTTCTTACCTTATCTTAGTATATGTGACACATCTTTTTGTATATTCGACTGGTTTCACAAACTTTTTTGTTTGCTGTTGTTCTGTACAGGTATGGCAGGTCTTGCCGTGACTTATGGTCTTAATTTGAACGCTCGATTGTCAAGATGGATTCTTAGTTTTTGTAAGCTTGAAAACAAAATCATTTCCATTGAGCGTATTAATCAGTACTGTCAAATTACAAGTGAAGCTCCATCGATAATTGAGAACTCTCGCCCTTCACCCTTATGGCCAGAGAATGGAACCATCGAGCTTATTGATTTAAAGGTTTGAAGTCAGTTTCTCGTTAGTCAAGAGTATTTCGTTCTACCAAGAAGTTGAGATAATTTTTTCTCAAAATCTTCATCCGAAAAACTGTTCAACTTGTATATGTGTACCGCTTTTATCTTATCCGACTCTTATTTAACCTTGGCAGGTTCGCTACAAGGAGAACCTTCCGGTGGTCCTTCATGGAGTAACTTGCACATTTCCTGGTGCAAGGAAAATTGGTATTGTTGGGCGCACAGGAAGTGGAAAATCAACTCTGATCCAGGCTCTGTTCCGTTTGATTGAACCAGCAGGTGGCAGGATTATCATAGATAACATTGATATTTCAACGATAGGTCTTCACGATTTACGTAGCCGTTTAAGTATCATCCCTCAAGATCCAACTTTGTTTGAAGGGACCATTAGAGGCAATCTTGATCCCCTTGAAGAGCACTCGGATCAAGAGGTTTGGCAGGTAAATTAACATCCCGACCTTTTCTCCGTAGTGTTACTCTTTGTTTACAATTCCAGGCTTAATTTTAAAATCATCTTTTACAACGTTCGCAAATTTCCTTTAGGCACTCGATAAATCTCAGCTTGGAGAGGTTATCCGCCAAAAAGAGCAAAAGCTTGACACCCCTGGTAAAGTTTTATGGTTTCCGTTAAATGAAATGTGCAAGATTCGTGTAGTCGCAAGATACCAAGACATGTATCCGACTTTGTAGGTATCTAATCAGTTGAGTTCTATGTATAATTGGCAGTGCTGGAAAATGGAGATAATTGGAGTGTTGGACAACGACAACTTGTTTCTTTGGGTAGAGCTTTGTTAAAACAAGCAAGGATATTAGTATTAGATGAGGCGACAGCCTCAGTTGATACAAGCACAGATAATCTTATCCAGAAAATTATCAGAACAGAGTTTAAAGATTGCACTGTTTGCACTATTGCTCATCGTATTCCAACCGTTATTGATAGTGATCTGGTTCTGGTCCTCAGTGATGGTGAGTACATCAATACCCTGAATTTGCATTTAAACTTGGATGCTTTGACGAGGTAAAGGGTTCAATCCTGATATGTGAACCTGCCTTTGTTAGGCGATCCTAGTCATCCGGTAGATAACATGGTTCATACTTCATACTTCACAGTGTTAAATTTTCAATGAACTGTTTACCAGGGTTTTATATGTAGAGCACTTTGCCTTGTTGGGATGATTTTAGAAATTATCCACAGAATCAAAACTTCGATCATTTCCATTTACACCAGTATAACCGAGTAGCTGCTGTGTAACTAGACCGTGTAGCTTACAATAGGATCCTTCTTAAACTTTTATTTGATTCAGTCCTTCATTAATTGTGTCTTTTGGCAGAGTTCAACTGAGTTAGTTATGTGTTTCTGACGTAGGTCGAGTTGCAGAGTTTGATACTCCTGCGCGATTATTGGAGAACAAATCATCCATGTTTTTGAAGCTGGTCTCAGAGTATACCTCAAGGTCAAGTGGCATGCCAGATTTTTGAATTCTAATGGCATGATTATTGACCACCAGGCTGAAAGCATCAGAAGAAGGGTGAACAAACAACTCCGAGCAGATTATGGAAACGGGATTGCTCCCACTATCTGCTGCTGCATTCAGCAGTTCATGACAAGTTATGAAGCGGAAAAAGGTGTAAGTTTGTCATTAACCAACCAATAGAGGAAAATGAGTGTTGTGCCAAAACATGGTTATTGGGGGTTTGGGAAGTAAAACTGGTTAGATACTAATAAAACGGTTGGTGGGAGTGGCTAAGAACGTAGCAGTAGGCTTAACCAATCTAGGGTTTTGTTTTGGTAGAAATTGAATGATAATAATGTTTACAGACAAAAGGAATGAGCGGCTGATTTCTGTTCAAATTGGTGAATAAAGCAGTTTTGACATCAAATAGATACAGAGAAATAGAGACGTTCTTCCTTTCCTTTTCTATTGTTAGATTTTTAGATGTTAAATCATTACAGCCGTTTCCATTGTGACTACACAGCTAGTAATTGGCAAATTTGTGACTACACAGCTAGTAATTGGCAAATTTCTTTTCATAAATCAGTGCACTCTGCAAATCCAGACCCACATTTCCTTTTGACCTTAAAAAATTCTATATCCACACGACTATGGCATTTTAATTCATTAGGATGACATTCACCACCATGATTAAAACGTAAAATGTTAATTTTCTGTAATTATGTCTCTACTTATGCATACCACGATTCATTAGGATGACATTCACCACCACTAAAATATTAATTTTATGTAATTACTAGGTATCAGTAGGGGTGTACAAAATGCCCGGAAGCCTGTCATGGGCTAGCCCGGCCTGCCCGATAATTATAAATGGGCGGACCCGGGTTTTTGTTCAAATATGGGAGTCCGGCCTGTTAGCCTGCCTGGTAGCCTGTTTAGTTACCCGGTTTTTCTAACTGCCGATAACCTGAAATAAAGTTTTCTATTAGTGTGATGGATTTCTCAAGAACTTAAATTTCATATTTGGACAATTTATTAGGGTTAGAAAATATTTTGAATTACATTTCACAGTAATGAATATAGATTGCTTGAACTATTACTTGAACAAGTTCTGATATATCGGCATTCATCAAGCCAAAAAAACAAACCTATATACTTTAAATTTTTGAATTATCTCTTGATTTGAGGGCTCGCCAGACCCTACTGTATTGTTTAATAGGTATGGACGGGTCATGGGCATTAAATTTTTGCTATTGCCCGGCCCGGCCTGTTAAACTTAATGGGTAGTAAGGACTACAAGCCCGTCTGGCCCGGCCTGTGTTATAATCGGGCTTGGGTTGGCCTGCCCGGCCTGATGTACACCCCTAGGTATTAGCCCGGCCTACGGCCGGGCTCAACCTTTTTTTTTTGTTGTTGTTTGTTCGGCTGGTCAGTATTCTCCCACAAAATTTTAGTCATTAACAAAACTAATTAGATTAGAATTGTCAAACATTAAGTCTATACCACAAAATTTTAGTCATTAACAAAATTAATTAGATTAGAACTGTCAAACATTAAGTCTATAAGTTTGTTGGGGCCTGCGATCCTAGTGTTTTGTGGTCGTGTCAAATTAGCCGGTTGTAGACCCCTTAAGAATGCCCCAATTTTTTGTTAGTCAGGTCAAATTAGTAAGCCCCGGTCGTAGCCTCTTAAGCATGCCCTAGTTTTTGTTAGTCAGGTCATATTACGTAGCCTCTTAAGCCCTAGTGTTTTGTTGGCCGTGTCAACTGTGGCCTCTTAAGCATTCTCTAGTGTTTTGTTGGTCGTGTCAAATTAGCCGGGGCTTACAGTCCCATCCGTGGCGTCTTGACCATGCCCTAGTATTTTGTTGGTCGTGTCAAATTAGTCGGGGCTTACAGCCCTAGCCGTCGCCTCTTAACCATGCCCTAGTGTTTTGTTGGTCGTATCAAATTAACCGGGGATCCATAAATTAAGGAAAATTAAATTACAATGGGATATCTAATTATATCAGGACCGACTCGAGCCTATAGATTTGTTGGGACCTACGATCCCGGTGTTTTGTTGGTCGGGTCAAATTAGGAAATATAGTCGGTATTTGGTATTTGGGTTAGTTGTTTTTAATTAGATTAGAAAAACTAATTATAAAGCCCATTCTTAACAGGTCCAGTAAGAAGCTCTTTGTGAGTGACCAAATCCTTGACACAAAAATGATCAGGATAAAACCAAAAATAGCAGTTATTATCCTTCGCAAATTGAAGCACTGATAACAGATTCTTAGTGATACTTGGAACATGAAGCACATTTGAAAGAGCCAATGTAGTATCATTAGAATGAAAAACAGAGGAGCCAATATGAGTTATAAGCAAACCTGATCCATTACCAACTTTAACTTGGTCTGAGCCTTGATATTCTGAATGAAGGTTTAAATTGGACAAATCAAGTGATATGGTGAGTAGCACCAGTCCGGGTACCCGGGATGTAGAGGATGATGTAGGATCTTCATTATAGACGCAAATGCCTCGGGTTCAGAATCCAAAAATCATCATACTCGAGAATACTCGAATAGCCATCATCATAAGAAGCATTGTAAGCTTGAGTTTGCAGAAAAATCAATGCGAGAGTATCTATGTCTACACTCATTAGACTTATGACCAAAGCTTGCGACAAAGTTGACACTCCACATAATAATCATATCTCACTGGTGGAAAGAAATTTGAGTAACCGCTACCAAATCTTCCATTAGATTGACCTCCATTGTTAAATCTACCACCATGATTTGAACGACCTCCAAAATTTGATCTACCATTGGAATTAAACCGACCTCCTCTAGTAGAATTATAACTTCCTCTGGCAAAATTGGATCGAGTATTTCCAGAACCACCATTGTAGAAATTAGGTGACCAATTTGAATTAGAGTAATTTGGTGAAAAATTACCTGAACCATTGCTCATAGGAGAAGTATCAAATGATGTTGAAGAACTTGAACCATAATGAAATTGAGGTGGATGAGCAACATTAGCGAAGCGGTGGTGAGATCTGCGTGTGATTCAAAGAATAACACGAGATTCTTGAGACAAGAGAAGACCTAGAAGATCCGAGGAAGTAATCGGATTCAAATTCTTGGTTGTTGAGTATTAACAGATGTTTTGAAAGAATTGAATTCTTGAGGTAAGCCTTGCACTTGGGATATGAAACACAAGATCCTCATCGAGATAGTGGACGATCAATTTGAGATAATTGATAAGCAATCGATCTAGCTTTGTTGAAGTATGTATGCATTGAATCGAGCCTTTCTTGAGTTTGATCAAATCAGTTTTCAACCGCATAAGACGAGATCTAGTTGTAGCGTTGTAATTGTTCTCCAATCGAGTCCAGACTTCATGAGAATAAGTACGATCAACAACCCGAGAATGGATTTCTTGATTACAAGCGAGAAAAGAGCCATGATAAGATAGCTTGATCTTGATTAGTCCAATACAGATACTCAGGATTTGAGACATAATCATGATCGTCAATTGGGTGTTGTTGATCTTCATAGGATCCGAACGAATGTATTTCACTTGGACAATGCAAAGATCCATCAACAAATTTGAACAAATCATAACTACGTAACAGAGGTACGATCTGTGATTTCCATAGAATGTAATTGGTAGTTGATAGTTTGGATGGAGGTTTAAAGGTTAGTGGAATATGAGTTGTATTTGATTTTGAAGTAGCCATTAATGAAGAATGAAGGTATCTGATACCATGTAAGAGCTTATGTGTCGCTAGACAATTGCTCAGAGATTCTTTTAATTGAATTCTTCTCTTCTTACAATGATCATTCATTTGCTCTTGTTTTTATAGCAGAATACACCTGACATTACAGGCTGTATGACTAACGTGCACTTCACTAACTAACGTACACTCACTGACTAACGTGAGCCAGTAACAACCGACATTACAAATATCTTCCAACACAAGGACTACTGTACTTCTGTAGTACTTTGATCAGGTGATTCTCTAACATTAGAAAACTTTGGCACGACAAATCTAAGGTTAGTTGTGTTTAGGATCAATAGCTAGGTTAACTTTATCCCGGGCCCCGGCAAGCCGACCAAAATAATAAAATCTCAGCCGTATAAACAACGAATGGACATACACCACACGAACTAAAGATTCCAGTCACAGGATGGCCTAAGGCTGGATTTGGTAATGCTTTTATTTTTCCAAAAGCACTTTCAAAACCTATATATGTTAATAATTTTTGAAATTGGTATTTGGTAAAATAAAATCAAAGTGTTTTTTACGCAAAACACTCTCCAAATTCCTCAATTTTTAAAAGCTGGGGAGGAGGAGCTTTTAAAAGCTACATAAGCTTTGGTCCCACCAAAATTTAATGCTTGATTTATCCTTTTTGTCCCTATACTATTTTGTAAATGACAAAAATTACCCTTAAATATATATACAATCAATTTCTTATTATTGGATAAAGAATATTACATTAACTAGTTGGAAGCCTAACAAGCTAAGCTCCAACGACATACTACTACATAAATCGAACAGGTTGCCGTGCTAATCTACCAGCGAGCCTCATGGGTAACCTAGCCAAGGGAGCCGAAACGGATGGGGGCTGAGATTGTGTCACAAGGGGGCAACCTAACACTACATTCCATGTTAATTCCTGTAATATTACGCCATTGGGGACTCGAACCTGGGACCTCCTGGAGCTCATGAAACTTTGGGAAACGGGGATGACCAGCTGAACTAGGTGCACGTTCATTTCATTTAATTTGTCAAAAATAAAAATAAAAACAAATATTAAATAATTACTTAATTTTAGTTTGATTTTTTGTTTGAAAATTATATATATCAAATCCTTTAAAATCCTAAGTCATATGAGCTCCCACGTCGCACGGTGAGCGCGACACCCCCTTGAGGATGCATGAGAACATTTCATTGGGTATAAGTAAATCTGGTGAGGACACTTGGCGGGTCTCAATTGGCCGAAACACTAAAAATTAAATTACACTTCGTTTACATCCGGTATTTAACAGGATGTTTGTAACACTGTCGGTTTAAAGGTGGGTGGACAGCACTTACGTGTGGTTTTACAGCTTACAAAATGTTTATACTCGGTTCACACCGAGTTATTAAAAAAACCCAACGCTTTTCAAATTTTGGCCATGTCATTCCTCCCCAAAGCCGCGTTTCGTTTCGTCTCTTTTCTTCTTCTTCCTCTTCTTCCCGTATCGTCTAAATCCTATGAACAGTCCTATGAACAGAACAGAACAGAACACCAAAAAATCTGACGAAAAGCTCTAAACCCTCTTATCATCTTTCGGAATCCTAACCCTTTTATTATATCTTATGATTTGATTTTAGGTCTTTCATGTGATGTTTCTGGGATTTTTTTTTTTTAATCTCTCTGTTCCCTTTTATTATATCTTCTGATTTGATTTTAGGTCTTTTTTGTGATGTACTGTTTGTTGTTCTTTGGATTCTATCTGATTTTTAGTTTCTTGATTGCAGTAATCATCTAATTGTTAGCTTTCGGAAAACAAATTTGTGATAACTGATTGTTGTAAGATAGGGATTACTGAGACATATAAAAGATTAGTTAGACAATGAAAGATTAGAATGAATGGCTGTAAATGATATATGATTTATTGTTGTGGGTTGTTGATTGCTGAGAACTGCAGAGAAGGAGAAATTCCAGAGGGTCAAAATTGCATGCAAAATTCGTCTCTGCCTACATCAAGTTACGCACACAAGATGTTTGTAAAAATGCCTAAGTTACTAATTTTGTCGACGGCGATAGCAGAATATTCAAGAGATACCCATTTGATGCCACTGTTGGTGTCTTAGAGTGCTTTTGAAAGTCATAATCCACGGTGATAGCAGTTTAACTCTCAATATCACCCCCATTTGATTATTCCCAGAGACTCATGAATTGATCAAATAGAACATGTCTCTGCTATGGAATCAGTGGCAGGCTATTCTCATTCTACCTCTTGCTATATATATGATATAGAACACCTCAGCAAGAAGAATAAGGGTGGCCTAGGTTTGCAATAAACCACAGATGCCATCCTGTTTTAGGCTATGGGTATTTTCAATTTATTTTGTTTTAGTAATCTGAAACAAATTATTAATAATTAAATTGTCATCGTTTTATGTATTCTTTCTTATATTTTCTCTATTTTGTGAATATAGGTCACGTGTAAGGGATGTTCTAACCTTTGGGAGTTGGAGTGAATATTTGCATCGGTTCGTGCTATCACTCAATTGATCAGTTCTGCTTCAGCCGAGCAGGAGGAGGAGTTAACTGCCTCAGAGTTGGCCGGTAAAGGGTAAGCTTGCTTTTCTACCTGTGTGATTTGGATTCTTGGGGTTGTATGTTTATCCACATTTCACAGCACACAGTATGAAACTTTTTCTCAACCAAATGTCAGCAATCAAAGAAACTGTTCTTATTGGTATACAATGCCACTATTTTGCCACTATTTGGTTAGCAATCGAAGACTACGAACAGTAACAACAATGCATCTTTTTTAATAAATGTCATGAGATTAGAATGACTACTTTTAGTTCATATGTAGTAACTTCGGAAGATTCTTTCATACCCATCCTTCAAATCTACCATGATATCGAATGAAGCCTAAATTAGATTTATACGAAACCATATATTTCATACACAATGTAGGTCCTTTTTTCAATGGTGATATGGGGTCTTTCCATTCTTATACAAATAGAATCTTTAGCTTCCTATGTAAGCTTCCTATGTAATTGATTTCCAGTACTGCAATGATGAGTACGTGACAGAACACGTACTCATTTTTACAGTTTTGAAAAGGTTATGATGGATATTGAGCTTTTTGTATCTTCTAGGAGCTACTGTATTTGCATTTGTACATCTATAAACTATAAACTAGGTTGTAATACTGATCTCACACCGTACATGATATTATATATAAGTGGTTTTCAGGAACTAATACTCATTGGTAATTGCAGCGAATCACAGTCAATGAGATTCTGGAGGATCTGTGGTTCAAGAAAGGTCTCAAACCCCCTGTGTTTGAGGGGAAATCTCTTATAAACTTGGATGATGTCGATGCTGATTTTGAGGGCTGGGAAGTGAGTCAAAGATAGTATTGATGCCAATTCATGTGGAAAATTTATAATCAACGTTATGAGAGACATTAATATTTTTTGATTGGTGTTATTCCAAGAGTGACCGCTGGTACTATTGTCACTCACAGGCTCTTATTTTGTGGCATTTTCCATAGGCTTCCACCCCACACAATATGAATTGACCCCCCTTCGATACATTTTTGTAGGTTGTTACTCCAACTAGAGGGTGAAGATTGAACTGGGCCCACTATCTTCGTTGCTGTGGACAATGAAGTACAGAACTTATAAGCATCACTGTCCTTGAACTTTACTTGGTGGAAGAGGTACATTTCTGATTATGTGAGCATCTCTAATTGGTACTTCTCCTTTTTCTTTATACTAAATTCAAGTTATGGTTTTGCAGTGTCGAAACTAATCAGTTCGTGACTGAACAAATTGTTTCGGCACTATCTTCAAGTTATGGTTTCGGCAATTAGTTTCGGCACTTCAGTTCGTGGCAATTATTGCACTATCTTCAATTATGGTAGAATTCGAAAAATGTGACTTAACAAATGTCATATTCGTGGTGTCTTTTCAGTGGTCATTTTCTTTGTGTTTTTTTGGGCAATAGTGTTTAGCAAATGGCTCATTTTCCATCCAAAATCCAGATAATAAAGTTCTAGACCATAATGATGCAGTTTATTGATAATAAATGACTTTTTTGTTTTGTTTTGTTTTGTTTTGTTTTGTTTTGCTGGAAGAAGATTTGAAAGAGATACTACAATTCTAGAACATGAGCTTGCCGATATTCTTTTAGGAGAGTTCATCAAGCACGCCCTAATGCGTTGTATGCTGTGCACCAAAAGAACAAACGAGAGAATAAATTGGACGAGCTAACAAAATTAGGTACTAATCTATTTTGTGCTTCTGTTTGTGTTCAATAAATTTTGTTGGCTATAAATATTTTACATTTTTGATGAATGAGATGGCCAATGGAAATCAGTAGCAAGAAATCTATGGGGAGGTTTAGGGAGGTAATTTAGGTTCCTGAAAAGATATTGGCATTGTTGGTTTTGTGATCCTACTTCATTAAAATTTGCTGGAACATTTAGTAGTTTCAGTGACATTGAGGGAGGATACTAACTGTAGAGGTTATCACTTAACTATGGTTTTGCATAGAAAGATATTTGGGGATTTTGATTTCCTTATATGTTTTGCTTTTGAACTACTGAACTGTAGAACATACAGCTTGGGAAAAAAATGGGAAAAAAAGTTGTACAGTCACATATTAGTTACGGAACCACTTGCAATAATTGGTACAAATTTGAAGAATTAAAACAAATACCAATGCACATGTTGAACAGTGAACTTGGCTCAAGAGTAGCCTAATTACGTGTGTAAATTTGCATACATTGATAAAACCGGGGATGATTGTTTGGATTTCTGTACTTTATAGAATCGCCTGAGTACATTTTTAACCCAATCTTTTTAGCCTTATAGATTTTTTTAAGCATTTTGTAGCTGTTTATGGATAATTGTTGTGCCACAGGTGTAACTGTGCAGCTATTATGATCAATTGTTGTGGCAGTCAATCCATGTCACAACAGATATTCGGTCGGGAAGAAAATATATCTCCGGCAACACCTTTGTTTACTACGACCAAGTTCTTGACACCACAGCCACGGACGGTTATTCCCGCTAGATACTATAGAGTTGGTGAAATCGGGTTCGATACTTCTCTATGGCGTAATGCAACTATTGGTTTGACCAAATATTTTAGACCATGTGTGTGTAGTATTTTGAAATTTTAAAATGAATGACTTGCTCTATTTGTATTTTAAATGTACTTTCTTTTTTTAATTCTTAGACAGACTTCTCTTAAACAGGTTACATTGGTTTTTCCTGACTTTGTGTACTGATGTTGTAATTACTTGGTTTTTCAGTTGTCATTGGTAAAAAACGAAGGACAAGAAGTTTAAGTGGGGTTTGTAATAGGCTTATTCAGCTGGAAAATAGGAACCATTTAATCCAGAACGCACAAACTTCTCTAATATCATGCTACTAAATGAAAATCAATACCAAGCCAAGCCACACAAAATGAAAAATCCTAAGCGACGAGGCGTAGCTGAGCCAAGCCAAATGGAAAATCCATCACCAAATTAAAAATGCATCGACGTCGCGAAGCGGCACGACACAAAATCAAAAATGCGCAACAGGGCAAGGCACCAAATCAAAAATATGGTTAAAATAATAAAAATGATGGTGGATGATTTTTAGGTCCGCCCGGTGCGTAGCACGGGCACAAAATCTAGTATACTAAAAAGTGGTTAAGGAAAATAATTTTTTTAACAATCATAATAGTAGTAACAATTGGTAAATTTAATATTTTATATATTTATATTTAATAATAAAAATAATAATTGTTTTAAACCCAATAAAATTGAATAAAACTATTTTCAGAGATATGTCTGTTTTTGTCATTTGCCACAACAACAATGGTTAAATCTGATTTTTACCAAATACATTTTTTGGTTGTTTTTTTAATCAGCTTTAATTTTAATTAATATTTTACCAAACGTCCAACTGCTTTTTTCTCACAGCACAGCAACGCACAGCAGAAAAGTACTTTTATAAAAACCGCAGCAATACCAAACTAAGCCTAAGTCAAGGATCGTTTTTGTCTCAAAACAAACACCGTTTCTTTTTAATATAGACTACTATAAGTATCATCTGACATGCGGCCGGAACTCACCCTCTTCAATTAGCTTATGTTGTGTGGTTTGTTTTTATATTTAGAGAGCCAAATAAAACTCTAGCTAACAGTACTTCTTCAAAGTAAAAGAGTTAAGGCTAGTTTGGCATTGCTGTGAATTTTAGAAAAACGCTTTTATGTTGTGCTGTGATGTGCGTTGCTGTGCTGTGCTGTGAAAATAAATCTGCATGACGTTTGGTAAACTATAATTTAAAAAGCACTGTGCAATTAACAAACTGTAAATTCTGTTTGGTAAACTGGTATTTAAAAGTGCTGGTGATGTAGTTAATGACGAAAATAGACATATTTCAAAAATTAGTTTTAATACAATTTTATTATAATAAATTATATTTCTAATTTTAATATATTTAATAAAATATAAGTAATACTTTTTTAAAAATTTTTAATTGTTTTTATTATTTAATTAAAAAATTTATGATTATGGTTTGCTATGAAAATATTATTATTTTAAAAAAAAAAATTCAAAAAAAATATTAATTAAATTTATTATTTTTTTCATTTTTCATTTTAATATTTATTAATATTTTTATTATTTTATATAATAATTTTAATTATTATTGTATTTATTATTTTAAATAAAAAATGAAAAAAATAGAGAAATAAAATAAAATTATAATTATAATGTCAAATGTACAATATTTGAGGGTAAAACTTGTCTTTATAATAAATTAACAAGGTTAAAATAGAGAATCAATTAAATCGAATTATGTGGGTCCACAGCTTCTGCTTTTCCTGCTTTTAAAAGCTAGTGCTGAGTAGCTTTTAAAAGCAGGCCTAAAATGAAAGTGCTTCTCTCCAAAAGCTCTTTGAAATTTTTTTACCAAACACAATTTTTGGTAAAAGTTTGTTACAAGTTTGTTACAAAGTGCTTTTGGTTGAAAAAAAAGCAATCCCAAACGGGGCTTTAGTCTCATTGCCCATGCTCAAAATCCAGTTATATTAGGAAATGCAGACCCTACATTAAGATATACCGTGATTAGGTTAGGGATAAATTTTGGTGGAAAATAATTGCCGGCCGTAAGATTTTTTTTTTTTGATCGGTAAATAAATTTATATTAAGAAGGAAGGCAAAATTACAAACTGTAAAAGCCACCACACAAGGAGAGAACAACAAACACAATAGACAACCCAATAACAAGGTGACACAAATGCAACTCACAAATGGTGAGAGCTAGCATACAACCCAAGTTAACCCCACATCTAATCAAGAGAAATTAGACACCCAAAAGGACCTAAGAAAAAGGCCACTTAGAAAACCCTAAGGCCCATTAAAAGGAATGAAAGCCTAATAGAAACCCAGTCGAAGAAAAGCCTTGAAATGAAAAGTCCTTTTCAAAACCTGGAACCTTAAAAACTTACTAAAAATCTTCCCAATTCCTCCTCCGCCGCCGCCGAATGCTTGAACCAATTTAACTTCGCAGTTTCATCATTCCAATTAGCCTCCGTCCTGAAATCGTCGCCACATTTTCCATCAAACATAAACAAGTACCTTCCATTAATGAAATCAGTGATCTCGAGAAGAAGATGATTGGAACTCAACTAAAAATTCAATCGGCAAGAACACTACAACAACACCCCAATAGCTAAAAATCTGAATAAGCATGGTAAATCACAAAGAACTGACTACCATCACCACCACCTCAAACTTGAAAACTTCCAACCAAAACCCGGATGAACCTCTCTGTGTAAAACAGAAACCCCAAGGAAAAAATCATCACGAGAAGCTTGGAAACCAAAGAAGACCAGAACTGCCATCGGATCCGTCAAGAACACTGCCATGATTCGATTGTAACCCCAACTTTGAACCGCTTCTAACATCCTCTGGAGTTCCTTCTTCAAAAATCAGATCCATCAAACACCAATGAAACCGCTCAAAAGAGTTAGGATAGATTTACACAAAAGTTTTGACAGATTATGAAGATGAAAAGGAGAAAGAAAGGAAGATGGAGAAAAATTAATAGGGGTACAAACGATTTTGAAAGATGGTTATCAACAACTTTGGATTTAAAAAATTAATCAGGGTAGGAGAATAAAATGGAAGGGACCAAAAAATCCCAGGGATTTAGAGTAAAAGATTGAGAGAAAAACTTCAGGCACCCAAAACCACATATAGAAGAAACCCATTGCAGATGAGAGAAATCCTTGATCGGATCTAGTCCGAGGACTAAATCCGAGCAAGAAAGGCAGCATATTTGGATTAGAAACTAGGCTCTCTTTTTTTGAGAGAGAGAATGAGGTTTTTTTTGGAGAAAGAAATCTAGTTTTTGATACTAGAAAGTTCGAAAGATTTCTTTTTTAACGACCGGTTCTATACTAACACAAATATTAGTTTGTCAATCATAGTTCCCTGCTATTAGGAATCTGTTAGAGTTAAGAAACGACACAATTAAGAAAACAAATGGATTAAGAAATCTAAACCCACAAATAGAAAGTGATAGAGACTGAAGGGGTCTAATCAATTAGAAGGGGCAATCTATCAAGAGTTTTTTTTTAGAAGGCTTCTCTTATTCATAGCCCATACATTTATTAACCATAGTCCATTTGACTTTGGTCAGTAGATTTTGACTAAAAAATTAAATTTAACATTTTCTATTATTATTCATAACCCACAAACTAGGTTAGTGAGTCATCGGATCGGTGAGACACTGAGTTGAACAAATCGTGAGTCAGTATCCAATAAAATCATCATTTTTTGTGATACTAGTATGAGTTCTGTTTTTTATCTACCTTCATCGCATTTCAGTTTTTCATCAAAATCTGGTTTGATGACTGTTAGCAAAGGAAAATTTACCAAAGTGAAATGCTAAAAATTACAAAGGAAAATCTACCAAAGTGAAATGCTAAAAATTACAAAGGAAAATTTCCCATTTCCATATATTTATACTGTTAGCAATTTATCTTGAACTTCACTTAATCATATTGGTCATGGGGTGTTGTTAATTAACATTGTATATTATGCCTTGTATATTGATCCAACAAACCCAAATGTTGGATACAGTGTCAACCATGCAAACATCTGTAGGCTTACCATCTCCATCTTGATACGGGTGCTTGACTATTTTCTTACATTATTTAGTGCTAGATGGATTCCAAACGTAAATCAAATTTTCAACCCAAGGTTTTAAGCAAACTAAGCCCTTACAAGAACCAACGTTTAATTGGCAATCAACTTGAATCATCTCAATTTGTTGCGACGAAGACCACGCTGGATCAATATCCGTGAAACAAATAGATAATGAATCAATACTCATGGAGTAAATTCTGTTGGGGTACTTGATCATGATCTCCTCTTGTCGTACCTCCTCAACCAGCATATAGGTTTTTGAAACTATGACTACAGATATGCCTATGGCAATAATTACACAATTAGACTTACGACAATGGAGGAGGAAGAAGATGGGAAAGTGAATTAGGGTTTTTACTTAAAACGTTAAACAAAAAAGATTTAACCTATTTTAATTTTGAGTCGACTCAACTAACTAGGTATGAAGTCCCTGTAAACTCGGTTAAAAAATATTTGGGTTATGATTTGGGTTATAGTTAATAAACTGATTTTTACTCGTGGACTATAAATAAGATGGGCTATGGTTAATAAAAGCATGTGCTATATTTAAGAGAAGTCTTTTTAGAATACGCATCAGTAATGCTTATATCCCGCATTTTGAAAATACATCTTTCACGGGCTTAAGTTCAAGCCAAGTATGTAATATTCGCACAATACCGACAATCATCATCTTTTTCCAGTACATCCCCTGGCTAGCTTAATTCTAAGTAATAAAGAGTAGTACCAATGAATTATATTGAAAAAAAACTGTCAAATAGGTAAGTGTCATTTACCCATTGGATGGAGTAAGTAAAAAACCATAAAAACTTGAGGAGTAAGTCGCTCTACTGTTTTTGGGTTTTCTTCACACAATGATTTCATGATCGAACTCTTGATTATCTCAGTATTGTCTTCCTCATTTTCATCCTCATCAAATGCCCACGCTATGAAGAAACACCTGTGCCAAAGATATTCAACATAAACTAAACTTTTTCAACCATGATACACAATGGGTACAGTAACCTTGGATATAACTTTACTGACAGAAGCTAAATTGGTTACCTGACATGATACGCATCTTGATCATGCGCATAGATGTGCGTCGCTTGATCAAAATGCAATCTACTGATCAGTGGAGTGTCCGAAATTCATGAGAGAAAAGAGTTGAAGAAGTCAAAACTATTTTCGGATCCTTGAAATCAACCCTAGTTACAACATTCAGGAAGTATAGTTAAAACCCCCAAAAGAAAATTTAAAATCTACAATTGAACTCGTGCATGGGTGCCTCCATAAATCATCAAGAGACAATATGATAACTCCTAACAATTTTAGCCAACTGAAGAGACACAAAAATGCCGCTCAGTTGCCAGTATACCGTCTTTGTTAATTAATTACCGGTGGAGGAATTGGGAAGAGTTCTTTCATATCGATTTTAGTTTTCCAAACTGCAACTTGATATGTCCTCACCATTTTTTTCCTAATTGGGCACTTTAAGATTAACTTTTCATATCAGTAATAATTATGTCATTGAAACCTTACTATAAGTTGTTCAAGAGAAAAACAATCAAGATTACAAAGGAGATCAAAATACACGAAAAAGAAAATGGTGATGGTAATACTAAGTAGGGTTTGTACCTTGTTATTTTGTAACCACGCAAGAGCTTGAAATAGTTTTCAACTACACGACCAAACCAAGTCTTGGCTGGGAACATCGTGGGGACTTTGTGAAGCTTCTTCACAAATATTTGGGATTGCCACCACCTTAGATGATGCTTCATAACTACCAGTCCAATTTGTAAAATTCAAGTGAGAACCTGATTTTAATTCAGTACTTGAGTGCAAATATCCAACTGAGTATGGTTTTGCTGAAATAATCTTCTCAAGAGAACCCGCAAATATTGATTTCCGACTCAAGCAGGTAGTTAAAACACCCAAGAAAAGTGTCGCTGTTACCTGCATTGATATTTTAAAATACTCAACTACAATTGACAACGGGAACAAAATAAAATTTCTAAATAGCTCAATGGCAGTTACGTTTGGGTTAGTAGCCATTGTACATAGACTTGAACTTATATTCCATCTGTGGGAGTCGAACCCATACCTACATGGCTGAAGGCCATGTGCTCTACCAGTTGAGCTAAGACAGTAAGCATAAACTTCTTTATATACAGAAGGACTGTTTACCGATTCCTCCTGCAATGAGATGGTTCATCAAAAATGCATAGAACAATAAAACACATTTCATACTTTGTATGACTATTTTGAATTCAAAATACAATCACCGTGTCAGTGAAGAAGGTCCTACGTCGCGTGCTGTCGAGTAATACCATCACGCTTTCCAAATGTTTGCATTCGATATCGAAGGGAGTATTAGACTTCTAACCGCTAATTGAAGACTTCCAGTTGGTGGAAGCATCCTTAAACCCTAAGCATTCAAATGCAGCTTCTATGAAGCATTCTGAAAATATATAACTAAAACGTTTTACATGATAGAACAATGGAATATGTGCATGCTCCGAAACTGAAATCTGGTTAACAACTTTACATGCACTCTTACGGCCTTTAGGTGTGAAAAGGCGAGGGTACCCAAATATACCTCAAGCTAAAAAATTTCCTACCTATAAGTCCTTTCTCCGAAAATGATTGTCTATGGACTGAGTCGAGACAATACAACTAATCGGTTCACACTTTGTGTGATCGTCTATGGATACGAGATCGAGACAATACAACAACAAAGTATGTTACTTGATAAAAAGGTTCGGACTTAACCAAACACAATAGTATTCACTTATCAAGTAAATAGGAATTAACGTTTGTGTAATTTACTTTAATTATAATAAAACAATTATAATGCGGAAATATAAAGTAAATGACATAGCAAGATTTTGTTAACGAGGAAACCGCAAATGCAGAAAAACTCCGGGACCTTGTCCAGAATTGAATACTCTCAGGATTAAGCCGCTACACAAAATTACACCTAACATCGTATAGTTGATACCAAGCAACTAAACCTATAGTTCACCTAGTTCCGTCTGTATTCCCACGCCTCCAACTTATAAATAAGTCACGTACTTGGAACAATTCCTTTAGTTCGTATTCCAAACAATAAAGGAACAACAAATCTGTTTGGTATCAACTCTCTTCAACCAAGTGATATGAGTCGGACAAAGGCTCTTCCGTTTATCTTAACATAAACTCCTTCGTCAGGTCCTTAGATCTATCTTATGTTCAATTACCAAGTAATCGTTAAGATTAAGCCAACAACACTCTTAATCCAAAAAATTGTGTTAATGCCGATCTACACAATTAATTAATCCAATCTTCCACAAGGATAAACCATGATGTGCATCCTTGATGATGGGGTTGATTCATTAGCAACTGGAACCAAGAGGAAACCATTGAAAATTCCCACGCCTCCAACTCGGGAGATGGAGATAAATAAGTCGTGATAAGAAGACGTGTCCATCCATGCGTATTTAACTGCTTGGGGGAGCAAGGGGTTAGTCCTCTTTGATGGCGAACTTGTTCCTACAAGAGAGCCAATGAGAAAGATAACTAAAGGATCTCTTCCTTTTGATGGGCTTATCTTAACATCAAGAGAAAAACTCGTTTGGAACTTCACATGCTGCTTTGCCTTGCAATCCTGCGATTATCGAGGTATTTATGGATGACTTTAGTAAATGACTATCTTGATGTGTTAAAACTCCCACTTTGAGGGAGACTTTCTTGGTCAATTCTTTTGACAAATTAAAGGAGATGTTGACAAGTGCACCAATTATCAAATACACATTTGAATTAATGTGTGATGCTAGTAACATCGTAATAGACCAAGCAACTTAAGTTCACGTTATTGTGTATTATAAAGAAGAGAAGCTAAGCCAAGAGCCATAGAAAACAACACAGGTCTACTTGGAACAAATCAACAAAAGATAAAACTTAAGAAGATACAAAGGAACAACAAAATTGTGTTAAGTCGGACAAAGGCTCTTGTATTGATTTTATCTACACAATTAATTAATCCAATCTTCCGCTATGGGACCATTTGTTGATGTTTACCTAAAAACAGCAACAAGGATAAACTCTGGATAAAGGGGTCTTCAATCCAAGTGATATGAGATGTTGAAACCCATAGACAAAGGCTCTTCATTTGAGTTATTTATCACCCTTAACGAGAGAGATCGAGAGACCAAACACAGAAGACTTCCTTCGAGAAACGGGCAAACATCACGGCTACTAAAATAGATCTAATGTTCAATCCATAATGCGGAAATATAAAGTAAATGACATAGCAAGATTTTGTTAACGAGGAAACCGCAAATGCGAATGAAAAAAAAAAAAAACTCAATGGAGGGACCTTGTCGAGAATTGAATACTCTCGAGATTAAGCCGCTACACAAAATTACACTAACATCGTATAGTTGATACCAAGCAACTAAACCTATAGTTCACCTAGTTCCGTCTCGTATTCCCACGCCTCCAACTTATAAATAAGTCACGTACTTGGAACAATTCCTTTAGTTCGTATTCCAAACAATAAAGGAACAACAAATCATTTGGTATCAACTCTCTTCAACCAAGTGATATGAGTCGGACAAAGGCTCTTCCGTTTATCTTAACATAAACTCCTTCGTCGGGTCCTTAGATCTATCTTATGTTCAATTACCGGTTGAAATTAGGGAAGTAATCGTTTAAGATTAACTAGATAATGCCGATCTACACAATTAATTAATCCAATCTTCCACAAGGATAAACCGATTGATAATTGGATCCTCTTTACCGAAACAAGTATTGTGCACACCAAATATTATAAACCCAAGTCGATCTTGATTATCTTCTTTGTCTTAAAATCTTCTTAAATCTTCAATAAAAACTGCACACAATCACTTGAATCTCTTGTGATCAATCACGCATTTAACGGAGTCCGTTAACAATGGATTATCACAAGATCGCCTTTAGAACTAACAACAGTCTAAAGATCCCTGTCGAAACTCTGAACTAGTTTGAGTGAATCTTATATCTGAAGAGAAGATTCTCAAGCATAAACAAACTAGGTGCAATCAGATTTCAACCACCGTTAGTCAATCAAATCAATCGAAAACAAAAGATAAATCGCAATTATCTAGTTTCCCACCAACGGTACACGCTAGAGCTTATCAATCCCAAAGAAGACTTTAAACTGAGCGGCCGTAAGAGATTTCTCCTAATTACGTTACTCTCCTCTCCGAATAGGCGGCTACACCAGTAACAACAACAAAAGAGGAAGTCTGTTGTTACAAAGGATTAGTTTGCTAGAAAGGCAAACTTCAAGTATTTATAGACAAGGAAGTTTGGACACCAAGGAATTTCCAAAACCGAAAATATTCTCAACATATTAAAGCACAAATTCGGTTTCCATAATTCCTGGAAATGCTATGTCCAAAAATAATGATTGAAATCTCTCGGAAAATATAATTAGTAAATGCACATTACTAATTCTTATATTTCCCTACAAAATGAAATTAATAACCTTAATTAAAAGATTCTTAACTTACTTATGTTTCGATCCTTGGATTCTCTTCCCTTAGCTATTAAGGAATAACTTTGAACAATTAAAGAAATAAATATTCACAGCACGTGTTCAAAGTATGTCGACATCCTTACTTTGTAAGTTCTCACACTTACAACCTTGAAACCAATTTTCCACACTTCCAAACAAGTTTAGAATTGGTTCATATGACTTTCAAGAACTATGCGATTGATCAAACAAACATTCAATCACAATCATGGGTTTAACGGTTCTACCAATACAAGTTTCGGTTCTACCTTCCATGTGAGTACTGTGCATAGTCACACTAGCTTTCCAAAATTCGGTTGACTAGGTACTAGGATCGGTTCCCCACATATATATGGTATCTAACTTATATGTGTTGCACATGTCCATAGGATCGGTTCCCCTTTGCCTAAAAACGTGTTGCACATGTCCATAGGATCGGTTCCTCTTTCTGCTGTAAACCTTGCTGCACCCCATAGAAGGATCGGTTCCCCTTTGTGATGTACTGCACCTCTTACTAGGATCGATTCCCCTTTCTTATATTTGGTCAGACATAAAATCACAAACCCGATCATACCATCTCAGGTGATTACTTAAGATCGGTTTCACTAATAAAAGTCATACCAATACATAAGTCAGGCCTTTGTGAATAGTTCTACCAAGAACACAAACAAGTTGTGAGCGGTTATACTCAATCACACATATTGGTTGTTCATAAGATATGCAATGAATAACAAAACCAATAACACCTGGCAATTTCCTTTTCGGTTCACAAACAAGTTTATGAACTTACTTCCTTAGAACACATGTAAAACATTGTTCCATAGGATGAAATCCTCACCTCATACCCATACATAATCACAATAGCATTCAAATGATTATGGCGATGTCTTATCTACAAAGTTTAATGGTTAAGCAATAAACCTCGTATTGTATTCCTTAATATTATGTCTATCTAGAGTTTAAATATGCTTCGCAGTTTTGTTTTCAATATGCACGACTTGAAAGATACGTTAGGGAATGAAAAAGTTCAAGTCAAATATCACTAACCTCAAGTGGAAGGATGATTGTTGTCGTTGTAGCTCCTTGCTTCTTCACATCTTCAAGACTTCGCAATACTTGTAATGTCTCATATCCTAATACTTTCAAGCTAACCTATACGAAGTTGACTCTAGTACATAATCAAGCGACTCTTAACATGAGTTTTGATTCACTAAATTATGACAACCAAACTTGACATACCAACGCTTGGTGGGTTCAACCGAGCCATGCTCTAACAAGGTGTTTGAAAGCCAACAGATGAGAATAACAGTTGAATTGAGTAGTGGTGTAAGATTCCCTTTACCTAATGCCCATTGCCATGTATTCTTGCGTGTTAGGGTTCTTGACCAATCACTAGAAGTATCTTAAAAGTAGAACTAAGAACCCTAGAGAAACCCTTTGAGTTGGAGGTTAACCACCTATTGAAAAGAGAGTTTGAGGTAGAAAAGTAAAGAAGGAATTTAATAAAACTGAGTTTATTAATTGTTTGCCGAAAACAAAAACCAGAGCAAGTATTTATAGTTTAACTTGCTTGATAAACACGTAATAAAAACTGAATTAAAGGAAGCTAACTTAAACTAGGAAACATCAACTAAATATGGTAATTCTAAATAAGGTAAACCATTGTGAGGAGTTGGTGTCACAACATCCCTCCCTGGTTGAAAAAATGCTTGTCCTCAAGCATTGAGCTCTGGAAATCGCAAGATCAACTCATCTGCGTCCTCCCATGTTGCTTCTTCAGTAGTGTGATCCTTCCATTTAATTAACCATTTGGTGCCAGCTTGAGCTCCCTTTTTGAACATTCTTCTTTCCAAAATTGCCTCAGGTTCCCATTTATCATAGTCAATAATATTGGGTAAAACTGTCCCAACAACAACAAAAGAGCCAAGTTTAAGTTTCAACTATGAAACATGAAAAACTGGATGAATTCTACTTGCGGCAGGTAGTTGTAGCTTATATGCAACTTCTCCTATCTTCCCAATAATACGAAATGGTCCATAGAATTTAGGAGAAAGTTTTGATAAGGATTGATTCGATACAGTTGATTGTCTATAAGGCTGTAGACGTAGATATACCCAGTCATTTACAGCAAAGCTTCTTTCAGTTCGATGCTCATCAGTAAAAGCCTTCATTCTAGTTTGTGCAGCTTGAATATGAAATTTTAAGAGCTTCAAAACACGATCTCTAGCTCGTAAATTGAGATCAACATCATGAACAACTGTGGAACCAGGTATAAACTTGAAATAGTTGGAGGAGCTCGACTATATAATGCTTCATATGGTGTCATATTGATGGCTGAATGATGACTGGTGTTGTACCACCACTCAGCCCACGGTAACCACTTAGACCACTCAGTTGGTTTAATACTAGCAAAGCAACGTAGATAACATTCAAGAGTTCTATTTGTTACCTAAGTTTGTCCATCTGTTTGTGGGTGATAGGCTGAACTTCTACATAATTGAGTGTCTTGTAAAGCAAAATATGCTTCCCAGAATTTACTCAAAAATATTGGATAACGATAAGTGACAATGCTCCTAGGCATACCATGTAGACGTACCACTTCTCTCGACAAACACATCAGCCTATATCGCAGCGAGAATAAGGATGTGCAAGAGCTATGAAGTGTGCGTATTTTGATAATCGATCCACAACAGCCAAACCGAGTTTTTGCGATTAGATCTTTGGAAATCCATCTATGAAATCCATGGAGATATCCAACCAAACATCAGCAGGAATAGGAAGTGGTTGCAACAGTCCGGAGGAGCTATTGATTGAGACTTACTTCTTTGGAAAATGTCACAATGTGCAATGAATTCCTTAATCGAGTGTTTCATCCCTTTCCAAGTAAAAGTTTTGTTGCGTACGCTTATAAGTGCGTAGAAAACCGTAATGACCACCTAGAGGTGAAGAGTGAAACTCTTCAAGAAGTTTAAAACACCATGCTGAAGTAGATACTACCACAATGCGATTCTTGTAGCGGAGTACACCATCAATAAAAGTATAATGAGTTTTACTGGTAGGTTGTACTCGTAGTTTATTAATAATGACTTGCATTTCAGCATCATTGTTGGTCTCCTCAATAATTGCGGTAAACACCTGTAAAAAACCGGTGTAGAAAGTGCAGAAAAAGTTGGCCCTGTATTACGAGATAAAGCATCTGCTGCAACATTTTCTTTGCCTTGTCGAAAGATGATCGCATAATCGTAGCCCAACAACTTACTTAACCACTTCTGCTGCTCCATAGATGAGATTTTTTGATTCAGAAAATGCTTCAGACTTTGATGATCAGTATAAATCTTGAAATGTCTACCAAGTAAGTATGGTCTCCATTTTTGAACTGCAGAAACTATTACAAGCATCTCCTTATCATATATGGATAAATTAAGGTTCTTTCCAGACAATCCTTTACTATAATAAGCAATTGGTCTTCCACATTGCATTAAAACAGCACCCAAACCATTTCCAGAAGCATCACATTCCAATGAAAATTCCTTTGAGAAACCAGGAAGTATGAGAACCGGAGTGGTAGTCAATGCTTGTTGAAGTAAACGAAAAGAAATAGTGGCATCTTCATTCCATACAAATGCATCCTTCTTTAATAACTGAGTTAAGGGTGCACAAATTTTGCCAAAATATTTGACAAATTTTCTATAATATCCAGCTAAGCCTAAGAATCCTCTTAATGCTTTAATTATAGTTGGGATAGGCCAAGATAAAATGCTTTGTATCTTCTCATTTTCGACTGCTACTCCTTGAGATGAAATCACATGGCCAAGATAACCAATTGACTATTGAGCAAATGTGCATTTGGATTGCTTAACAAATAATTGATGTTGTCGTAAAACTTCAAACACTGCAGATAAGAGCTCCAGATGCTCTGACATACTCTTACTATAGATCAATATATCATCGAAAAATACCAGAACAAACTTTCTTAAATAAGGCCTGAAGATATGATTCATCAAACTTTGAAATGTGGCTGGTGCATTTGAAATTCCAAATGGCATAACCAGAAATTCATAATGGCCATCATGTGTTCTAAAAGCAATTTTAGGAATATCTCCTTTGTATAGTCGAATTTGATAATACCCAGAACGTAAATCTAGTTTTGTAAAAATGCATGCACCATGAAGTTCATCAAGTAATTCGTCTTCCTTGATTGTCAGCTTATTCAAAGCTCTATAATCAACACACATGCGCCAGGAACCGTCTTTTTTATGAACCATTAAAATGGGAGAAGAAAAAGGACTGGAACTATGACGAATCAAACTTGCTTGTTGTAATTGATTCTATCCTCTCGATTTTATCTTTACGAAAATGTGGATAACGATAAGGACGCACATTAACTAGAGTAGAGCCTGGTACTAAATGGATATGATGATCATGAGCTCTTCTTTGGAGGAAGTGATTACGGGGTTTTGAAAATATTACCAAAATTTGAAAGTAGTCGTTGTATCTCGGGTGGTATAGTTGGATGAGGAGTAATGAATGAAGTATTTATTTCGGATATTTGTAAAAAGACACCATAAGTTTCTTTGTGTATTAATCTTTGCATGGGAACAGTATCAATAGCGAGAATGCAGAAGAATTATTACCAATTAATTGTATATCTCTGCGCGGCAAACTTGAACTTCATTGTTAACTTCTCAAAATCCCAATCTATGGGTCCTAAAGTACGTAACCATTGTACCCCTAAAAACATCATCACACCCACTAATAGCTAATATATGAAAATCAGTGAGAAAGAATAATCTTGTAGACAAAAAGGCACATCCAAACACAGGCCTTGAGTGCTAAGTATACCCCCATCTCCAACTGTGACATTCAGATTATTAGTCGTAGTAGCAATACGATAACCACATTGTTTGGCCAATGATGGACTCAAAAAATTATGAGTAGAACCAGAGTCTACTAAGAATGTAAGTGGTTGAGCTTTTGAGAAACCATTGATTCGCATTGTTGAAGGAAAAGTAGAACCCATAAGAGAATTAAAAGATATTGAAGAATCTGTGACCTCTGAAGTAGTAAATTCATCAACAAAAGTAGATGTTTGAACCGTAGATTATTCATCTTCAATGGATTCAGTAGTAGGAGGGCCATCTAATAACAACAGACTAGGCTTCACACACACATGACCAGGTTGAAAAAGTTGATCACAATTAAAACAAAAACCCTTTTCTCTTTTTTCCTTCATTGCTTCCCATGAAAGCTTTTTATAACCAGGAGGTAATGGAGTTTTCTTTATCTGAGAATTGGAATTGGTAGTAGGTTGTTTGAACTGGCTAGATCGTGAATGCTGTTTTGAAGCTGTCAGTAATACTTCCTATTGATTTAGTGCTTTCTTGAAGGTTGAAGCCAAAGTAGTAGGTTCAAGTAATTTTACCACGGAACCAATCTCAGATTTCAAAGAGTGGATGAACAAATTAATCAAGTGAGCTTCAGGAAAATCTACAAAATTCAATAGACGTTCAAATTCAGGGATGTGATCCTTAACCGTACCTTTTTGTTTAATTGTGCTAATTGCCATCTTAGGATCAACAAACTTCTCAGGAGAAAATCGTTCATGAACTAGTGAACAAAATTGTGGCCATGTGGGATTGAGAATTGTAGAGCGCTTCCAACGAAACCATGCATAGGCATCTCCCTTAAGATGAGCAGCTGCAAGTTGAACCTTCATATTATTGGCAATAGCGTGCCAAGAAAAATACTGTTCAGCTTGAAATAACCATCCATCAAAAGAAGAAAATTTCAGATTAACTGGTGGTGTACGAATTGGGGTTTCAAGAATGCCGAGACCATTAGTATTAGGACGTTTAGTATTTTGTTGAGGAATACCATCATTAGATTGAAGCTGAGGAAGAAATTCTTGAAATATGGCACGGAAAGAATTCTTAAGTTCTGAGTTTAAAGCTTGTGTCAAACTGGTTGTCAGAGATTTTTCATGTTCAGCTAAATCAAGCTTACGATTAGCTCTATCTTCCTCACGAACTGTCTTGTCTTCTGCACGAAATTTTTGAACTTGTTCTTCATCATGCTCATGATCTTTGGTAATAGTTTCAACAAGTTTGTCAAGTTTCTCTGTAATACTCGTAAGACCATCTTTTACAAGCGCAAGATTCTCTGTGTAAGACATCGTGAATAGGAAAAAAAAAATTGGTCGAAAATTTGGCTAAGCTCTAAACCTGCTCTGAACCAGGTGTTAGGGTTCTTGACTAATCACTAGAAGTATCTTAAAAGTAGAACTAAGAACCCTAGAGAAACCCTTTGAGTTGGAGGTTAACCACCTATTGAAAAGAGAGTTTGAGGTAGAAAAGTAAAGGAGGAATTTAAGAAAACTCGAGTTCTATTAATTGTCTGCCGAAAACAAAAACCAGAGCAAGTATTTATAGTTTAACTTGCTTGATAAACACGTAATAAAAACTGAATTAAAGGAAGCTAACTTAAACTAGGAAACATCAACTAAATATGGTAATTCTGAATAAGGTAAACCATTGTGAGGAGTTGGTGTCGCAACATTGCGCTTCCTCCAGCTCATAGTTTGCCGAAATCATCTTATATGTAAAGGTAAACCTTGACATCTAAGAATATCCTAAAAAAAGGAATGGTAGCGGGAGGCCTGTGTGAATCTTTTAAGAATTCAAACTCTAATCAGTCACTTAAAAATAAAAATTGCAGCTATGAAAAGCAGAAAGCTTTAGATGCGTAATTTTTTTAGGATTTTTTTACACATACTCACGGCATTGTAATTGTCTATTGGCTATTATCGTATCTCTTTTATATACACCTATACATTTGTATTGCTATCAGCAAACTTGCAGTATAAAATATTTTTCTAAATTCAACATACCCTTGAATGATGGTGACAAATCAACATGGTAATTTTCCCCCATCACGAGTCAGTGGAGTCTAATCCATACCTCAGTTCCATGCTTGATTTGACAACCACCACTTTTCTGAATTAAGTTAATTTAAAACAGATCCAGGCTGCGGCAAGGATCCATATTCTACTAATAATCTCAAACATAAGAAGAACAAAAAAAACTAAAAATATATTTCTAGGGTTTATATAAGCATACCTTCTTATTTTATTCCTCTTTTACGGCTAACAACTCTTTAAAAAAGTATTTCCCCTCTCTTAAGATTTTTTTTCTGGCCAGTGTGGATTTGTTAAAAAATTTATAAACTTTCCCCGTCTCCAAAAGGATATCGATGATTCCATGAATCACTGATCAACATATTTTCTATCATCCCAGGCTTTTTTATTTTACAATAATTATTACTCAAGTTTACAAAGTTTCTCATATCCACGCCATTACTTATATCTGTTTAGTGTACATACATAGAATGCACAGATAATAAAGAAAGGAAAAGAAATCAAGAGGAAGGCATCGGCCAACACCATTATGCTCTATGTACCACTTAAACCGACGTGAATCATAACATTCTAACGAAACACGAACATAGCCCCAACTGTCAAGCCAGAGACATGAAGCCATCACCAGATTAATTACTAACTTGCACCTCCTCTGCATTCTAAAGAACATGAAAATAGCCCAACCATGAGATTTTATGTACTTATTTTACATCACTACTGGCTAAATTATCCATGTGCTTGCACAACTATGTACACTATAACTCCTTGCTACTACATCAAAGTTCAAACGATGTGTAACAATATCCCTCCACCGAAAAAAGATAGCCGGCTATTTTAATGTCAAAACAACTGACCAAATAAACTATAAACGAAAAAGAAAAAGAGAAAGATCAGAAGTGAAAGTTGGACGAAAATAGCAAAAAATGCGAAGATGGAGTACCACGACCAGTACCTATCGGTTCTTTGCAATAAAAATTCCATCAACCTCTCCATGTATCATGCTCAGTGCTTCCATAATTTCGATCCTTTGGCCATTATTGATTTGCATGTTTCGTAGCTATTTGGTGTTCTTGCGGAATTGTTTATCCCAAATTTGGAGAAAAGTTTTTTAGATAGAGAACAGAACAGAATCAGTGTAATCAATGTAAAATTGTTAACCATGTATCACAATACTGTACGCTCCAGACTGCACACTTGGAAAGAACATAGATGCTACTTCTCAACATCTTCATGCATTTCTAACACGATGGTGTTAGGTATTCAATCACATAAGTACTAAATATGTGATATTCACTCCAAGAAGCCCCCATTTCACAAACAAAACAATACCATGCATTACTATCTAACCACAAAACACGAACTTTAGTTCCCTGTAATTTTGCAGAAAGTCCAATCATTCTGCAGAGGCTATACAGTGCAATGAACACAAAAACATCATCTTCCTCAAATTTTTCGGTGAGATTTACAAAATCAAAGGCATAAAAATCAATTTTGAATTTCAAAGTATCTAATATCACAATCATTACACATTATAGTGTATTTGGCTCCAAAGAATAATGTGTACCATGCACGTCACCTAAGCTAAACCATAATTTTGCAGAAAGTCCAATCATTCTGCAGAGGCTATACAAAGGCAATGAACACAAAAACATCATCTTCCTCAAATTTTTCGGTGAGATTTACAAAATCAAAGGCATAAAAATCAATTTCGAATTTCAAAGTATCTAATATCACAATCATTACACATTATAGTGTATTTGGCTCCAAAGAATAATGTGTACCATGCACGTCACCTAAGCTAAACCATAATGAAAATAAATATATAACTGGCTATAGTGTCATATTTACATTTACATGGAGGATCTATCATAAGCCATGTTACGCCGTAATTTTATGTCACGTCCATGTAATCTACCACCCTATATATAAAAAAAAAATCACCACTTAGTACTGGTTCTCCTGAAGCTCCATGTTATAATGGGAGATAATAAGCAATATCCATCAACAGTAAGCGGTTTTGAATTCGAAACAAAAACAACAAAAAGCACACCAAGCTGCTAAAGAAGCAACACAAAAAGGTAAATAAACACCACCTCGTATTTTTTGTGAAGCTCTATGTTACAATATTGGGATTTCAAAAGCAACTATAGCCATCAACAATTCAATGATCCCAGATCTGAAACAACAGAATACACCGAGTAAGCACAAATAAAGAAAGTTATAAATACAAAAAAATACACCATGCACATCAGTTAAGCTACACCATCGATGAATACTACAATCCATTTTACTCTCGAGGTTGCCCATGCTAGTGAAAATGTCATTATATGGATACTATCGGATGGAATGACCAAGGGAACTGCTAAAGAAGTTCAAATATATAAGATACTTGGCCTAAAGGCATTAATGTCTCATCCAAAGGATCCATCTTTGGTAGAAGTACAAATATGGATGTCAAAACGACGGATCTCAAAAGCCCGAACCTTTCAATTCCAATATTTGGTTTCGCTAGTTCGGTAAGGCTATCTATTATATATGCCCTTGAGCCCTTGCCTCACTTTGAAAATTTATATAAAGCAACACTGATTTGAATAAAACTTGCTTCATTTTGTCATTAAATCCAGCATTAAGGGATCATATTCTTACTTATCTCAACTCTTGAGCTCACGGATAGTGCCATCTTTCATTACATGGAGAAAATTGATCAAATGTACGGATGCAAAATTCAATAGTACAAAGTCTTTGCATTCATCAATTGCTCGTATCCTATTACAAAAATCAAATTGCATTCAATTGAGTCGACTAACACTAATATCTGTATACAGATAAAGAGACAACAACAAACCGGTCATTCAACAATAAAAAAGTTTGTGTATATGATAAAACTAATGTCACTAAGGTCTAAGAAAACAACAAACATTCACCACACTCACAATACTTAATTAATGACCACGCTCTGAAAATAAACCATGCAGAATGATTTTGGTGGCACGCATAAAAAAACCAGGTTGTTGCTTAGATAAAATAGATTTAGAGCATGTCCTTCATAAGTGGCCTTTATTTCATCATATTCACACATTAGGAGTATCCAAAACTGGTCCATTTAATAAAAAAGATATGTAGTATCTATGCCTGCAAATACTCTAGGAGTATCTAAACCTTTACATTAGTAGATATAAATGGATCCTCGAGGGCTCGTGGCCTATAGAGGTAGAAGTAGATTTTGTAGATATCCCGAAGGAAAAGAAGATCCTACACCAAAAATACCATAGGCCATTTAACATATCCCTAAAGTACACCGTACCCTTTCTCAAGACAAACTCTGCAAAAAAGATCGTTTGGCCAAAAATACCAGAGACCATTTTATAGATCCCTAAGGTACATCGTAGTTGTGCTCAAGGCGAATTTCCACAGCAATTCCATTGCTGATAAATCCAATGACGTAAAGGTCCAATAAAATTTACCTAGCAGCAAAACCTAATAGAGAACTTAACGACCATTCGCAGTGGATCAACAGACCAGCACCAAATAAACAAATTCACGACTTGCATAAACATAGAATGAGAAATGTATAACACAAAATTGGTCAAAAAGACCAAAAGCAAGAATTCCGGGTGAAATAGATTTTGGTTTAGATATGTTTATATAACCAAAAATCGAAATATACTTTTTTAAATAACCAATTTGGATATTTCACCTAGGAAAATAAAAACAAAAAAATAGGTTCTACCTAAAATAACCCCCTGCTTTTTAAACAAGCTTTTTTAAACCCAACCAAACACAACAACTTCTCTTTTTTTCTCTCGTCAGTATTAACACAGTCCCTAGTTCCAAACCCATAAATTTTATGGTACAGTAAATCTACAAAAAACCCATAAATTTGCAAGTGATTACCGGCCTAGGCTTTGAAAATTCCATAAACAATATTACATACAGATTTTGAGCCTTTGTCTTTGGTAGCCTCTCCAACTGACCAACCTACAGATCCAGGAAGATTAATAAGTTTGAAACAAGCACCAATAAATTAAATTAGCAATTGATCCATCTCTTCAAAGTGTACGCGTAAAGTGTGTTTACAGATTGTGATTCTTCTACAATGTCACTGTTCAAAAGAAAGAGCATCTTTAGCGGAAACAGAAATTACTCGATATAAATCATCTACGTCTACAAAGAAAGTTCTAATACCCACATAGACATCAACTGTGTACATATTGCACACCACTGGTTTTATGCGACTTGACTACATTCATTTTTCTCTTTGAGAGCAGTAGATCAGAGATATAACTTAGCCTCTAAAGCAGCCACATCCACTTCCAGTTCCTTCCAATTATCCTTTATACTGGTCACCGTTGCTTCGGCTTTCTTCAACTCATCCTTTTTGTTGCTCACCTCTGACCAGCTGCTGTATCGCCCGAGATTGAGAATTATGAATGTTTCTTACAAAACAAGGAACGTCCAGATGGAGGCCATTCTTAACTGGATGGGCTTTCTGGAACCAAATTATGTCCCCATTTTCAAGTTGCAGAAAAAAGAAAAGAAAGTGCGTCAATGCAGTAGGTCTCGGGTATGAGTATCACACAATACACCTACACATATTCCATTTTTACTTATTTTTATAACCAAACAGCACTGCAGTGTGCTCCACACAACAATTATCTAAAGCTAATCAATTTCATTGCTTCGTACTTTTTTTTTTTTTTGATATGCATCGGCCATATTTCTTCATCACCATACTCTTAGTGGGATTGAGCGTAAAGTTTGTCATATTTAGACCCACAACGGCGCACCAAAATCATCAAAGAAGTGTAGTACTACTACTAACAATTAATTAATGAAATCTAACATGATTACTCATCTTCTTCTCTCTTTGTTGTTTCAGATCTTATTATTGAGAAGCATTCATAATTATAATTGTTTTGTAGAAATTATTCGTAAGACTGACCATTAATGTAACTGAGCTTGGACATGGGAATAAGGAAAGAACCTAGTCAGGAAGTAGTACTACGGGTATGCGATGGCGATGGTCAGTTCCTTAAAACTGACAAGGAATGTTAGTTTGGTCATAGATGTCTCTGTGTGCATGCTCAAAGAAAATATTTGTCAAAAGAAGCAAAATGTACGATCCATACATGTTGTCATGAAATGTACGATCCTTAAAGTGATTACACGCAGATCCTGTTTCCTGGCCAAGACAACAAAAAAATATCATTAGTGGCAAGAAATGAGCAGTGAAGGGAGCAATGTACGTACTCAATTGCGATGCATTGTCTAACCTTGTACATCACCAATTCTACATTGGGAACAAAATTAGCCATTCCATTCGGCTCTTTACAGATACCTTTAGGCATATCATCACCCTTCACAAAAAGATTCCCAACATACCTGAAAGTTTTTCGTTACTCTAAAAAGACATACATGTCGTCACATTCCTACTGAAAACAGTAAGTAAAAGAACTCGATGTGTAACGAACATCTTCTTTTTCAGAGTCATAAAGCTTGAAAAATAGCAGAATATGATCATCTGTCTGGTGGGGATGAAATATCTTGTATTGCTGAGCTAGCTAAAGATTAAAGGCAGATCCGAATAAACTTATGGTACAGTAAATCTAACAAAAAACCCATAAATTTGCAAGTGATTACCGGCCTAGGTTCTGAAAATTCTATAAACAATATTACATACGGATTTTGAGCCTTTGTCTTTGGTAGCCTCTCCAACTGACCAACCTACAGATCCAGGAAGATTAATAATTTTGAAACAAGCACCAATTAATTAAATTAGCAATTGATCCATCTCTTCAAAGTGTACGTGTAAAGTGTGTTTACAATGACCATAATTGGAAATATGAGAAGTATGAGGTGACGCATTCAAATGTTAGAGTACTTAAAGTGAAAGAAATACATTAAACCATACATTAACGAACTTAAACACGTACTCACACATTAAACCTGGATGAAACCAATTTCATCCTAGTTTAAACCTGCTGAAACAATATACACCAAAAATTAAACCTAAATAGAACTAATATCATCCTAGTTTGTACTATACTAAACCTGGATGAAACTGGTTTTCATCTTATTTTAAACATGCTGAAATAATATACAACACAAATTAAATCTAAATGAAACTAGTTTCATCCTAGTTTATATTATATTAAACCTGGATGAAACTGGCTTTCATCCTAGTTTAAACATGCTGAAAATATATACACCACAAATTAAACCTAAATGAAACTTGTTTAATACTATAGGAAACATTAATATGAGAAGTATGAGGTGACGCATTCAAATGTTAGAGTACTTAAAGTGAAAGAAATACATTAAACCATACATTAGCGAACTTAAACACGTACTCACACATTAAATCTGTATGAAACCAATTTCATCCTAGTTTAAACGTGTTGAAACAATATACAGTACCAAAAATTAAACCTAAATAGAACTGATATCATCCTAGTTTGTACTATACTAAACCTGGATGAAACTGGTTTTCATCCTATTTTAAACATGTTGAAATAATATACAACACAAATTAAATCTAAATGAAACTGGTTTCATCCTAGTTTATATTATATTAAACCTGGATGAAACTGGTTTTCATGCTGAAAAAATATACACCACAAATTAAACCTAAATGAAACTTGTTTAATACTATAGGAAACATTCTCACTGAACCAAATCAGTCTTGTAGGGAGTAGTACAATGTATACATGTATCATGCTATGGATATTAGGCATATTCTCATGTAACCAAGAAAAGTTCATATGAAGTCAATTAGATTTAGAATTACTAATTAGACTTAAAGTTCATATGAAAATCATTTAGTTAATTACATCAAATAACATGAAAACCAGTTACATCCTATTTTTATGCTAGATGAAAACCAGTTACATCCTCCTTATTATCATCTTTATTAAACTTCAAATATGCATGTATCATATGAAAACCAGTTACATCTTATCTTAGTGCTAGATCAAAACCAATTACATCCTTAACATTTAGCCATAGAAACGCACTCAGGCATTTCTTACAAATACTTGTTGCGCATGACTTCGATAACCAGATGCAAACCATACAATACATATAACCAGATGCAAACCATTTTCATCCACAACATAAACTTTAAAGTCATTACAATAACCAACTAAAATCCAGTTACATTCTCATTCAGTGAAATGAAAATAAAATCAACCAATTCAACAAATCAATCATGCAATTCTGAAAATAAAATCAAAACAAAATTAGGGTTTGAAACTTACGAGTTCTAAGAGAGATTTTATGAAATTGATCGATTCAAACCCTAGAAATCTTTCATGCTGTAGTTGGTGTTGGTGGGTAAACCAATTTCAATTTCAATTATGATTTTACTGTTGATAGAGCAGACAAAAAGATGATGATACTGAATTGTGGTGTTATTGTTGATGGTGAAAGATGATGATACTAAAAGTGAACAAAGATGTTAATACTGTTGATGTGGTTGACGGTGGAGAAACCAGTTTCAACGACGGAGAAAGATGATCGCCGTGGAGAAAGAGAACGATGGTGGAGAAAAGGAAAATTTCTGTTGTCGATGGTGGTGAAGTTTTTTTTTGAAGAGGGAGTTTGATTTTCCGCGATGGTGATGGCGGCGATGGAGAAACTGAGTTGGTAATTTGATTTTTCAGATCTGGTTTATGTTCAGGGTTCGACGAAGAAGACGAGAAGAAATGGGATTTCTGATGTCAAGTAATGTGATATGAAGGGCAGTAACGTAAACTCCTCATTTAAAGATTCCTTTGGACATTTGACCCGGGCCGAATCCTAACTATCCATTTGGCCCAGAAAAAGTGTACTTTTGGTTATATAGCCCATTTTCTGAATGTATAAAGATCCCAGAAATTGGTGAAAAATGTGTAATAACTGTTGAAAACCAAAAGCGAAAAAGAATGAGCTCTCACGACAGTAGGGTGTAGGGACATTGATCCGTAAAAGGGTGTAGGGACATTGATCCGTAAAATATTAAAGAGCTTAGAGCGACTGCAGTGGTGCGAGTATAACCAAAGACCAAAGAGGGAAAAAAAGACCAAAATTTGGGTTTAGTCTGGTGTGTGACGCTACGAGTGGAAGACTAAATTTGGTGGAGCGTGGATTATACGTTCGCCTGGTGTGGGGCGTGAAGTATACGTTCGCCTGGTGGTGGGGCGTGGATTATACGTTCGCCTGGTGTGGGGGAGATTTTAAAAAAAAAAAAATTAAAAAACAAAAAAAAAAACAATGGGGCGGAGGTATAAACCACGCCCCATTCAAAATGTTTAAAAAAGATTCATGGGGCGGAGGTATTAACCACGCCCATTCAAAAGAAAAAAAATAATATATGGGGCGGAGGTATAAAGCACGCCTGGTGTGGGGTGTGGACTTTATGTACGCCTGGTGTGGGGCGTAGATTATATACCCGCCTGGTGGTGGGGCGTGGACTATACGACCGCTCGACTATATTTGGGTTTAGTCTTTGGTCCCAGACCAAATATAGTCCGAGATTTGGGTTTAATCTGGGATTTGGTCGATGGTCGTCCAGCTACGTCTGGTTCTTTTACCAAATAAATGGGTTTAGTCGCCCACTGCGGTTGCTCTTATTGACCAACTTTTGCAAAATAGAAACACACCATACCCATAAGCCAAAAGTGGTCAAGAAGCACTATAATCTACATCGCAGATCAGTTATACAAAGAAAAGGATGGAATCGAGATTACACCATACCATTCCATAAGTAAAAGATCCATGCTCTGACCTTCTTCCTTCGCCATGTTGGTCAACAACTTCTGTAAAGACTCTCAACAACCATGAAAGAACAACTAAAGAAAAAGGTGGACTTCAAATAAAAAAGCTAGTCCGTGGAGATTCTCGGCAGCAAAATTAAAACACAATGTGATTAATTAATTGAACGATATAAATCAAAAGTTATAATAATGAAAATAAAAACTTAAAGTAAGAAACCCGTAGGGAGAACTGAGAACAAAACGGAGCAGTGGTTTGGGTGATACGCTTTTACCAATCGATACTTGTTTTCTTCTTCTGCCAAAGTCGCACCTGCAAAAATAATAATTAGAACAAAGAGAAAAAGAGAGGAATAAATGAAAAAAGAAATCGAATACATTTTTTATACAATCCTGTTATAGGGGCATATGTTGTAAAAGGCGCTAGGCAAGGCGAGGCGCCAAGCCCAGCGCCTTTTTTTAGAAACAAACATATTTAAGTATAATTTGGCGCCTGGGCGCCTTTTTTTCCCAGGCGCCAGTCCTACGCTTAAGCGCCAAAGGCGCTCGCCTTTTACAACATAGATAGGGGCGGCGGATTCCATTAGAGGGGCGGTAGTGAATAGGACAAAAGGGTCATTACATGGTAATTCAAAGTGCCCCTTATTAAAATTTGAAAATGACTAATTGACCCTTACATAGTTTAATGTTGATAAACTAGTTAAGTGTTGATAATATAGTTTAGTTTTGATAATCAAATTTCACTTATATTTACTCTAAAACAAATCAAAATCAGATTTTTAGAGAAAAAAAAAAGTTTAGAGGAGAAGAAAAGAAAAACTTTTGTGATATTTGTGAAACCCTAGATTTTGATTCACTCAACCAAAATGAGTGATTCCAGTGGCAAATTTGAGATGGGTGAATCTCTATATGATAGAGAAAATAAATACTACATACCTCTTGATGGACATCCTGATATGGAGTATTTGTTAGATGGTAGAGATGTTTTAACCCAAAGTGAAGGTCAATCTCAACCAATTGAAGAAATTAGCCAACAAAGTGAAGAACCAGAGCCTGAAAATGACCAGGTATACTTCTAAATTAGTTCCCATTAGCTTTTTGTCGCTCAAAATTATCTAAAGTACGTAAAAAAATCGAAACTTTTAAAATTTCAGAAGAACTTACGGTTGGCATTTAGCTAGTTACCAACCGTAACTCATAGTTACGGTTCGAAAAGTATCAAATACCAACCGTAACTGGTTCAATTTGGGGAAAAATCCAATCGTAATACCAGTTACGGTTGGTACGAAAAATTTCGATACGAACCATAACTTCATTACGGTTGACTATGTCCTTAAGTAGTTACCAACCGTAACTCATCATGTGCATGGCAGTATTTACTGCACTATTTACGGTTGGTAATATGTGAATCGAGACCAACCGTAACTTTTGTTACGGTTTGTTATTTACTTTTTTTACCAACCATAAATAACTTTGTATGTTTTCTATTTTATTTTGATGTATTTACGGTTCATTTTCAGAGGACCATTACCAACCGTAAGTTGGTTACGGTTCGTACTTTATTTTAGTTACCAACCGTAAGTTGGTTACGGTTCGTAATTGATTTTAGTTACCAACCGTAACCCTATTACGGTTTATTTTTCCTCTGTCGTAACCAACCGTATATTTATATATGTTTTCGTTTTGTTGCCTCGTTTAGACTAATGTGGGTATATTGTTGTCCAGATCGTGGATGTACCTCCCCTAATGGATGAACAACCTTTAGCAAACGAACTTCTCATCGAAGATTCTAGCTTTCACTATTTAATCGAGGATACATGGAAGGATAAAGAAGATGCAAAGAAGTGGGCTAGAGAACGAGGCAAGTTGATTATGTGTATCATAGTTTGTAATGGTACCACTAGTGAAAGTGCCTTTCAAATGGTTTGCGAGTGTAGTGGACAACATAGAAGTCACGCAAAAAAAGGTACCGTGCACGTAGAAAAGACAAAGAGGAAGAATACTACTTTCACTAAGAAGACCCGATGCCCCTTCAAGCTTCAATTTAAAAGGAACGCGGCAAAAAGGTGGTTTTTGGAAAAAGTTGTATGCGGTAGTCATAACCACCCTATACCGGAGAGTTTGCTATCACACCCTTATGCTGGACGCCTTACCGAAGAAGAAGAGAAGATCGTAGAGTCAATGACACAAATTCGTATGAAGCCCATTGATATCCTCGCTCACTTAAAGGAAAGAAACCCACAAAATGCTTCTACTTTGGCTAACATCTTGTTGATGGTGGTTTTTAGTTCATGGTCAAAGTTGTAAAATGATGCGTGTCGTAGGTGCAATCAAATTAATCAATGTTTCCACTCAATTAAAAATAATATAATGGAAGTCAAGTTCGTTCCCACGAGGAGCAAGAGATCTTAGTTGTAAAAGTTGTCACGAAAGGGGGTGTAAAAAGACAAAAGAAAATAAACAAAGCAAGTAAAATCGAAAGTTGAAAAGATGAAAGCAATAAGAGAGACAAGATCAAGGAATCCTTCTTCGTTACGAAACAATGAATCAAGTTATGTTCTATTCTACTTGTTATTAGTCACAAATTATCACCAACCGTAGGTAAAGCAAGCTAGCTCAGTGCTAAACCCCTAAATCCCTTGTATCACCGGACACGGAAGTTCTCGACTACCGGATTCTAATCACCAAGCCACCTAGAATTAGCTCAACCTAGATGTAACTTGGCTCATGCATTAAGTTTTGTGAATTTCTTAGGTTGATATTAGTAGTTAGACTCTTAGCTCAAGGTCCACTTGCTAACGTTGTTTCTACACACAATTGCTCCACGGAATCCCTCCGCAAGGTCTCGTGTTTGCTACTTATGTAAAGAGTCAAGAAACGATTACTTATCTCCTAACTTTCACTAGCTTTAGATCAAATTAACAAATCAATTTAGCGTGCACTCCAAACAATCTATCAATCAATCATGAATGTCTTTAAGATCACTCCTATTAGTAAAAACAAACGATAATTATGTGAAAAACTTCAAGATAGAATTTGAAAACAAAAACTTAAATCATATGTTAAGAACTAGGAATTCATCCTCAATCAATAAGAAAATTAGCTACTCATGTTTTTGAAATTCACACAAATAATAATAATTAGAAGAAGAATTTTCAAATTCACACAAGTAATTAAAAAGAAAAATCTTAGAAAAGCAAGCAAAAACACAAGTGTTGTGTGTGTAGAGAGGTGTATAGAAGTTGTAGAAAACTTCTCTATTTATAGGCTTCAACATTCTCCAAATCTTCTAAGGAGTAGAATCCTTTTCCTTTTGCAATTCAATTTCCAAATCCAAGCTTTTCTCAACTCTTCCACCTTCTCTTTCCAAATTTGAGTCCAATTCTCCATCCAATTCCTAGCCCAAGTCTTCACACCCATGAGAGGAGTCCATAGAAAATTCTGGAATTTTGGCTCGCCGGAAAACTGGGATTGTGGCCGGAATCCGGCCGGAATAAGTCACCGCCGGCCACCTGAGAATTTCTCCCGTCGAGAGAATATTCCGTTTAGATTCTGTTATTTATAACGGTTGACTAACAGATCGTTAATCGTTGACCGGATCAAAGTCTAAGTCACCGAGTCGTAACCGAGTCGAGAATGCCGAGTCGGGTGACCGGGTCCTAGCTGAGCCACTTTCCGAGCCATCTTGTGTTGCACCAAGATGGTGCATCGTCTTTCGGCCCACCATGATGGCTAATCGTCTCTTCTCATCTGTAGCTCACTTCTGCCATATTCTCAGCTCCTTGAAGCATCACACTACTCAACCCATTCTCTGTAACCACCTAGACTCAGCTGCAACCTTCTTCTCAGTCTTCTAATTCTCTAACTCAAAACACAACATCACCAGTTCACTGCAAAGATATAACACCGCAACACCCAAATTCAATTTCACCATCTCCATTGCCTATGCACCTCCACCAGGCTTAGGCCATCTCATTGCATTCCTTCCATCAGCGGCATTGCCATCTCCTTCTCTGTTCAAACATCAGAGCCACATTACCTGCAATAACTCCACCAGACACAGCACCATCATTGTCTTGCAAGCCCTGCCACTGATGCACCAGCCAACACCACCAGCCTGCTAACTTGTAGCCACAATATCTCAAACAGCCTGTCACAGCTCTGCCAGACTCACACTTCACCACCAAAACCCTGGCAATCACCTCTTCCTGCAAGTCACAAGACCATCACAATCACCAGCTCAAGGCTATTTCATTTCCTGCAGTTCACAGAACAACCTATGCATACATCTATTTAACTTGTACTTGAACTTCTGTCATCCCTGCTATAGCCTCCTCTGCAAACTCAGGCACTAACTTCACCAGCACCAACACCTCCATTTGTGATAGAGCATCTCAACCAGTTGCAGTACCACCTGCAACCACAACTCACTACACAGCCGCGACTCCACCAGTCCTCACTGCAGCTTCAACAGCATTAGTCTCACCACCTGAGCCTCAATCCCTGCAATCATCACAATCCCCAGAATCCATCCTAAGCTGCAACCTCACCAAGACTACCTGCAATTTGCCAGACCACTTGATAGCTCAGCCTTGCCCATAGGATTTCCACCTGCCATTCCATTGTAGCACCTACACAAGCTCAGGCAGAACCATAGCTCCACCTTCCAGTCCTGCATCTGCAATGAGCTCCAATTCATTCTTGGCTTCAGCTCAATCAAACAGCAAACCAAACTAGCCATCACAGCAGCATAGTTCTCATTGCCTTCCGCTGCTCAAGACCTAATTCACCACCATCAATACCCAGACCATCTCATAACTCAGCCAATCCATAAACCCCCATTTAATATTTATAAATCTATCAAACCCTTAATTCCATCTCTGGGTATTGAACACCAACAAACCCATCTCTTCAATTGTACGAATTGATTCATCACTGAGACGTTGCTTCTCTTTTATCTCTGAATCCAAACTATTAACATCGCCTCCATCTCTGCCTCTCTCGATTTCGATCTCTCCTTTCACCGAGCTTCCATGGTTTTCTTCTCTCAATCATGGCACAACCTCTCGATCTCTCGTGTTCTTCGATCTTCAACAAATGAAACCCATCTCTTCCGTCTTCAATTTTTTTTCGATTAACAATGCAGCCATGACTGCTCGATTAGTTTGTGTGGAAGAAAAGAATGATTGAGAAAGAGAGCTCTTCTTCTCGATTTAGGTTAAGTATTGGGTTGGTTATTTAGTGTCTGGTCACTGTGATAAGGGCTAACCTGATGGCAGCCCCTTAACCTGGACTAGACTGCGTTTAGTATTCCTCCCAAAAGTGGTTGCCCCTTAACCACAACTGGGCTCCATATATATTTCGCCTGTAAAATGACCTTTTTGCCCTTTTGGCTCAAATTGGGTGATTTCTTCTTCTTTTCTTCCGTGCGACTCCAAAGTAGCTATAACACTCAAAACAAGCGTAAAATACATAATTTACAAGAAAAATAGCAAAGAAAGCATAAACTACTAGATAGTAAATTAGGTGTATTCTACACCTATCAAATTCCCCCACACTTAGACTTTGCTAGTCCTCGAGCAAATCAAACTAAAAACTCACAACTTCAAAGCGTTCAAGCGTCCCAAGCATCAAAGAGTTATGAGGACATAGAGTTTCGCATGCTAGTAATAAGAAGTTAGAAATACTAAAGAACATATTCTCGTTCTTAAATGTTGAGTGAGAAATAACCATCCCATAATGAGAGACTGCGTGTTTGAGAAACGATCAATAAGCATTTCGCCTCGACTTCTGCCTCACCAAATAGGATTTTATGATAATTGCACTCAAAAAGACGGCTTTTTATGGTTCTCACATGTGTGCAGGTAGGAATGAAGAGAGAATTCCCGCAACACGTTGAATGGTGGGAAGGACAACTTCCGAAATATTTTTAAAAACCCACATCTTTTAATATTTTGAAAAACCATTTTTCTGACGATCTCTAAGAAAGGAAATCAACCATTATTATCGAGGATGAGATTACTTACTTACCTTCACATCCGATCGCCAATTATGATAACACCACTCTTACGGCATCCAATAGAAACATCTTCCGCTCCTCGTCTTGATCTTCTTCGTCTTCGGTTTCAACTATTGATGATAAACCCTTGAATTTCATAAATCCATAACAATTTATAACTCTTTTACCTTAAAAATCCTTGTCGCTTGAAACTACCTTATAAATTTTCCTTTCCCACGGCTTATTAACAAAACAAATATTTCTCTTGTTTTTTTTTTTTTTTTTTTTTTTTTTTTTTTTTTAATAACAAGAGAAATTAAATACAAAAAATAAACCATGGCCGTGGGAGAAGTATTTTACCGCTTGATTCTTCACAACTTGAAATCATAAACTTCAAAAATTCTCACCTTTTAATTTTCTTCGCTTTCATGAATAAGTCTTCATACTTGAATATAAAATTACCTCATTGTAGTGTAAGTCTTCAACATATATGTAAAATCCGCTCTTTGTATGTTGCTTTACTTGAGTTTGAAATTTGCTCTTTTTCTCATTCCGTTGCTTGTAAACCTTAAACTTTTCCAACTTTCCTTGTAGATTTTGATGTCGCTCCTTGTTGATGATGAATGTGTTTCTATGGATCCGTTGTTGTCGAGAGAGAGAATGGTGCTAACTGCAAATCGAACTACAAGAAGGAAGCTTTCATCCATGGACGTCACCCTCATGATTGACAAAATTAGCACTCAAGAGATCAAAGAGTAGTGCTTCTATTGGTGGGAGGTTGGGTAGCTCACCATTCTACCCGGAATTAACTTACGGTGACACACACTCAAAAGAAGCTCTTTAGTAGATGGAAGATTTCTGGTCGGTGCCTCTCATGATATGAATACGGGTAGTCTCCACTAATGATTGATCAGCAACTCTAATAACGCACTTCTCCCTGCACCAAATTCGCATCACCGGCATGATTAAATCCATTATTTAACACTCAAACAAACAAGAAATCCGAATGTAGTTCCCTAACATTTCCAAGTTCAATTATGTCGGTCAAAATCTCTATGTAAACATACCTAGAAGTATGCTAGTGACTCTAAAATCTTTAAAAGTTAGAATTTTTAAGTAAAACTTTTTTTTTTTTTTTTTTTCAAAATTTTTTTAATTTTTTTGTAATTTTTGTTTTAAAAACATGCTTAACCACTCCCCCACACTTAAACCTTACATTGTCCTCAATGTAATTGAATCCTCTTAGTAAAGTCAAGGTGGGAAATTTTAACATGATAAGAAACAAGAAAAAGAAATAACAAAAGCAAAAGGATAAGAAATACAAAACCTATGGGTTGCCTCCCATTAAGCGCTTGTTTTAAAGTCGACGGCCCGACTTAGCTCTTGCGGCACATTACTCCTCCATAGGGAGTGCATCTCCAAATGAAAGTTCATCCAAATTCACATAAGCGATGTTCTCATAGTATGGCTTCAACCTATGGCCGTTGACTTTGGAAACCGAATTGTCTCGAAGACTAGTAATTTCAATCGCACCATGAGGAAAAACATTAGTAACAACATATGGTCCAATCCAACGGGACCTTAACTTTCAGGAAATAGTTTAAGGCGAGAATGATATAAAAGGACTTTTTGTCCCACGATGAAACTTTTACGAGAAATCATCTTGTCATGAAAAAGCTTGGTCTTTTCCTTGTAAATACGGGCACTCTCGTAAGCATCATTACGTATCTCCTCTAGCTCATGTAGTTGTAACTTCCTTTGTTTCCCGCTTCATCATACTCCATGTTGAATTTCTTTATCGCCCAATAAGCCTTATGTTCAAGTTCAACCGGAAGATGACAAGCCTTACCATAAACCATCCTATATGGAGACATACCAATTGGTGTCTTATACGCCGTTCTATACGCCCAAAGTGCATCGTTGAGCTTAAAGCTCCAATCTTTCCTTGTGGTATTCACCGTTTTCTCAAGAATGGACTTAATCTCACGATTCGAAATTTCCGCTTGTCCACTAGTTTGTGGATGATAAGGCGTACCAATTTTGTGTGTTATGTTGTACTTTTGAGGAGAGCGTGGAAAGCCTTCTTGAAATGTGAGCCTCCATCACTTATCACCACTCTTGGTGTTCCATGCCTATTGAATATATTTTCCCTTACAAAATCACAAACAACTTGAGAGTCATTAGTCTTGGTGGCTCTAGCTTCCACCCATTTCGAAACATAATCAACGGCAAGAAGTATATAAAAATTCCCATTCGAATTGACAAAGGGCCCATAAAATCAATACCCCACACATCAAAAATCTCAACGGTGAGAATTGGTGTGAGTGGCATTTGATTTCGAGCACCTAGATTGCCCGTTCGTTGACATCTATCACACGATTTACAAAAAACATATGAATCTTCAAACAAGGTGGGCCAATAAAATCCACTCTCGAGAACTTTGAGAGCGGTACGTTTCGAACCAAAGTGGCCACCACATGCAAAAGTGTGGCAAAAGGAGAGAATGGATTGAAATTCGGAATTAGGCACGCACCTTCGCATTATTTGATCAACGCCATATTTCCATAAGTATGGTTCATCCCACACATATTGCTTAGCTACCTTCTTAAGTTTCATCTTTTGGAAGTTGGACATTGTATTAGGTACTTTCCTTGTCACCAAGTAATTCACTATATCCGCATACCAAGGTGTTGATTCTTCCATGGAGAAAAGTTGTTCGTCCGGAAAGCGGTCATGTAATGGAAGTTCCTCTTGAGACATCACAAGTCTACTAAGATGATCCGCAACGGTATTCTCCACACCCCTCTTATCACGAATTTCTATGTCGAACTCTTGTAACAATAGGATCCACCGAATTAATCTTGGCTTAGCTTCTTTCTTCTTTATTAAGTGTCTTAGTGCGGCATGATCGGAATACACAATAACCTTTGTACCCACCAAGTATGATCGAAATTTTTCCAACGCAAAAACTATAGCCAATAACTCCTTTTCCGTGGTAGAATAATTGATTTGTGCATCATTAAGGGTCCTAGATGCATAATAGATAACATGGGACAACTTGTCCACCCTTTGACCCAAAACGGCTCCAACCGCATAATCACTAGCATCACACATTAATTCAAATGGAAGATTCCAATCCGGTGATTTGATAATTGGCGCACTTGTCAACATATCCTTTAATTTGTCAAAAGCATCCTCGCATTCCTTGTTGAAGTCGAAAGGTACCTCCTTTTGTAATAACTTGCACATCGGCATGGAGATTTTGGAGAAATCCTTGATAAACCTCCTATAGAAACCTGCATGGCCAAGAAAAGAACGGATTTCCCTCACCGAAGTGGGATATTGTAAGTTTCTTATTAAATCTATCTTCGACTTGTCCACTTCGAGCCCTCGAGAGGACACAATGTGACCAAGTACTATGCCGTGGTTTACCATAAAGTGACATTTCTCCCAATTAAGGACAAGGTTTGTGTCTATGCATCGTTTAAGAATTAGTTCAAGGTTATTTAAACAACCATCAAAAGAATTGCCATAAACACTAAAGTCATCCATAAATACCTCGATGATGCGCTCCACATAATCCGAGAATATACTCACCATGCATCTTTGAAAAGTAGCCGGCGCATTGCAAAGGCCAAACGGCATCCGTCTATATGCAAACGTTCCAAACGGACAAGTGAAAGTGGTCTTCTCTTGGTCCTCCGGTGCAATAACAATTTGGTTGTATCCCGAATAACCATCCAAAAAGCAATAATAAGAATGCCCCGCTAACCGCTCCAACATTTGATCAATGAAAGGCAAAGGAAAGTGATCCTTGCGGGTTGCGGAATTAAGCTTTCTATAGTCAATGCACACTCTCCAACCGGTTTGAACTCTTGTAGGAACAAGTTCATCATCTTGATTTCGAACAACCGTGACTCCGGATTTCTTGGGTACCACTTGCACCGGACTAACCCACTTGCTATCGGAAATTGGGTAGATTACCCCCACACTTAGTAATTTGAGTATCTCTTTTTTCACAACCTCCATCATGGGAGGATTTAGCCGACGTTGAGCATCACGTACCGGCTTCACGTTCTCTTCCATTAGAATCCTATGCATGCACATGGATGGACTAATGCCTTTGATGTCCGTAATTGTCCACCCAATAGCCGTTTTGTGCTCTTTCAAGACTCTAAGCAAACGGTCTTCTTGTACCGGTGTGAGGTTCTTAGAAATAATCACCGGAAGCTCATCTCCATCTCCCAAGAAAGCATACTTCAAATGGTCCGGAAGCGGCTTCAATTCTAGTTTGGGTGCCTTCACAATAGATGGTACAAGTACTTCATCATTCACGGGTAAAGAAATATATGAAACATCACCCTTTTTAGCTTCTTGCAATGTCGCCAAAGCTCCACATATCTCCACCAATTCCTTGGAGATTTCAACATCCAAGTTAGACAAGCCATGGACGTCCAATTCAATGCTCTTTTGCAACACCACATCAAGTTCATCCTCTTGGTTCAATTCCACCATTTGTTGCGCTAATGAATCAACCACATCAATGGAGTAAACGGAATGCACATCACTTGGGTAGCGCATGGCTTCAAATATGTTAAAGTGTATTATCTCCTTGTCGAATTCCATAGTGAGTGTACCCTTATCAACATCAATCTTCGTCTTTGCGGTCTTCATGAATGGCCTCCCAAGAAGTAAAGAAGTAGATGATCGGTTCTCATTGTTGTCCATATCCACCACAAAGAAATCCACCGGAAAAATAAGCTCATTTACTTGCACTAGCACGTCTTCTACAAGCCCCTTAGGATATATGTTAGACTTGTTTGCCAATTGGATAATAACTCTTGTCTCTTTCAAAGGTCCAAGATTCAAGGAGTCATATATTTCGGCCGACATCACACTAATGGAAGCTCCCAAATCAAGTAAAGCATGTTCAAACCTTTGTTTACCAATAGTAATTGGCACCGTGAAACCACCGGGATCCGTGCACTTTGTAGGCATCTTCTTCAATAGCATAGCCGACGCACTCTCGCCAACTTTAGTAATTTCATTATCAAGCAACCTATCCTTCTTGATGCATAATTCCTTCATGAACTTGGCATACCTTGGAATTGTCTTAATGGCCTCAATGAATGGGATGTTGATTTCAATCTTCTTGAAGATATCCATAAGTGCCTTATCTTGAGCTTCTTTCTTGGATTTAGCAAAACGACTAGGAAAAGGAGGTGGAGTAATGAAAGTAGAAACCGGTTCCTTGGATTGATCGTTTGGTGTGGAATTCTCCTTTGGTGCGGTTTCCTCCTTGTCATTGACTACCTCTTCACTAACTTCCTCATGATGACTTGGACCCTCCACTTGTCTTCCACTTCTTAAAGTAACCGCATTAACATTCTCCCTTGGATTCACAAACGGTTGTGAAGGAAGTTTTGTGGATGCTTGAGATTTCAATAAATTCACATCGGTCGCCAATTGTCCCATTTGAGTTTGTAAGTCCTTGATGGCCGAATCGGTCTTTTGTTGGTTTTGTTGGCTTTGTTGGAACATAGAAGTAAGACCTTGCATACCTTGCATTAACGCATTGAGCTTGTCATCATTCAAAGAATCACGCTCCTTGACTTGTTGTGGTTGAAATTGTTGTTGAGGTTGGAAACGTGATTGTTGAAAACCACCTTGTTGCTCATATGGATTAGAAACCGCCGCTTGCTTGTTTGCATAACTAAAATTAGGATGATCCCTCCACCCGGGATTATAGGTATTGGAGTATGGATCGTACCTTGGCCTTTGATTTGGATATAAAGCATTCACTTGTTCGGTCTCATTATCCGGAATAATTACCGCGGCCATCCTTTGCATCATAATCTCCATGTTACTTATTCTTTGATCAAGATGTGATGAAGAATCACTAACTTCATGCACTCGCCTAACCATTGGTTCATCCCTTGTGTAGAATTGTTGCGAGTTTGCCGCCATACTTTCAATCAACTCTCTAGCTTCGGTCAAAGTCTTGTTCATTAGTGCACCACCACCGCGGCGTCAAGAAGAGACCTATCACTTGAGTGGAGAGCTTCATAGAAGTATTGGAGTATCATAACGTCACTAAATTGATGGTGTGGACAGCTTGCCACCAACCTCTTGTATCGCTCCCAACATTCATACAATGATTCTCCCACTTGTTGTTTCAATCCACAAATCTCCTTGCGAATTTGAGTAGCTTTGGATGCGGGAAAATATCTCTCGAGGAAAAGTTTCTTCATCCCATTCCATGTTGTGATACTTCCGGAAGGTAAATAATATAACCATTCCTTAGCATTGCCCGCCAAAGAAAACGGGAAAGCTTTCAACAATGCTCCATCCGCATTAGTCTCCGGTGGAAGCATAGCCATAACTATGGCATAGAAGTCCATAAGATGTTTGTTTGGGTCCTCATTCACCATGCCATGGAACTTTGGTAACTCTCTAATCAACCCCGGCTTGATCTCGAAGGTTGAATTAGTTTGGATACACCATTGTTGTGTATCAAGCTTGTGAGAAGCTAGGTCCTTGAGTGTACGATCAGCCATTGTTTCGTCCTCTTTGTCCGAATCACTTGATGAAGAAGGAGAAAGTGGAGTGTTAATCGCACGAATGAAATCCTGTAGTTGAGTGCCGGATCGAAGACGTATTGGACTCGGTCTACCCCCTTTAAGCATTCACCAAAGGTATAACACCTGAAACAAGATTCTCACAAACTAAGTTAGATACGGTAAAGAATCTAACAAAGCAAGAATAAAGCAAAAAAAAATAAAATAAAAACAACTAAAAAAATCGCCCGTTGCTCCCCGGCAACGGCGCCAAAATTTGATGCGTGTCGTAGGTGCAATCAAATTAATCAATGTTTCCACTCAATTAAAAATAATATAATGGAAGTCAAGTTCGTTCCCACGAGGAGCAAGAGATCTTAGTTGTAAAAGTTGTCACGAAAGGGGGTGTAAAAAGACAAAAGAAAATAAACAAAGCAAGTAAAATCGAAAGTTGAAAAGATGAAAGCAATAAGAGAGACAAGATCAAGGAATCCTTCTTCGTTACGAAACAATGAATCAAGTTATGTTCTATTCTACTTGTTATTAGTCACAAATTATCACCAACCGTAGGTAAAGCAGCTAGCTCAGTGCTAAACCCCTAAATCCCTTGTATCACCGGACACGGAAGTTCTCGACTACCGGATTCTAATCACCAAGCCACCTAGAATTAGCTCAACCTAGATGTAACTTGGCTCATGCATTAAGTTTTGTGAATTTCTTAGGTTGATATTAGTAGTTAGACTCTTAGCTCAAGGTCCACTTGCTAACGTTGTTTCTACACACAATTGCTCCACGGAATCCCTCCGCAAGGTCTCGTGTTTGCTACTTATGTAAAGAGTCAAGAAACGATTACTTATCTCCTAACTTTCACTAGCTTTAGATCAAATTAACAAATCAATTTAGCGTGCACTCCAAACAATCTATCAATCAATCATGAATGTCTTTAAGATCACTCCTATTAGTAAAAACAAACGATAATTATGTGAAAAACTTCAAGATAGAATTTGAAAACAAAAACTTAAATCATATGTTAAGAACTAGGAATTCATCCTCAATCAATAAGAAAATTAGCTACTCATGTTTTTGAAATTCACACAAATAATAATAATTAGAAGAAGAATTTTCAAATTCACACAAGTAATTAAAAAGAAAATCTTAGAAAAGCAAGCAAAAACACAAGTGTTGTGTGTGTAGAGAGGTGTATAGAAGTTGTAGAAAACTTCTCTATTTATAGGCTTCAACATTCTCCAAATCTTCTAAGGAGTAGAATCCTTTTCCTTTTGCAATTCAATTTCCAAATCCAAGCTTTTCTCAACTCTTCCACCTTCTCTTTCCAAATTTGAGTCCAATTCTCCATCCAATTCCTAGCCCAAGTCTTCACACCCATGAGAGGAGTCCATAGAAAATTCTGGAATTTTGGCTCGCCGGAAAACTGGGATTGTGGCCGGAATCCGGCCGGAATAAGTCACCGCCGGCCACCTGAGAATTTCTCCCGTCGAGAGAATATTCCGTTTAGATTCTGTTATTTATAACGGTTGACTAACAGTCGTTAACGTTGACCGGATCAAAGTCTAAGTCAATCGAGTCGAACCGAGTCGAATGCCGAGTCTACTGACCTGGTCCCAGCTGTGCCACTTTCCGAGCCATCTTGTGTTGCACCAAGATGGTGCATCGATCTCTCGGCCCATCCATGATGGCTAATCAGTCTCTTCTCATCTGTAGCTCACTTCTGCCATATTCTCAGCTCCTTGAAGCATCACACTACTCAACCCATTCTCTGTAACCACCTAGACTCAGCCTGCAACCTTCTTCTCTCGTCTTCTAATTCTCTAACTCAAAACACAACATCACCAGTTCAACTGCAAAGATATAACACCTGCAACACCCAAATTCAATTTCACCATCTCCATTGCCTATGCACCTCCACCAGGCTTAGGCCATCTCATTGCATTCCTTCCATCAGCGGCATTGCCATCTCCTTCTCTGTTCAAACATCAGAGCCACATTACCTGCAATAACTCCACCAGACACATCACCATCATTGTCTTGCAAGCCCTGCCACTGATGCACCAGCCAACACCACCAGCCTGCTAACTTGTAGCCACAATATCTCAAACAGCCTGTCACAGCTCTGCCAGACTCACACTTCACCACCAAAACCCTGGCAATCACCTCTTCCTGCAAGTCACAAGACCATCACAATCACCAGCTCAAGGCTATTTCATTTCCTGCAGTTCACAGAACAACCTATGCATACATCTATTTAACTTGTACTTGAACTTCTGTCATCCCTGCTATAGCCTCCTCTGCAAACTCAGGCACTAACTTCACCAGCACCAACACCTCCATTTGTGACAGAGCATCTCAACCAGTTGCAGTACCACCTGCAACCACAACTCACTACACAGCCGCGACTCCACCAGTCCTCACTGCAGCTTCAACAAAGATCGGTCTCACCACCCGAGCCTCAATCCCCGCAATCATCACAATCCCCGAATCCATCCTAAGCCGCAACCTCACCAAGACTACCCGCAATTTGCTGAGACCACTTGATAGCTCAGCCTTGCCCATAGGATTTCCACCGCCATTCCATTGTAGCACCTACACAAGCTCAGCGTAACCATAGCTCCACCTTCCGATCCCGCATCCGCAATGAGCTCCAATTCATTCTTGGCTTGCTCAATCAAACAGCAAACCAAACTAGCCATCACAGCAGCATAGTTCTCATTGCCTTCCGCTGCTCAAGACCTAATTCACCACCATCAATACCCAGACCAGCTCATAACTCAGCCAATCCATAAACCCCCATTTAATATTTATAAATCTATCAAACCCTTAATTCCATCTCTGGGTATTGAACACCAACAAACCCATCTCTTCAATTGTACGAATTGATTCATCACTGAGACGTTGCTTCTCTTTTATCTCTGAATCCAAACTATTAACATCGCCTCCATCTCTGCCTCTCTCGATTTCGATCTCTCCTTTCACTGAGCTTCCATGGTTTTCTTCTCTCAATCATGGCACAACCTCTCGATCTCTCTGTGTTCTTCGATCTTCAACAGCGAAACCCATCTCTTCCGTCTTCAATTTTTTTCTCGATTAACAGCAGCCATGACTGCTCGATTAGTTTCAGGTGGAAGAAAAGAATGATTGAGAAAGAGAGCTCTTCTTCTCGATTTAGGTTAAGTATTGGGTTGGTTATTTAGTGTCTGGTCACTGTGATAAGGGCTAACCCGATGGCGACCCCTTAACTTTGGACTAGACTGCGTTTAGTATTCCTCCCAAAAGTGGTTGCCCCTTAACCTCAACTGGGCTCCATATATATTTTGCCTGTAAAATGACCTTTTTGCCCTTTTGGCTCAAATTGGGTGATTTCTTCTTCTTTTCTTCCGTGCGACTCCAAAGTAGCTATAACACTCAAAACAAGCGTAAAATACATAATTTACAAGAAAAATAGCAAAGAAAGCATAAACTACTAGATAGTAAATTAGGTGTATTCTACACCTATCATAAAACCCTATTTTTAGTGTTGTAATCCTGCAAAGGAATAAAGGCCATTCGAAAGTAACGAGTGCTCAAACCTCTTTACTTATACATGTATTGAACAACTCGGTATATATATGAAATTCATTCAGAATGGTGCGCATAGTAGCAATCCCAAATATTCTGTGAATTTTATTTTATGCCAGCATTATTAACTAATGCATGATTCTCCTGGTATTTTTCCATGCTATGTTCCCAGCCGAACTCTCAATACTGACATGACATAACGATCAATGTTCACTCTCAGCAGAGTAGCATGAATCTCCCGAAGTGCTAGTATTGGGATCTGCACAGAAATACTCATACAGGCTACATCTCTCTCTGACAAAGAGATCAACGCGTTCACACACTTTTTAATTAAAGTCAGCGTGATCGAACACATATTCATTCCTTAAAGAAAATCTAAACTGTCAATATCAGTCTCAAAATAATCACGGCCGCACGATCTGGCCGCGCGATTTAACAAGCTTAGGCTACTCCTAGCAAAACTAGGTAATCACCATAGTGATCACCGGCGGGCCCACTAGTACCCTAGTCGATCGACTACCATTCCCTCAGCCACAAGTGCTTCGAACGCCGACCCCAAACATGGGTGATCCCGCTGTATAAAAATAGCTCGAACGAGCCGAGACCGTTTAAAAGAGTCTCAAAACGCATCACGACCGTCCAACTTTGCTAGCCTGGTTGGACGGCTTAGATCTTCCTACAAACGATTAAGGAAGTGCCGACATGTTCATCGGCGGCCCAATTTTCCCCTTTGACAATCGACTTGCCTGCGGCAAGCCTATAGGGTGCTCAACTGCTTACCCAAACTCGAGCAGGCACGCTGTATTCAAAACCCTAAATTTGGGTTGTGGCAGTTTACAACTGTCGCAAATCGATCGTGTTCGTCCAACTTAGATAGCCTAATTAGACGACTTAAATCGCGTTTTAGATAGTCGAGGGGGTGCGCATGGGTCCACCACTGGCCCAACTTTATCCTCACTTGATCGACTTGCTCGAGGAAAGTCAATAACACGCCAAATCGTTTGATCGAACTATGGTGGATGTGGCTGTTTTAAAACCCTAATTGGGGTTTACGACAACACACTTCTGCCACAAAGTGATCACAACCACCCATCTTCTCCAGCCTAAACGAGCGGTATAGGTCTAGATTCAGGCGGTCTCGAAGATGTTTATGTGATCACCATCGACTCACCTTTTCACATGACCGACCGACCTATTCAAACTAGGGCTCAATTCCTCGAAACGCTCGCCCAAAGAGGGGTGGGCCACACGGTTTTTAAACCCTAAGTTGCATCAACGGCAGTATGCAACTGTCGTAAAACATCTCGTCCATCCAACTTTACCAGCCCGGTTGAACGACGTAGATTTATTTTCAGCAAACCAACAAACTAGCATGGCAATCAACGGCCATCCCTCCTCTACGAGCACTGATCGACCAAGTGATGGCGTGTCCTAGAGCCATTAAACGATCACCCAAAGGTGCTCGATCATGCTACCTCCTTTAAGACGCTTATCCGCGACTTATTCAATCAAGCTCTAAAATAACGATGCTTCATACACATCGATTAGTTTGAGCTGCTTAAAAGTGATGCTTCACATGCATCAAATACATACGATATTTTATGTCTGTCTCATAAACGACTTAGTTATTTTAATTAATAGCACCATATGCTATTCTCCGCGGCAAGTCCCACGGCTTGACCCACTTATTCGAGACATCAAACATGTCACAAACTGGGGGATGCTTACTGGGGTATTGGTTTGGCGCCCATTATGAGAACATGTCAGGAAAGGATGACGGTTAACAACGATGAAAGTAGTGGATGAAGATGTGACCACGTGATGATCACCACTTCTTACACGGCCCCACTACTCCACAACTTCCTCCACTTCCTACAAGATCAGGGTGACGCTCAAATGACTTGTATAAATAGGTTTTCAATCTATTTTGAAAGACAGAACACAAGTGTTATCAACACAAGGAGCCAGAAACCATTTTCTGATACGCAAGTCATAAACAGCCACACCTTCAACACTCTGATCTCAAATACCTTCTCCGCTTCCCTCCCTAAGATCAACCCTTCTCCTTCACCTTGTGACTGAATTGAATATGGAACGACCATTTCTTGGTTTAGGCCAGAGTCTTTCAGATTGATCTCTCGAACCTAAAAGCATTCCCGTGCAGTGCATTTATTTAGGGTTTGAATTCGTTTCTCATCAACACACCCCAAATTACCAAAAACAGCAGAATCAATTTTCACCCCAAAACACATCTACAACGCAAGAACAAAATTGAAAGCTAAGAAATGGGGACAAAGGAACGAAATACAACAATTAAGGCATTTGGGGGAGGCGCATAATTACTCGGTTTTCCACGATGAAGATGAGAAAGGATAAATAAGACATCTTTTATTGGCTCATCCTGAGTTTGTAAAGTTGGCACGGTGCTCTCATCAAGTGCTTCTAATGGATTGCACATACAAAACCAACAAGTTTGAGATGCCGTTGTCTATTATGCACCGATACCGATACGGGGATACTGATACGGGGATTCGTCAATTTTCATAAAATGAGGATACGGGATACGGTGGGATACGTGTATTTATCAAAAAAATATTTAATATAATAATAATTCACTCTACTAAAAAATCATAAAATAAAAAAATCCGATAGATACTATTTTGATTATTAAAGTGAGCAAATATTAAATTTTCAGCAGTTTGGGTTTCAGTCTTACTTATGTTAATGGAATGGATAAAATCACATGTACTCCGATTTCTCTCTAAAACAACATGAAAAACATAACTGCCCAATAAGCCTTAAATTTTTCTAGCATCATTTTTTTAAGCACCATAAAAATAAATACCAAGTCTTTTTTCTTTATAGTCAACAAGTTATTATGTTTAGACATAATTATTCAATATGATCATGATTACAAATAACTATATATATTTAGAATTTTAGATTTTATGTATAAATTTATAAATATATAGATTTTGTATTAAAAAAAAGTTAGATTATAGGAAGTATCCCCTTATAGAGTATCTGAGAGGTATCCCAGAGTATCCCCTACCCTTTTTGTAATTAAAAAAAGGTGACACTTTAAATGGAGTATCTGATACGTATCCCCAGGTATCCCCAAGTATCCGATACTGATACGGCACAAATACGGATACGTCACCAATTTTGAAGTATCCGTGCTTCATAGGCCGTTGTTGAACATTGTCGGGCAAACTTCTACCAATGCTCCTTTTAGTGTTGGTTTTTGCTTCTTGAAAAATGAGCTCGAAGAGAGCTATGTATGGGCACTAAAACAAATGAAGTTATTGTACATAGAGGGATATACTCCAAAGGTGATTATTAGCGACAAGGAACAAGCTTTGTTGAATGCAATAAGGAGGGTTTTCCCGGAAGCTCATAACCTTCTTTGCACGTTCCACTTGTGGAAAAGTATTGAAATTAAGTGCATGCGCATTATCCGTCTAACCAGAAAAAGCGAAATGGATAGAATAAAGAAATTACCGTTACATAAACAAGAAGAAGCCAAAGAGAAATATAAGAAGGATGACAAGTTGGCGGAACTAAATGGGATAGTTTCAAAATGGAGTGGAGAGCCTTGACCTATTCTATCACCGTTGATGAATATGAGGATAGAGCTCGTATGGTAGTGGCTCATTGGAAAAGAAGTTATCCAAGTGTTGTGAAGTATTTGTTGGATAATTGGTTGGATCCGCACAAAGAGAAGTTTGTAGCGGCGTTCACTAACCAATATAGGCACTATGAAAACCAAGCTACAAGTACGGCGGAGTCATCTCACAACCGGTTGAAGAAGAAACTTCATAGTTGTAATGGTGGGTTAGTTACGTTATTCGAAGCCATGGATGCGTATTTCCGCCGTGATCACGATAGAGTTACGGAGTCTTTTGAAAAAAGCCGAATTAAAAAACACACCAAATGGTTAGACAATGAGTTGCTACGGGGAATTACATATCACGTTTCGCACCTCGCAATTGATAAGATAATGTATGAAGTACAACATTATGAATTGGGGGATTATGAAGAAGAGTGTGTTTGTCCAAACATGACAAGTTTGGGATTCCCATGTCGGCATGTTATAGCCACATACCAAGACAAAGTGATCCCGATTCAAGATGTTGATCCATTTTGGCAACAATTAACATTCCGTGAAACAATTTTTGATCAAGAATTTGGAGGAACGTTTGCCGATACCGAGATTGGAAAAGCTCTAGCCGAGAAATATGCTATAGCCACATACCAAGTTTGGGGGATTATGAAGAAGAGTGTGTTTGTCCAAACATGACAAGTTTGGGATTCCCATGTCGGCATGTTATAGCCACATACCAAGACAAAGTGATCCCGATTCAAGATGTTGATCCCTTTTGGCAACAATTAACATTCCGTGAAACAATTTTTGATCAAGAATTTGGAGGAACGTTTTCCGATACCGAGATTGGAAAAACTCTAGCCGAGAAATATGTTACACTAAGCCGAGGCCAAAGGAAAATATGGTTGAGTAACTTGAAAGATTTCGTATATCCACAATTTAGGTATGATATCAAGGAACCACCAAAGGGGAAGAGTAAGGTGAGGCCTCCTACCCAAAAAAAGAGGTACATAGGAAATAAAAAAGCAAGGGAATTGGCGGAGGAATCAAAGAAAAGATATCCTTCGGGTTATGAATGGTTGAGAAAGGAATATGAAGCGGAGGATGAGATGGAAGAGGATGTTCAAGGTAGAAACAAACGGAAAAGAGGTCAAGCGGATAAAGGAGAACCAAGCCGTCGAAATGTACGTGAAAAATGTATCGAGCTTCCTACTCAAGAAAGCGCAACTAGCAAAATTGATGTTAAAGGAAAAGATCCGGTATTTCGCTCCAAAGAACCACAAAGAAGCAAAGTTGTTGTTAAAGGAAATGGTTGCAAAGAAAGTGGAAAAAAAGATGATTGAGTTAAAGGTAAAGGTTCCTATGTCGGTCCCGAGGTTTCCTCCCAGGATAGTTCAATAAAAAGACTTGTTGGTAAAGTTGGTGTTAAACAATTAGCAAGGAACAATGGAAAGAGTCTGATGGTTGAAAAAATTCCGTCAAGTGGTGAGAAGGAGAAGGAGACGATTCCTATAAAAGGAGTGCCTAAACCACCACCTAGAGATGAGAATGGTCGATATAGCCGGAACCATTACATTCTCTATGAATATTACCTTCATTTTTTCCCCGACTTTATTCGTGATTATATCAAGGCCACAGAGGATGTTCATGGTGATGGTAATTGTGGTTACCACGTCTTCGTGGATCAACTTGGACCCTTTGAAGACGCGAAAGGGTGGGGTTGTGACCAAGTTACTTACGTAAGGCAAATATTCTTAATGGAACTACGTGGTCACCGCGACTTCTATAAGCCGATGATGAGAGTTGAAAGAGACGAAACTGATGAGGTGTTAAATGAGAGCTTCACGGAAATGGAAAGGCGGTTAATCGGCAATATATGTTTGACAAGCGAATATTGGATGTGCATGCCTATATGTGGCCAACTACTCGCCAACGCATTCAATTGCGCCATTCATTTAATCTCCAGAAACATGAGCCATACATTTGTACCAACAAGAATGTCGTTTGACGAAGATTTGTCAACAACAAAAACAGTTGTCATGGGGCACGTGGAAGGAAATCATTACATCGGCCTCCGATTGCAAGAAGGAAGCCCATTACCTCCATTGTGGAGGGAATTTGATTGTGACGGTGAACTCCCCAAGTCTTGGTGCAATCGATTTGAGAAAAGGATTGAATTATGGAAGGCCATAATGTTGTCTAGGCCATCCCAATTCATAGTTATGACCGATGATTCAGATGCGTAAATGTTGTGAAGGGTGGTGAAATACATTTTATATTTTGTATTTTGGTATTTTGACTAAATGTGATGTGATTAAAAGTGACAATATCTTATCTATTTGATTCACGTTATGAATGAAGTATTTTGTTCAATTAATATATATCAAATCCAAGTATGTTGAGCTAATATCAATAGGATGCAAGGTTTCAGGGTTATTTACGGTTGGTAACAATATTCAATTACCAACCGTAACTACCTTTACAAACATATTTTAACTTTCAGGGTTATTTACGGTTGGTAACAAGACTCAGTTACCAACTGTAACTACCTTCAGAAACAAATTTTAACTGCCATTGTCATTTACGGTTGGTAACTAGATTCAATTACCAACCGTAGCTAGCTTCAGAAACAAATTTTAACTGCCATTGTCATTTACGGTTGGTCACGATAATATAGTTACCAACCGTAACTAACCCTGACAACAAAGACAAAGCAATTATAAGTAATTTAAAACCATTAAACCATCTTCATTACTAAACCAACACTACAACCATTAAATCATTACAAATATAAATGACATTACAACTCATTCATTCATGCGACTTAAAAGGATACTAATATCCAGGTCTACGAGTGCGATAGAAGTCTTTAAGGATGTTGAAATGAGGTAAGTATTGAAAATTCGACCTTTTCCATTGTCTCCATTCTTGAATAGAGCTCTCTAAAAATTCAGCGTCAGTTTCACCCCTTAATCGTATTTCACCCATAATACGAACTAATGCCATAAATTCTTTAACGTTATCCCGAATAGTTCCATATCGAACATACAACATAATTCCATCGCGGTTATAAGGGTTACCTGTTTCGGAACAAAAATTTTCAAAAAGAGTTCTCAAATAACTTGTACTCACAAAACCACATCGACGTCGTTCTTCTCCTCTTTTTGGATAGCATAGAACAAAGTTGCGGCAAATACATAAATCTTCTTCCAAAGTGAATTCAGGGTTTGGAGCCATAATCTAGTTTAAGGTAAGAGATGATTCATGTGGAGGTGTAACTTCTAGGAAGGAAAAATAAGCATATATATATAACAAAAAAAAATTATAAAGTTGTAACGGATCTATTTTTTGAAAATGAAGTTGTTGAAGGTTTCAACGGCTATATTTTCAAATCAAACAAGGAGATGTTAGTGCAAACAATTTATTTATTTTTTTGTGGCAAATGTGAAGTTACGGTTGGTAACTATAATCACGAAACGAACCGTAACACTGAAGAATTTTGAATTCCAGAGTTACGGTTCGTAACTCTTTCGAACTTACGAACCATAAATCTGGAGAAAACTGAATTCCAGAGTTACGGTTGTTTAATGTCAGAGGTTACCAACCGTAACTCTGCAAAAAACAAAGGATACAGAATTACGGTTGGTTATATAAATACAAACCAACCGTAATTGGTGACATCTGAAAATTTAAAGTTACAGGGTGTTTTACGTTTCGTAAATAGAATAAATAAACCAACCGTAACTTGTAATGGTAAGTTACGGTTCGTTAAGGTGAAAGAGTTACAAACCGTAACTTAAGTTAGTAAAAATTGGATTCCAGTATGTTTTACGGTTCGTAACAAAAATTAGTTACGAAAAGTAACTCAAGCTACGGTTCGTCTCGTTATTTGGTTAGGAACCGTAATTGACTCTGTAACTTAAAATTTTCAAACCAAAACTGTCACAAACAAACACACATATCCATAACTTCAAATTCATAGATAATATCCATAAGTTCAAATCCATAACTAACACAAATAAGTTTAAATTCATAGATAATAATATCCATAAGCTAAAATCCATAACTAACACACAACTATTAGTTTGTCATAATATCCATAAGTTGAAATTCGTAACTAACCACACACAACTAACATAAATCAATAACTAACACACAACCATAACTAAGCATGGCGCCCACCACGACCCCTTTTGTTGGTGCTACCACCACCACGAGTTTTAGGACCATCACGACGACCACCGCGATTACCGTGACCGCCACCACGACCACCTTTGGCTAGTACCCATACCGTGCACCTCCTCTTCGAGATTTGTCTCTTCGCTGCTAGGTGAAGGTTGTCTACGGCTACTACTCGCACTTCCAAGAGAGTTTCTACTCCTCTTTAAGCCTCTTGCTTCCCCCTCATACAATTCTGCCATGTTTGATTTATGCATGTTCCTTATTTTCTCTTGCAAGATCTTTTGTTGAGGAGCTTTAATCACACCATTACTACGGATGCATGAAGTCATGCTATTTGCCAAAGCTTGTCCTCGCTCTTTCTATTCACATATCAAAAAGAGTGTTAAGAGATTATTTCATAATATACATTAATCTTAAAATCCAAAGTCATGAGGATAACAAAATTACGTACCGACATGAAATATAGCTTCTTCCAAGTCAAACCAAATAGACCTTTTTTCTCTTTAGTCTCGTCGACCGTCTTCTTTTGTGCTATAGCCTTTTGAATATATGGCTGGGCCTCCGGATCATTATTGATCACATATGGATGGCCAAAATGAGAATACCAAACAATGTAATCAGCAGCGGCTTCTTTCGTGTTGTTACAAGGAATTGCCTCTCCCACTGCGAGTTGGTATCTTTCTTGATGGCGGTTGTTCCAAGCATCAACCGTCGTAGTTGGGCTGTAGTTGAGTACAATGGTGGGGCCTTTTTTCTCGGATCCTTCCTTGGATAATTTGAAGTTTTCCTTGATAACCCTTTCTTGAATATGACCAATTTGGCGTAGAGTTCGACGAGGATTGGTGATAATGTAACCTGTGGGATGATACAATGGTCCGTTGTAGCCTGCGGTCTATGTGAACCTACGAACATCAACTCCATTTTGGATCCTAAAATAAGGGTCAAAGATAACATCTTCAACAGTGAAAGCATCTATTTGCTCCCTCATTTGAATGAGCTTCTCCTCTTTGTTCCTTAGTTGTCTGCCAGTGAACTTGAACTTCTTTCCCGTAGGGCCATAATCATGTTCTTCCCATTCAGTAGGAGGTCTCAGGATCAGAAAGTGGTCATAAACCCATGCCTAAAAAAACATTAAGTATAAACAATTAGCACATGACTAAAAATATAACAAACTAATAAAAATGTATCCAAACTTACCATTAGAAGCGCAACATTCATGGCAATTTCAGTAGATCCAACCCTCGAGACCTTGCTTAGGCTGTCAAGTAAATATGCAAGGGTTGCAGTGGCCTACGAATAGTTTTTGATGTTGTCCAAATTCTTCAACAATTGTAGGTAATGAACATTCAACCTATTTCCCGAATTATCGGGCAAGAATACGGTCCCAAGAGAATACAACAAATACGTTGTGGCTGTACGCCTAACTATTGTTTCATCCATCACCTCACCTGCCCTTTCCTTTAAGAGCGTTCCTCCAAACTTTGTCCTCAGATTCTTCAACAATAGCTTTCTGATGATAGATTGCTTATGTGGTTCACTTGGGTTATAACCAGCAGCCAACCGGAACTCCATCTCGATTTCGTCTTTCTCCCACCGAGTGTCTCTTGAACAAGGTTGTAAAGGTCAGTCCAAGACATGTTGTTGTCGAAACCTTCATACACAGATTGTCCTTCTACTTCAAGGTCAAGAATTTGCTTCACATCGTCCGGTGTTATTGTCATCTCTCCAAATGGAAGATGAAACGTATCGGTTTCAAGCCAATATCGTTCCCTGAAGGCAGAAACCACAACATTATCATACTCCGATTGGCAATGAAGAATTCCAGGCCCTAATCATGTACTAACCACTAGATTGTGAACCGAAGCACATTCTTCACTTAATGGCCAATGCTTAGCCTTTTGACGCTTGACCAATCTTATGCATCTTGCATGGTCCTAAAAAAACAAATATACAAAAATATAAACATATTTTGGTGAACTAAAATAAACAAACAAAATGTATCAAAATAAGTTATAAATTGAATGTTTTAAGAAAAGTAACAAAAAGCATACCCTTGTCTCACAGACTTTTGCGGACCAGGAACCGGTATAACCAAATAAAATTGAAGACTTATCTGGGGCCTCGCCCCAAGGTCTTTTATTCTTCTTCGGTGGAAACAATAAATCTTTACCTTTAGGAATATGTATCCCTTTCGGTGCGGGGTCCTTTCTCGGCTTCTTTTCTTTCAATCGAGGTGCAGCTACAACAACCTGTTTTCCCTTGGCATTTTCTCACTCTTCATCATTTTCTTCCTCTTCCTTGTCTTCATCATTTTCTTCCTCTTCCTCCTCTTCATCATTTGCTTCCTCTTCCTCCTTTTCTTCATCATAATTAGTTTCTTCCTCTACAATTTCATTTTCGTTGCCTTCACGGTTAGTTTCGACTCCGACGTCTTCTTGATCATTATGTTCCACTCCTTCTAACTCAACTCCAGATTCAGCCACAGGTGGTTCTCTCAACTTAATTTCAAACTTATTCTTCCTCTTCTCATTCTTGTGGATACCTCTATTATCTACCCCTAAATTCTTGTCACCGCGAGGGGTGGGCGTATGATCAATCGGGGTTAAGTTATTTCCTCTCTTATTCTTCACCCTATTAGGATTCCTACACAAGCATTACAGTTGATTGATTTACTAAAGGTAGAACAAACAATATAGAAAACTAGAAACAAACATTTTTGGTGAGCATGCTTATTTACGGTTCGTAATATGACAGCAAATACAAACCGTAATGAATTACGGTTGATAAATAATGAATCGAGACCAACCGTAACTAAACTATGGTTGGTAAGTCAACTATACTTTTGAACCGTACGTCACTATTTCATAAGTTCTTAACATACATGATGATTTACGGTTGGTTACTTTAATTGAGTTACAAACCGTAACGTAATTACGGTTGATAAGTGTGATGCAAATATAAACCGTAAAAATTCTTTGAAACATACATAAAGAATTACGGTTCCTAACTAAGGTGTCGATACCAACCGTAAGTCCATTTACGGTTGCAAACAGAATTCGTAACTGAACCTAATTCTCAAAACTTAAACTTACGGTTGGTATTTGAGTTAAAACGAACCGTAAGTTCAACAAAATCTACAGTTACGGTTCGTATTTGGGTTATTACCAACGGTAACTCACATGCAACTGCAAATTTCAGTTTCAATTTTCTTCCAAAACCCTAATTTTTGATACAAAACAAAATTAAATCCAACACAATAAACTAAACCCTAACTGGGTTTTTCGAAACATACCTCATATAAGTCATTGTGCTTGATTTTGACGGTTGAGGAGTTTCAAATTGATGTTCTTGACCTAATGGAGGATGTGGTTGATTAGAACGGCTACAATCTTCGTCAACCTTCTTCTTCGGCATCTCTAATATAGTTTTCAATCAACGATTATCAATTTTTCAAATCGCCGATTAATCGAGGACGATGAAAAATCAGTTTTAATGGAGGAGGAGAAGAGAAGATGAAGATGAAAAAAAAACTGTTTTGATTGTTCTGATTCCATTAGGTTAAAATAGGGGAGGACAATTCAGTCTTTTAAACCAAAAAAACAAGGGTAAATTAGCCCATTTAAGGTGAAAAGGGTAATCTAGTCAATTTACACCCCCTATAGGACATCCCCTAACCAACTAGAGGGACATTTTTATCACACTTGCCACCCCTCTAATGGAACATGCCGCCCCTATAACAGGATTGTTTTTATAAGATACCCTGGAAAACAAAAAATACACAACAAAATCTTAAATGGAACGAAAAAATATAAAAAATAAATCAAAATCAAAAAAACAGTGCAAACGCAAAACAATGGAGGTACTTTGGCTAACGCCTTTTATAGGGAGACATCGATCATTCAAAAAAAATTATTTTTGAAAATAATATGACTCAAGGATCTAAGAATATCAAGAATTTATTATTTTTGGCTAGCATATTTACTTATCGGAGTTTTCTTTTTTACTAATTCGTTAATATCTCCCAATTTTAGAGAAATCTCCCATTTAAAGATTTGTTTTCCAATTTTATAAGATTTTTAATTATACCAAACACCTATACTTACTTTGAATACATTATTTTTGGAGGATCACAATATTAAGTCTTTAATTATGATATTTTTGTCCAAAAAATAAAATAAAATGAGCAAGTAGCAATAGAAAAGTATAGTAAAATATGGAATGATAATAAAAGTAATACCGAAATTAATGCTACAAAAGAAAAAAAAAATCGAATCTAATCCTAGTTTATTGCACTTTTCTGTAAATTTTATCTTTCTTCTCCAATTTTTGGGTACTCCAGATTACTCCTAATGATGTTGTATTATTTTTATTTGTACAGGATTAACAAACCCTTCTGTAAACCCTCGAAAAAAGATTTCTCGATTCATGTGTGACATCCACAAATCAGGTATTTTATTTTAATCGTCAATATAAATTTTGTATTTTCTTTTAATACCAAGTGTAATTGCAAATCAGGTATTTTCTGTATTTTTTGTAATTAGGCAGATTTTATTACAAAAACTGTAATGGACATTGGACATTGGTTTTTTTTTTTAATTCATATGATTGATCCAATTTTATGATGATATCATGATGCACGTTTTATTTAATTTTATCATGACGAAATCGTTTTTTTTTTTTTTTTTGTAATGTTGAAGTCGTTTATATTTGTTTTGTTATGTTTCCTAGATTAATAAGATTTAGTAATTTTAGGTAATTATTTTTTAAAAATGTGATTGGTTAAATAATATTTCGTGGGTCCAAAAGACTCTTTTGAAATTCTATTGGCTGAAATTTAGAATGGTGGGGCCAAAATCAACCAGAAGCTCCGGTTAACCACGTCGCTCGAAAAAACTCTGTTTTTATATAAACAATATATCTAAAGACTTAAAGGCCTAGACAAATAAAACTCCCACGTTGAACGGTGAGGAAACCCTCGCTTCCTATTGGCCGAAATAGACCTTTTTTGAGTTTTGTGAAACGAGCATTTTGGTGAGGACACTTGGCAACGTATGGTTGGTTTAAAACGAATAGGAAAAAGATTAAGAAAAGGAAACCAAATTCAATTTGGAATTTATAAAGTGACAATATTTAGGTGAGGACACTTGGCAACATATCATTGATTTAGAAATTACGAACTTGAAAAGGAAAACCTAACTTACCAAGTGTGGAATTTTATGGAAGTCCAAACGGGTGTAGATCATCTGTGCCAAAAGTTACCGGTTCCTCTGTCCCTACCTATTACAGAGCGCCATGTGTCCTTTACTTACTTAACCCCGTTAACTATTTTTTATCGAATTTTCTAAAGGAAAAATAAAACGAAACTTCTTATCTCTTCTTATCAATTATCAAAGTATAGTTGTTCTTCTTCTGCAAATCATAGGAGTATAGGACAAAATTTCATGCCTCCACAACTCATAGGGAAAAATTTCATGCCAATTAGTTAATTCTCCGGATCTCTATCTCAAATGTCAAACCTAATTTAACTACTTATCCAATATGATACGGGCCTTAGGGAGATGACAAGAATCAGATGGTTATTATTGAAGGGGGCTACGTGTTGCTAATTCTATCTCGATCAAAAAATGATTTATTGACCCTAAACTAGATTTGGAAAACTCAATTTAAACTTGACGTAACACAAAAAAGAAATTCCCCTAAAAAAAAATCAAAAGTTAAATTAAGACCTTGCCGACTATGTGTTAGTCGGCATTGTAATGAACAAATGTCATGCCAGCTTTATGCAGTATAATATGACCTTCTCTTGTGTTACAAAAATCATAAAGTCGGCAGGGTAAAAAAATTACGACCTTGCCGACTATGTGTTAGTCGGCATTGTAATAAAAAAATGCCTTACCGACTATATGCAGCAGAAAATGACGTTCGATTGTGTTTGAACATTCTATTAGTCGGCAAGGTGACACACCATGTTCAAACATATTGTGTTAAGGCACACCATGTCACACCATATTCAAGCACACTACGTTATGGCGATATTTTTTTATGGCACACCATGTTCCAGCGCATTATATTTTATCACACCATACTCAGGCACACAATGTTCAAGCCGTATCATGTTATGACACAACACATTAAGAAACACCAAATTTTTTTTTTTTTCGAATTCTATGTTTGCAAAAAAAAATTTCTGCTCAAATTTGTATAAAAAGTCGTCATGAATTTTTTTAAAAAATAACGACCCTCAAGAGTCGGCATTGTTTCAGTGACGACTCTAAACAGTCGTTATTATTTCAAAAACGACCCTCAAGAGTCGTCATTGTTTCAGTGACTACTCTAGATAGTCGTTGCAGTCCAGCTGATCGAAGCTGTTGCAGTCCAGCTATGTTCGAAGCTCATGCAGTCCAGCTGACCGCAGCTGGTGCAGTGCAGCTTTGCTCGTCGCTCCTGCAGTCCCGCTGATCGCAGCTGGTGCTTTGCTCGTTACTGTTGCAGTCCAGCTGATCAAAGCTGGTGTAGTCCAGCCTTATTCTCAGCTCCTACAGTCCAGCTGATCGAAGCTGCTGCATTCCATCATAGTTCATCGCTCCTGCAGTCCAGCTGATCACAGCTGGTGCAGTGCAGCTTTGCTCGTCGCTCATGCAGTCCAGCTGATCGCAGCTGGTGCAGTGCAGCTTTGCTCGTTGTTGTTGCAGTCTAGCTGATCGAAGAACAAATCTGTGGTAGTGGCAATATTTGGGATTTGCCATCTCGGCTTCGGTTGGTGGGCGCCTGGGAGATGGTAGTCTGATAACATCATCTTAAACCCACGCCTCTAGGAGTTCGATTACCTCCTCAATGGGAAATGGATATCAAGAAGTTGTTTGAAAAAAGAAGAAGCAGGAGAAGTAATTGACTCTTTCCATATCTCTAAAGATTCTTCTCCGCTTTGTCGCCTCACTCTTGCCAAACCTTAAGTTGTGTAAAAATGATTGAGCAGACAACAATCTCCCAAGAAATAAGATTTATTGTTCTATCTTTCAAAAAATTATACTTCGTTCTAACTATTTAACTTTATTAAGGGAAACTAGCTTGAAACCCGTGCTACGCACCGGGACTGCTGGAATTTCCTATATCGTCAGTTCATGTTCACTGAAGCGGGGCTTCTCCCCGCACGCGTCCTAATAAGAGTTCTAATAAGCTTATAGAATTATTATCCAATAGATTGACAATTAACAATTAAAACTTTATAATAATCAAATATATAATATTATTATGAGTTGAAGATCTAACATGGATTTGAAAACTAATTTCATGCAACATAATAAAATAATAATCAATTTACAAATAAACTAAAATATTTTAAGCTATAAATACATAATTATTATTTTTTTAGTATTTAACCCCGTGCTTCGAACCGGGTACGATGGAATCGATCCTCCGTTGGGCGAAGCCCCGCACCTGTCCAAGAAGGGATCTCAATTAACAAATGTAGTGTACCGTGAAAACACCAATTATCATATATATATTTTTTTGAAGCAATCATTTAGTAGATTAACAATCGGAACCAAATTATTCACCAATTACATATTGTTTAAAGGGTTGGAGATTAAGAAATCCTCTTAAATAAAATACTTTTGAAAAATTATACCGACCTTTGAAATCAATCAGTAGTTCATTACATTACATGTATCAGTACTATTGGTAGTTAACTGAAACATCATACTTTCTATACAGTTGTATCAATATCTGATATTGGAGACACTAAAAAAAAAAACATGATGTTAATATAAATTAGATTGAAAACTCTAAATGGTGCACAACATATGAATTGCTTCCCATCAAAGAAAATGTTATCAAGGAAATGCATTGATATATTTTTCTTCGAAAATCATATATTTGTGTTAAGAATTAAGGGACCAACTCAACTTCTCTTCCAGACTCCAACTTCTTATATTTAAATGAAAAATCACACTCATTATTAGCCATTATATAGGCATCCATATCTGAAGTTAGAGACACTAAAAAATCGTGATATTAATATAAAATAGATTGTAAAACAGGGCAAAGAATATGAAGTGTTTCTCATCAAAGAAAATGCAATTAAGGAAACGTACATATATATTTTTCTTCAAAAATCATATACTTGTGTTAAAAATAAAGCGGCTAACTCAACTATTTATCTAGGCTCCAACTTCTTGTAGTTGAATGAAAAATCACACATATTATGTAGTTGTGTTGATATCTGACATTAAAGACACTAAAAATAACACGATATTAATATAAAACAGATTGCCAACCCTAAATAGTCCAAAGCATACAAAGTGCTTCCCGTCAAAGAAGTAATCAAGGAAATGTCATTAGTCATTATATAGGCATCGATATGTGATATTAGAGACATTAAAAAAATCATGATATTAATATAAAATAGATTGCCAGCTCTAAATAACACAAAGCATATGAAGTGCTTCCCGTCAAAGAAAATGTAATTAAGGAAACACACATGTATATTTTTCTTCAGAAATCGTATACTTGGGTAAAAAATCAATTAACTCAATTATTTTTCCCGGCTCCAACTTCTTGTAGTTGAATGAAAAATCACACATATTATATAGTTGTGTTGATATCTGACATTAGAGACACTAAAAATAACACGATCTTAATATAAGATAAATTTCTAACCCTAAATATCGCAAAGCATGTAGATCTTCCCATCAAAGAAGTAATCAAGAAAATGCACTGATATATCTTTCTTAAGAATCATAAGCTTCATGTCAAAGAAGTTGTAATCAAGCAATGAACTAACATCCCACCAAGACTATGTTTGAATACTCATGATTGTTACTTTAACCGCAAGGATTGTCCACTAATTAATGACTGGAGTACCCTTATTGGAAAAGAGAATCTAAATTGTATTGGTTAATTAAATAATTTGGTTGCTGGATTTTTAGTGATGCATATAGCTAATTTTATTATGTATGTGGCTTGAAACAAAACATAAAACTCTCTTGGAATTGAACGATTAAAAGGACTTTTTTTTTTACATCAACCGTAGGTCAAGTTAACGAAGTGCCGTTACAACATGGTCTATTAAACAAAGCAATTTCATGTGCATATGTTGTTCGAGAAAGAAAAAGAATAATAAGAATAAGTTTCACAAAAAAACTATAATTCAATAATCTGGCAGAACCCCATCAAAAATATCAGAAAAAATTATAAAGGAAAGGCAAGAGAGAGTAGAATGCTCTTAGGACAATAACTTAACAATGTTGTTTGGGATTTACACCCATCCTTATTCCTATTTCCCTATTTCATATTAACATTTATCCTTTTGGCCCTACATAGAATTGAAAATGATGGACGGGGCCAGTATCATCCTGGTTTATAATTATATATTCACTACTACATCATCGAAAGACTTGTACACGTTTAGAGAATATCTCTAAGATGACAAAGAGAATTATTCATTTTACAAATGTTCATGCCAGTGTTCTTAATATATACCTTTGAGACTCGGCTGCAAAGAAAACAATGAGAATTGAGAAATGAAATGGAATTAAATTGCTTTGCGTGGCAACAAAATATAACAAAGTAATGGAAAGATTTTTCTTCCCTAAATTAATTCGAAAATACAGGGTAAGAAAATTTTTTTTTTTAACATACTAAATATTTAAGCTAGTCGTTTGGGATCCTTTTATCATAAGTAGACCTCTAAAGATTTTTTTGCCCTAAGGTTTTTTAGATATTTTGAGTTTTATAAACACTTATTTAACATTTTCTTTCCATATATAATTACAACTGTTGAAAAAGATTACGTCATTAATATGTATGCATCGTTCCATTAATGCTTCAAAAAATAAATCTTTCCATAAATATAATAGGTGTAAATTACTAATTTTAAAAAAATTAAGCTAACAGTAACATAAAATCTAAAGTCACCAACATTTTGGTTAACTATCTTGATTCTAACAGATAGTTACCTAATTTAAACCTACTCACATTTCCATCCTCCCTCCTCTAACATGAGAAAAGATTTTTTACACCTAAAGGAGTAAATTTAAGCAAATTTAAGCCCGAAAGTATCAAATTATTAGAAATCCATTTGCAGCGTGCATATAAAACTTAGGTAATGTCAATTCACATAAAAATTCCAGATGAAAAATTAGTAATAGGGTGTTCTTAATAAAAATCAAAATATTGCCGAACCTAAGTAAGGAAGTGATGGATTGATGGGTTGCCCCTGCATCAGGAAGTGATGGATGAAATTGATTGTGTTTCTTCTCCACCATGATCCAAACCATTATTCCTTGATTGCTCATCCAGTACACTCCTCAATTCTTGTAGGATTCAAAGAGCCTGCCAGACTTCTGGATGAATAGTTATACACTAAATTGGAACGACACCAGTATCTGAGACGGTAGCTGAGACACCTCCATAAAAAATCGACATCAAAGTATCCTTTCCCAGTAGGTGCTTGCACAAAGACATGTGAATCACATGGATATACCAAACATAGAAGTAAATGGATTTACCAAATTGAGATTTTGACTAAAACCACATGTTTGGAATGTCCTGTCGGTGTCTTCATCAGCATAACAAAACTGATTCACGGAATACAAATTATACGCATCATTTAGTTAACCCGCACTGCACCCTGCGATAGGCCAAAACCTGGAATTTGTGTCAAGCAAATTGATACCAACAACACAAAAATACAACTACCATTATACTGAATAGGTGTGTCCCTCCTTCCCAAAATTTATCATTTTTAGATCATGAACACGTTAACTACAGTAACCATTATGAACAAATAATCTCAATGAACTAAACATTTATGTAACTCAAAATATCATACCATGAACAACATTACAAATAAATAATAACAAAACGATTAAACACCTACTTTTGCTATACATATTTTATTTTGAGAAAATCATCATAATAAAACAGAACATGAAGAAAACAAAATAAACAACCTTACATCGCATCTTCATAAGCTAAACTCCACAACTACACACCACCATTTTCCTCCACAAATTTTAATAAAACCATATCAGTTACCTGCTCTCAGCATAATTGTTAGAAGGCATCTCCTCAACCCCGCGGAAAATAGCCAATAAAAATTTCTATGTGTAAAATGCTCCCACAAATAATCATGCTTACCCCTTTCTAATGAAATTATTCTGGAATTGTTCTCGCACCTGAAACACAGAGATAGTCAACAAACAAACTATAACCTTATCAGAAACCGAATTGAGACCTAAATAGAAATTGGTACTTAAATTTCACCTTTTCAAACGGATACTTTTGATGAGATGTCGACTTCCTAAACCACCTTTCCAAACTAAATATTTTGATTTTTCTGAAAAGATCAAACCCATAAACATCATGGACTATATTGAAAATGGGTAAGAAACATACCACCAGTAAAAGCTTAATATTGACCTCCCATCACCGCAACCTATTGATTACATGCACACAAAAAAAACAAAAAAAACAAATTAGACAACAAAATCCTTGATTGTAAGAAAACAAAAAAAAAAAAAAAAAAAAAAAAAAAAAAAAAAAGAAAATAACGTGCAAACAATGAGGTTTGACTTTCGCCTGAATTATTTATATTCAATCACCAAAACTAAATTTCGATAAGAAATTACTTTTATTAAGAAACAATATCAATCAATATCTTAAAGGAAGAAAATTAGGCAAATTATTTTCATAATTTATTAACAACATATTAGTATTAATTAAAAGATTTTTAATAATAATAGTAGCGATAAATCTTATTAAAGAAATTATTTGCGTATTGGTATTTTTTTTCCCAAAATAACCGTGAGTATATTAAAGGCATGCCATTTTTAAGACCATATTAATATTAATTAAAATATTTTTTTGTAGGAAATACCATTTAGTCCTAGAAAAAATATAATTAAGTTAGTTTGGTCTTGTTGACCAAGTCAATTATCTGTTTGGTCCTTTTTTTAAATATATATTTTTGTTTGGTCCTAAATATTACTGTTTGGTATTAGGGTGGACAACACCCACACGGGATGACATCATTAATGATGTCATAGTTTTTAAATAGTGGCAGAAATGCCCTTTTTTCTTTTTTTTTGTCTCTCTTAATAAAAGTAAATAAATAAAAACTTCAAACTGAAATATCTTTTGAACCACATGTCCAAAAATGATAACTTTCGGAGCTTTTAATTTTTACCTTATTCTTTAGCTTAACATTAACTATAAAATAAACTATTATACGAGTTCATTCTTTAAAAAGAACTACTTTAATGAACTACCTTACTAACTAGTTCATTTTAAAAAGTGAATTGCTTGAAAAAAAAATATCATGTAAGTTCATTGTACAAAATGAACTAACTATATGAACTGGTTCATTCCACATAATGAACTGGTATAATGGACTAATACTATGAGTTCATTCTATCATATGAAATACCATTAGGAGTTCATTCAACAATATGAACATCTATCACGAGTTCATTCTACAATATGAACTACCATTTACGAGTTCATTTTATAATATGAACTACCATAATGAACACCTATTACGAGTTCATTTCTACAATATCAACTACCATACTTAATTATCAATTCATTTTACAACATGAATTATTAATCCTACAATATGAACAACCATTATGAGTTCATTTGACAATAAGAAACATCTATCACGAATTCATTCTACAATATGAACTATAATAATGAACTACCATTACGACTTCATTCTTCATAATGAACTACTTTTATGAGTTCATTTTACAAAACAAATTGCTAACATATACGAGTTCATTCTACGAAATGAACTGCTAGAAGTAGAATGAACTATCATGTTCTAAAATAGTGTTCATTCTCGGATATGAACTACTATTAAACCGAAAAAGTTAAAATTCTGAAACATAGCATAATGGGTACTCGTTGTGTAGATATCGTCGAGACATTTCCGAATACATAAAATTTATTAATTTTCGACTTATATCTTGAGAGATATTTCATTTTTAAGTTTTTTATTTATTAAAGTTATAAAGAGAGAGAAATTTGTGGAGAGAATATAAAGAAGAGATAAAACCAAAAAAGAAACACATGAGAAGAGAGAAAATAATAAAGAGGGTATTTTAGACATTCTAACATTTTTAAATAATTAAGGACCAAATGGAACACCCTTTTTATTGGTGGACCAAAAAAACATGGGACCACCTAAAAAAGGACTAAACGATATTTTTCTCATATTTTTTTACCCCATTGAAATGGATAAAATCTTTGAAATTATTTTCTGAATGTGCTTGGATTTTTTGTCAGTTTTTAACGCATAAACATGTCTGGATTTTCTAGATATTTATTATTAATACTAAAAATTAATATAGTCATTTATATATTTTTTTCCTTATAAAAGATTCAAAAACATAAATCTTATTATTTTATTCCATAAATATGTTGAATTGATTTTTTTTTCAGTCATAAATGAACGAAATTAATATAGTAGTTTTTTTTATTTTCTGAATTTTTTATGATAAATAATTGAATTGATTTTTATTTTATTTTAATCATAAATTTTCGAAATTAATATAGTATTTTTTTTTGTCATTTTTATATTTTTTTCCTTATAAAAGATCAAAAAATATAATCTTATTTTTTTATTCCATAAATATTGAATTGATTTTTTTTAATCATAAATGTCCGAAATTAATATAGTAGTTTTCTTTGGCATTTTAAGATTTTTTTCCTTATAAAAGATTCAAAAAATATAAATCTTATTATTTTATTCCATAAATATGTTGAATTGATTTTTTTTATTCATAAATGAACGAAATTAATTAGCAGTTTTTTTTCTTTTCTGGATTTTTTATGATAAATAATTGAATTGATTTTTATTTTAGTTAGTCATAAATTTCCGAAATTAATATAGTAGTTTTCTTTGTCATTTTTATATTTTTTTTCCGTAGTTTTCTTAAGCTCCACCAGTGCTAATTAATTTACCGATCATTAATAAATATGGATTTAATTAATGTGACAATATAACACATAACTATGGTTTTTAATTAATGTGACTTGAACAATGGTTACAAACTTTATCATATTAACCATTGGTTTTGTTTATATTAGTAAATTAACTGTATTAATGGAACCCGTAAGATTGTGTTCAGGTAAATAATTAGATTTTTCTAGATACTCTAAACATAAATATTAATTTAACTTTACCATATTAACCATTGTCTTTGTTTATATTAGTAAATTAACTATATTAATGGAACCCGTAAGATTGTGTTCAGGTAAATAATTAGATTTTTTCAGATACTCTAAACATAGATATTAATTTAAAATATAATCTTTTTGTCATTTCTATATTTTTTTATTTTTTTTCCTTACAAAAAATTTTAAAAATATAAATCTCATTAATTTATCCATAAATACGTTGAATTGATTTTTATTTTATTTTATTCATAAATGTAAGAATTAATATAGTATTTTTTTTGTGGATTTTCTATAATAAATACATGAAATTATAAAAGATTCAAAAATATAAATTATATTATTTTATTCCATAAATATGTTGAATTGTTTTTTTTATTTTAATCATAAATTTTCGAAATTAATATAGTATTTTTCTTTATTTTCTGGATTTTCACAATAAATGCACGAAATTAATATATCAATTTTTCTAAATAATGACGGCCGTCCGTCGCGTGTGTCCCAACAATCCACCCAATCTACACCGCACATTGTCAGATCAACGCACCATATATAACGAAATTTCATCCGACGAATACGAATGGTTTCTAAATTAGCCAATGAGAGCGCGAGGTTACGCTCACCAACCAATAGGAGAGAGGGTAAGCTCCACCAGTGGTACTTTTATTCCGGAGTGAGGGATGGTATTTAGTTTTTAGGTTGTTGATAATACGGCTAACGACATTTCGCGGTAGAAACAAAATACGGAGAAAAAAACACACGTGGTGTTCTGTAATAGGTAGGGACGGAGGGACAGGGCACATAGGATCTGCACCTAGTCAAAATTCAATTTGGAAATCGAGTAATTATTATATTAAGACTATTTTTTCCAAATTAATATATAAGGGGAAAAAATCCTCATATTTTCTACGAAAATAAAAGGAAAAAAATAAATAAAACTTGCACATATCCTCCACCTATGTAATGTATTTTCCCGTCACACCAAATCAAAAATACATCTCCACGGGGCGGGGCGAAGCCCCACGCTTACCAAATCAAAAATGCATTTCCACGAGGTGGGGAGAAGACCAGCGCACACCAAGTTAAAAGAAAAAAATAAAAATAAAATCTGCACATATTTTCAACCTATATAATGTATTTTCCCCGCCACACCAAATCAAAAATACATCTCCACGGGACGGGGCAAAGCCCGCGCACACCAAATCATGCATTGCCACTGGGCGGGGAGAAGCCCCGCACACACCAAAACAAAAATACATCGCCACGAGGCAGGGTGAGGCCCTACGAACACCAAATCAAAAATACATCGTCACGGGGTGAGGCGAAGCCCTACGCACACCAAATCAAAAATACATCGCCACGGGGCGGGGCATGGTCCCTGCGCACACCAAGTTAAAAGAAAAAATATGTCCGGTGCGTAGCACGGGCACAAATCTAGTATATATATATATATATATGTCTCTACTTATGCATACCTAGTATAAAAGTGACATAGTATTTGTTTTCACCACGAGTCATATGATTTTTAAGATCACCAACATCACTATGGACTAATTCAAGCAAGGCAGAATTCTTGCTATATATATATATATTTTTTTTTTTTGAAGCATCTTGCTACATATTAAAAAAGATATACTATATATTTTTGTTTGCACACAGATTTCGCATCTAGAAACATTGTCAAAATTTCAATCAGAAATCAACCCTAATAAACTGCTCAGCAATAGTCGGGCAAGTGGATAATGTTGGGGTGAACCGGAAAAATTCGGGTAGAGCCGGATCTAAGTGTTGGCTAGGTAAGCGTCCTGTAGTAAGAGGGGTAATTATGAACCTTTTTCATGTTTCTAAAAGAGCCCTAATTTACTGTCCTAATTTACCAAACCATAAATCAACAGAGTCAACAATATAAGCAGAACCATTATTTATTAAACTGAGCTTAAACATCCCATTACAAGAGTATCCTTGTCCAACAAACATACCGGACAATACAAACTTATTAGACTCGTGGATTATGTTGAATCCAGCAAGGTCTTCAGAAATAAGGATTTTCACAATGTCAGGGACATGTAAAACATTAGCAAGAGTAACAGTCTTTCCCTAAGTAAACACGAGTTCAACAGTGCCTTTACCAATTACTTTGTTGCGTAAGTAAACACGGTTCGTATGTCTTGTAAAGATTTCTATCCTTATAGACATGAACGGTTGAACCACTGTCATACCACCATCCACCACTATTATCAGCAACAATATTGGCGGGTTGCACTATAATCACAAGTTTTCATCGAACATATTCACCTCATTTTTCTTTTGTTTCTTTCGTTGACGATAGTCACGAGTATAATGGCCGAGTTTTTAGCACATTATCCTTCTTCTTATCTTTCTTGTTGGGATTTTTCTTCTTAAACTGAGTATCATTCTCGGGTTTCAAAGAATTACGTGTTTTAGATTCTTCCACACTATTAACCTTAGAAAGATTTTCAATTGGATGTGATTATCCTTAATTTCTCGTTTACGAGAGTCATCTTCGATACGAAGATGATAATGTAAATATTTTAAGTCATAGTCGGTTTCAACATGCTTAAGTTTGTTATTGTAATCATTCCAAGAAGGTGGAAGATGGGAAATAATAACCCCAATAACAAATGAAGATACAAAGATCAATACCAACATTATTAAGATGATTAACAATGAGTAAAAGTGTAACACCCCAATTTTGCGGGACTGGATTCTAGCAGAATCCAATACCCCAAAACCCGAGATGCTACTTCAATATCATAGCCGAAGCCCGGCTACTAAGCCCAAACTCATTAAGTAATTTATTTGGGCTAATTTAATTTATCTTCGTGTTAACATTTCTACCGCGGTGGAAACTAAGAAATTTGTTTACAAAAATTTAACCGTTAATTTCACATGATTTTAAAGCCATTTGAAACACAAAACGTTCTTGTTGATGGTGGATTTTCGTTTAAGGTTATATTTATAAATAACCGGAAAACTCATGCGCTGACATCTTGTAAAAGATAAAGCCATTTATAAAGTGTTGGATACTCCCTCACTTAATTCACCAAGAATGGAGCATGTAGCAACAATCCCATTCTGTGAATACATGAAATTCCTCCCGGTTGGAGCATGTAGCAACAATCCCTTCCTGTGAATTTCATATCAGCCTTGTATTTCCAGTACTCATTATCAGTGTGGCATGACGAATGAGTGTTACTCTTACAGAGTAACACGAACCTCCAAGCACTATAATGAAACCATGTACGAAATACCCGTACAGGTTGATTCTCGGTGTGTTATACTAGCCCGAGCCCTCTCGGTGTGTTATACTAGCCCGATTGAGACCCTCTCGGTGTGTTATACTAGCCCGATTGAGCATCCGACACTGACCATATCAGTCCGGATATGATCTGATTGCAGTCATCCAACTCCACAAGCATGATTGGATGACCCAGATCAATTCCATCACCCCCAAGCAGGTATGGAATACACACGGCCGACCCCGCATGGTCGACCATTGGCCTTTGCCTGCCAAGAAACCGTCCATACCAAGCATTATGGACGGAAAACCCTAAATTAGGGTTTGCGGCATATTACATGTGCCGCAAAACGGTCTCAACCATCCATCTTCGCAGGTATAGATGGAGGGTGTAGATGTAGACTCAAAGGGCCCGGAGCATGTCGACACAATCACCATGTGACCGCCTACACACTTGACCAATCGGTCAAACCAACCATGATTGGTTACAACACATTCGTCCGCCTGAAAGAGCATGGTCGCACGGCTTTGAAAGCCAAAATTAGGGTTCAAGCCATCACGCGCGTCCATCTTCTCCGGCACGAATGGAGGGTCACAGATCAAATCGAGCAGGTCCGGTCATACCAGCATGACTACCGTGGGCCCATCTACCCCCTCATGCAATCGGCCAAGGCATATCATGCCCGGCTAATCCAAAACGCCCGCCCAAACATGCGTGGTTACACTTCCCAAATTGCAAATTGATCTCGACCACTCAACTTCACCTAGGACGAATTGAGTGGCTTAGATCACGTTTTCATGGGATAGTCGGTATAGGCGTGAACATCAGCCTACCATCTTCACGCCAAACCAATAGGCCAAGACCGACCAAGTCGGGTCATCTTGGAAAACACGCCTGGAAAAGGGTATGGTGCGCGACTCCTTGCGGCATCAAACTCCTATCGCAAATCGATCTCAACCACTCAACTTTACCGGTCGAATTGAGTGGCTTAGATCGCGCCTTCTTGGGAAAGTGAAGTATGGACGTGCACACCGGCGTGTTTGATAGGTGTAGAATACACCGTATTTACTATCTAGTAGTTTATGCTTTCTTTGCTATTTTTCTTGTAAATTATGTATTTTACGCTTGTTTTGAGTTTTATAGCTACTTTGGAGTCGCACGGAGGAAAAGAAGAAGAAATCACCCAATTTGAGCAAAAGGGCGAAAAGGTCATTTTACGGGCGAACACTATCCGGAGCCCAGAGTGGTTAAGGGCTCTCATTCGGGTACCCCTTATCAATCAGCAGTGGGTGTTATTAACATTGGGTAGCCCTTATCCAGAGGATGGTCATGCTCGGGTAGCATCCAATTGGGTCGGTCCCTAACTGCATCCGGATCCAAACCCGACCCGGATCCGTGTAATTAAAACCTAAACTCGAAATCGAGACCATCTCTCAATCATTCTACTCACCGAAATCTAAGAGCATCGGGCTGCTGCATTGCTGTAGTTGAACCAAGTCAAGCTCGACAGATGGAGATCGAGAAATGAAGGTGATGAAACAGGAGCTGGGTTAGGGTTCGATTATTTCAACAGAGAGAAGGAATCGATGATTTAGAGTTGAAGTTCAGGAAGAAGATGAATCAGAAATTTGAAGGAGAGATCGAGAGTTATTTTGTAGAAGATGAACTGGAAACTTAGGGTTGCTTCCAAGGGTTCGAGTTGCTGATATTGATTTGCTAAAGAGATCGAGAGGGTTGTCTGAAAACAAGATACAAAGAAATGATGGCTAGTCGATTGGAGAAACTGGATCTGCTGCGACATTAAATGAAGTCTGGGGTTTTATCGCTGTTAGGGAATAATGGGTTTTTGGTTAATCGATGAAGGTGGTGATCTTTGAGTGATAGTGGCCGATTCGGGGTTGGATTAATTCTTCATGTTAGGTGTTTGGTTGAGCTTGGGTCTGTGATGATAGAATGGGTTTAATGGATGAAATTGCAGGTTGAGAAGCAATAATGAGTTCTCATTGCAAATGGGTTTGAAATGAACTAAGGCAACAGTGTTGCTGGTGGTTGAAATGAATGAGCTGTAGAGATTGCAGCTTAAGTTGTGTTGCAGGCAAGGTTGAGAGTATGATAATGGTTGTGACTGAGGCTTTGGTGGAATGTTGGTGGCAGGTAGTGACCATGATGGTGCAAGGATGTTTATGGCTGAGTTGTTATCATGCTAATGAGGAGGTTGAGGTGCAGTTGTGCTGATGGATTGAAGGCAAGGAAATAAGCTAAAATGCAATGCAGAAGGAGCTGGCATTGGTGCTGTGTATGGTTGCAGTGGAGCTCAAGCTGGTGCTATGCAGTGATGGAGTTGCAGAGAAGGTTCATGTGATGCCTGAGTTTGCAGTGGTAGGAATTATTGCAGGTGGAGTGTGACTCTGGCAGTGGTGTGTATGGGGTAGTGAACCTAGATGTATGCTAGGAATACAGGTGTTGATGGTTTGAGCTGAGAGCAAATGGGGCTTGAACTGTGATGGCAAGGGAAGATTTGGAGTTGTTGCTGGTTCATTGTTGTGCCAGTAAGAGTTGGTGGTACTCTGCAGTTTCAAGTGGTAAAGCCAACTGAAGTTGGAGGAGCAGTGGCTTGGTAATTGGTAATGGATGGCTGCAATGTTGCAGTTAAGTAGATGCAGCCAAGTAAGGCAGTGGAGCTGTAATTTAGTGCTTTGGCTGTATGAACAGAAATGGGAAAAGCCAGGATAAGGGCTGTTACGAAACTGCAGATTGAGTTGGTTGAGTTGGGCTGCAAAGTGACATGATAGTGCAAATGCAGAGAATATGATGAGATGGAAGGAGTTACAGCAAGGATTTCATGGGTTTAAGGTGCCAGAACTGGGGATTTGCAAGCATGAGCAGCACTGGATGTGCGGAAGAGATGACTGAGCTGAGTTAGTTACAGGGAAGGCAGCCATCATGGCTGAAGCACAATCATTGTGCATCACAGCACCTGGCCTGTGCAAGGTTGCAATGGCCTGTGCAAGACTGAGTTGGATCATTGACTCGTTTTGACTCGGCAGTTGACCCGAGTTGGATCGTTGACTAACGGTTTGACTTCTGACCGTTATCTCTAACGGAGGACTGACGGAATATTCCGTCGAATATTCTCTCGACGACAGAAATTTTCAGGCGGCGGCGGCGACTTATTCCGGATTCGGCCACAATCCCGTTTTCCCAGCGAGCCAAAATTTCCAGAATTTTCTATGGACTTCTCTCATGGGTGTGAAGACTTGGGCTAGGAATTGGATGGAGAATTGGACTCAAACTTGGAAAGAGAAGGTGGAAGAGTTGAGAAAAGCTTGGATTTGGAAATTGAATTGCAAAAGGAAAAGGATTCTATTCCTTAGAAGATTTGGAGAATATTGAAGCCTATAAATAGAGAAGTTTTCTACAACTTCTACACACCTCTCTACACACACATCACTTGTGTTTTTGCTTGCTTTTCTAAGATTTTTCTTTTTAATTACTTGTGTGAACTTGAAAATTCTTCTTTTAATTATTATTATTTGTGTGAATTTCAAAAACATGAGTAGCTAATTTTCTTATTGATTGAGGATGAATTCCTAGTTCTTAACATGATTTGAGTTTTGTTTTCAAATTCTATCTTGAAGTTTTTCACATAATTATCGTTTGTTTTTACTAATAGGAGTGATCTTAAAGACATTCATGATTGATTGATAGATTGTTTGGAGTGCACGCTAAATTGATTTGTTAATTCGATCTAAAGCTAGTGAAAGTTAGGGGATAAGTAATCGTTCTTTGACTCTTTACATAAGTAGCAAACACGAGACCTTGCGGAGGGATTCCGTGGAGCAATTGTGTGTAGAAACAACGTTAGCAAGTAGACCTTGAGCTAAGAGTCTAACTACTAATATCAACCTAAGAAATTCACAAAACTTAATGCATGAGCCAAGTTACATCTAGGTTGAGCTAATTCTAGGTGGCTTGGTGATTAGAATCCGGTAGTCGAGAACTTCCGTGTCCGGTGATACAAGGGATTTAGGGGTTTAGCACTGAGCTAGCTGCTTTACCTACGGTTGGTGATAATTTGTGACTAATAACAAGTAGAATAGAACATAACTTGATTCATTGTTTCGTAACGAAGAAGGATTCCTTGGTCTTGTCTCTCTTATTGTTTTCAACTTTCGATTTTAATTGCTTTGTTTATTTTTCTTTTGCTTTTACACCCCCTTTCGTGACAACTTTTACAACTAAGATCTCTTGCTCCTCGTGGGAACGAACTTGACTTCCATTATATTATTTTTAATTGAGTGGAAATTTTGAATTAATTTGATTGCACCTACGACACGCATCAAATTTTGGCGCCGTTGCCGGGGAGCAACGGGCGATTTTTTAGTTGTTTTTATTTTTATTCTTGCTTTGTTAGATTCTTTACCGTATCTAACTTAGTTTGTGAGAATCTTGTTTCAGGTGTTATTCCTTTGGTGAATGCTTAAAGGGGGTAGACCGAGTCCAATACGTCTTCGATCCGGCACTCAACTAAAGGATTTCATTCGTGCGATTAACACTCCACTTTCTCCTTCTTCATCAAGTGATTCGGACAAAGAGGAAGAAACAATGGCTGATCGTACACTAAAGGACCTAGCTTCTCACAAGCTTGACACACAACAATGGTGTATCCAAACTAATTCAACCTTCGAGATCAAGCCGGGGTTGATTAGAGAGTTACCAAAGTTCCATGGCATGGTGAATGAGGACCCAAACAAACATCTTATAGACTTTTATGCCATAGTTATGGCCATGCTTCCACCGGAGACTAATGCGGATGGAGCATTGTTGAAAGCTTTCCGTTTTCTTTGACGGGCAATGCTAAGGAATGGTTATATTATTTGCCTTCGGAAGTATCACAACATGGAATGGGATGAAGAAACTTTTCCTCGAGAGATATTTTCCCGCATCCAAAGCTACTCAAATTCGCAAGGAGATTTGTGGATTGAAACAACAAGTGGGAGAATCGTTGTATGAATGTTGGGAGCGATACAAGAGGTTGGTGGCAAGCTGTCCACACCATCAATTTAGCGATGTTATGATACTCCAATACTTCTATGAAGCTCTTCACCCAAGTGATAGGTCTCTTCTTGACGCCGCGGGTGGTGGTGCATTAATGAATAAGACGGTGGCCCAAGCTACCGAGTTGATTGAAAGTATGGCGGCAAACTCGCAACAATTCTACACAAGGGATGAACCAACGGTTAGGCGAGTGCATGAAGTTAGTGATTCGTCATCACATCTTGATCAAAGGATGAGTAACATGGAGATAATGATGCAAAGGACTGCCGCGGTAATTATTCCAGATAATGAGACCGAACAAGGAATGCTTTATATCCGAATCAAAGGCCAAGGTACGATCCATACTCGAATACTTACAATCCCGGGTGGAAGGATCATCCCAACTTTAGTTATGCAAACAAGCAAGCGGCGGCTCCTAATCCATATGAGCAACAAGGTGGTTTTCAACAATCACGTTTCCAACCTCAACAACAATTCCAACCTCAAGTGAAGGAACAAGGATCTTCAATTGATGATAAGCTTAATGTCATGATGCAAGGTATTACGTCAATGTTTCAACAAAATCAACAAAAGACCGATTCGGCAATCAAGGAGTTACAAATTCAAATGGGGCAATTAGCAACCGATGTGAACTTATTGAAAGCGCAAGCATCCATAAAACTTCCTTCACAACCAATTGTTAACCCAAGAGAGAGCGTTAATGCGATTACCTTGAGGAGTGGGAAACAAGTGGAGCAACCAAATCAACAAGACAAGGTGTATGATGAGAAAGAGGAAATTGAAACCGCACCAAAGGATAAAACGTCTCCAACCAATCAACCCGAGGAGACGGTTCCTACTTTCACAACTCCACCCCCGTTTCCTAGCCGATTTGCTAAATCAAAGAGAGATTTGGAATACATGGATATTTGGGAGATCTTTAAGAAAGTACAAGTCAATATTCCACTCATAGAAGCTCTTCGTCAAATTCCTCGTTGTGCAAAGTTCTTAAAGGAGTTGTGCATGAAGAAGAAAAGGTTGAAAGGGAATGAAGTCATGAGTGTGGGGGAAAATGCTTCGGCGTTTATTCTCAAGAAACTCCCACCAAAATTAAAGGACCCCGGTAGTTTCAATATACCTTGCACAATTGGTAAAACGAGGTTTACTCGAGCTTTGCTAGATTTGGGAGCGTCGGTTAATGTTATGCCTTCCTCGATTTATGATTCTTTGAATCTCGGTCCTCTTAAAGAGACCGGGGTAGTTCTTGAACTTGCTAACCGATCTAATGTTTACCCGAAAGGGATTGTTGAGAATGTTTTGGTGCAGGTTGATAAGCTTGTATTTCCGGCCGACTTCTATGTCTTAGACATGAATGATGAGAATTCTTCCAAGTCTACACCTTTGCTTTTGGGTAGACCATTCTTAAGCAATAGGAACAAAGATTGATGTCCAAAATGGCACCTTAACTATGGAGTTTGATGGTACACTCATCCATTTCAATATCTTTGAGACAACGCGATACCCTAGTGATGTGAAATCATGTTTTCCCGTGAAAGAGATTGATCCGGGATAATGAATCTTGCAAGAGCTAAGTCGGGCCGTCGACTTTAAAACAAGCGCTTAATGGGAGGCAACCCATCGGTTTTGTATTTCTTATCCTTTTGCTTTTTGTTATTTCTTTTTCTTGTTTCTTATCATGTTAAAATTTCCCACCTTGACTTTACTAGGAGGATTCAATTACATTGAGGACAATGTAAGGTTTAAGTGTGGGGGAGTGGTTAAGCATGTTTTTAAAACAAAAATTACAAAAAAATTAAAAATTTTGAAGAAAAAAAAAAAAGTTTTACATAAAAATTCCAACTTTTAAAGATTTTAGAGTCACTAGCATATTTCTAGGTATGTTTACATAGAGATTTTGACCGACATAATTGAACTTGGAAATGTTAGAGAACTACATTCGGATTTCTTGCTTGTTTGAGTGTTAAATAATGGATTTAATCATGCCGGTGATGCGAATTTGGTGCAGGGAGAAGTGCGTTATTAGAGTTGCTGATCAATCATTAGTGGAGACTACCCGTATTCATATCATGAGAGGCACCGACCAGAATTCTTCCATCTACTAAAGAGCTTTCTTTTGAGTGTGTGTCACCGTAAGTTAATTCCGGGTAGAATGGTGAGCTACCCAACCTCCCACCAATAAAAGCACTACTCTTTGATCTCTTGAGTGCTAATTTTGTCAATCATGAGGGTGACGTCCATGGATGAAAGCTTCCTTCTTGTAGTTCGATTTGCAGTTAGCACCATTCTCTCTCGCGACAACAACGGATCCATAGAAACACATTCATCATCAACAAGGAGCGACATCAAAATCTACAAGGAAAGTTGGAAAAGTTTAAGGTTTACAAGCAACGGAATGAGAAAAAGAGCAAATTTCAAATACAAGTAAAGCAACATACAAATGAGCGGATTTTACATATATGTTGAGGACTTACACTACAATGAGGTAATTTTATATTCAAGTATGAAGACTTATTCATGAAAGCGAAGAAAATTAAAAGGTGAGAATTTTTGAAGTTTATGATTTCAAGACGATACAAGTTGTGAAGAATCAAGCGGTAAAATACTTCTCCCACGGCCATGGTTTATTTTGTATTTAATTTCTCTTGTAAAAAAAAAAAAAAAAAAAAAAAAAAAAAAAAAAAAAAAAGAAAAAAGAAAAGAAAAAAAAAACAAGAGAAATATTTGTTCTTATTTAATGAGCCGTGGGGAAGAAAAATTTATAAGGTAGTTTCAAGCGACAAGGATTTTTAAGGTAAAAGAGTTACAAATTGTTAAGGATTTATGAAATTCAAGGGTTTATCATCAATAGTTGAAACCGAAGACGAAGACCATGAAGACGAGGAGCGGAAGACGTTTCTATTGGATGCCGTGAGAGTGGTGTTATCATAATTGGCAATCGGATGTGAAGGTAAGTAAGTAATCTCATCCTCGATAAAAAATGGTTGATTTCCTTTCTTAGAGATCGTCAGAAAAATGGTTTTTTAAAATATTAAAAGATGTGGGTTTTTCAAAATTTCGGAAGTTGTCCTTCCCACCATTCAACGTGTCGCAGGAATTCTCTCTTCATTCCTACCTGCACACATGTGAGAACCATAAAAAAGCCGTCTTTTTGAGTGCAATTATCATAAAATCCTTTTTGGTGAGGAGAAGTCGAGGCGAAATGCTTATTGATCGTTTCTCAAACACGCATTCTCTCATTATGGTGTGGTTATTTCTCACTCAACAATTAAGAACGAGAATATGTTCTTTAGTATTTCTAACTTCTTATTACTAGAATGCGTAAAACTCTATGTCCTCATAGCTTTTTGGATGCTTAGGACGCTTGAACGCTTTGAAGTTGTGAGTTTTTAGTTTGATTTGCTCGAGGACTAGCAAAGTCTAAGTGTGGGGGAATTTGATAGGTGTAGAATACACCGTATTTACTATCTAGTAGTTTATGCTTTCTTTGCTATTTTTCTTGTAAATTATGTATTTTACGCTTGTTTTGAGTTTTATAGCTACTTTGGAGTCGCACGGAGGAAAAGAAGAAGAAATCACCCAATTTGAGCAAAAAGGGCGAAAAGGTCATTTTACGGGCGAACACTATCCGGAGCCCGAGAGTGGTTAAGGGGCTCTCATTCGTGGTACCCCTTATCAATCAGCAGATGGGTGTTATTAACATTGGGTAGCCCTTATCCAGAGGATGGTCATCTTGGGTAGCATCAATTGGGTCGGCCCTAACCGCACTGCAGGATCCAAACCCGACCCGGATCCGTGTAATTAAAACCTAAACCTGAAATCGAGACCATCTCTCAATCATTCTACTCACCTGAAATCTAAGAGCATCGGCTGCTGCAGCTGCTGCCGTTGAACCAAGCTGAAGCTCGACAGATGGAGATCGAGAAATGAAGGTGATGAAACAGGAGCTGGGTTAGGGTTCGATTATTTCAACAGAGAGAAGGAATCGATGATTTAGAGTTGAAGTTCAGGAAGAAGATGAATCAGAAATTTGAAGGAGAGATCGAGAGTTATTTTGTAGAAGATGAACTGGAAACTTAGGGTTGCTTCCAAGGGTTCGAGTTGCTGATATTGATTTGCTAAAGAGATCGAGAGGGTTGTCTGAAAACAAGATACAAAGAAATGATGGCTAGTCGATTGGAGAAACTGGATCTGCTGCGACATTAAATGAAGTCTGGGGTTTTATCATTTGTTAGGGAACAATGGGTTTTTGGTTAATCGATGAAGGTGGTGATCTTTGAGTGATAGTGGCCGATTCTCCGGGTTGGATTCGTTCTTTGTTGCCGGTGTTTGGTTGAGCTTGGGTCTGTGATGATAGAATGGGTTTAATGGATGAAATTGCAGGTTGAGAAGCAATAATGAGTTCTCATTGCAAATGGGTTTGAAATGAACTAAGGCAACAGTGTTGCTGGTGGTTGAAATGAATGAGCTGTAGAGATTGCAGCTTAAGTTGTGTTGCAGGCAAGGTTGAGAGTATGATAATGGTTGTGACTGAGGCTTTGGTGGAATGTTGGTGGCAGGTAGTGACCATGATGGTGCAAGGATGTTTATGGCTGAGTTGTTATCATGCTAATGAGGAGGTTGAGGTGCGTTGTCTTTGATGGATTGAAGGCAAGGAAATAAGCTAAAATGCAATGCAGAAGGAGCTGGCATTGGTGTTGTGTATGGTTGCAGTGGAGCTCAAGCTGGTGCTATGCAGTGATGGAGTTGCAGAGAAGGTTCATGTGATGCCTGAGTTTGCAGTGGTAGGAATTATTGCAGGTGGAGTGTGACTCTGGCAGTGGTGTGTATGGGGTAGTGAACCTAGATGTATGCTAGGAATACAGGTGTTGATGGTTTGAACTGAGAGCAAATGGGGCTTGAACTGTGATGGCAAGGGAAGATTTGGAGTTGTTGCTGGTTCATTGTTGTGCCAGTAAGAGTTGGTGGTACTCTGCAGTTTCAAGTGGTAAAGCCAACTGAAGTTGGAGGAGCAGTGGCTTGGTAATTGGTAATGGATGGCTGCAATGTTGCAGTTAAGTAGATGCAGCCAAGTAAGGCAGTGGAGCTGTAATTTAGTGCTTTGGCTGTGTGAACAGAAATGGGAAAAGCCAGGATAAGGGCTGTTACGAAACTGCAGATTGAGTTGGTTGAGTTGGGCTGCAAAGTGACATGATAGTGCAAATGCAGAGAATATGATGAGATGGAAGGAGTTACAGCAAGGATTTCATGGGTTTAAGGTGCCAGAACTGGGGATTTGCAAGCATGAGCAGCACTGGATGTGCGGAAGAGATGACTGAGCTGAGTTAGTTACAGGGAAGGCAGCCATCATGGCTGAAGCACAATCATTGTGCATCACAGCACCTGGCCTGTGCAAGGTTGCAATGGCCTGTGCAAGACTGAGTTGGATCATTGACTCGTTTTGACTCGGCAGTTGACCCGAGTTGGATCGTTGACTAACGATTTGACTTTTGACCGTTATCTCTAACGGAGGACTGACGGAATATTCCGTCGAATATTCTCTCGACGACAGAAATTTTCAGGCGGCCGGCGGCGACTTATTCCGGCCGGATTCCGGCCACAATCCCAGTTTTCCGGCGAGCCAAAATTTCCAGAATTTTCTATGGACTTCTCTCATGGGTGTGAAGACTTGGGCTAGGAATTGGATGGAGAATTGGACTCAAACTTGGAAAGAGAAGGTGGAAGAGTTGAGAAAAGCTTGGATTTGGAAATTGAATTGCAAAAGGAAAAGGATTCTATTCCTTAGAAGATTTGGAGAATATTGAAGCCTATAAATAGAGAAGTTTTCTACAACTTCTACACACCTCTCTACACACACATCACTTGTGTTTTTGCTTGCTTTTCTAAGATTTTTCTTTTTAATTACTTGTGTGAACTTGAAAATTCTTCTTTTAATTATTATTATTTGTGTGAATTTCAAAAACATGAGTAGCTAATTTTCTTATTGATTGAGGATGAATTCCTAGTTCTTAACATGATTTGAGTTTTGTTTTCAAATTCTATCTTGAAGTTTTTCACATAATTATCATTTGTTTTTACTAATAGGAGTGATCTTAAAGACATTCATGATTGATTGATAGATTGTTTGGAGTGCACGCTAAATTGATTTGTTAATTCGATCTAAAGCTAGTGAAAGTTAGGGGATAAGTAATCGTTCTTTGACTCTTTACATAAGTAGCAAACACGAGACCTTGCGGAGGGATTCCGTGGAGCAATTGTGTGTAGAAACAACGTTAGCAAGTAGACCTTGAGCTAAGAGTCTAACTACTAATATCAACCTAAGAAATTCACAAAACTTAATGCATGAGCCAAGTTACATCTAGGTTGAGCTAATTCTAGGTGGCTTGGTGATTAGAATCCGGTAGTCGAGAACTTCCGTGTCCGGTGATACAAGGGATTTAGGGGTTTAGCACTGAGCTAGCTGCTTTACCTACGGTTGGTGATAATTTGTGACTAATAACAAGTAGAATAGAACATAACTTGATTCATTGTTTCGTAACGAAGAAGGATTCCTTGGTCTTGTCTCTCTTATTGTTTTCAACTTTCGATTTTAATTGCTTTGTTTATTTTTCTTTTGCTTTTTACACCCCCTTTCGTGACAACTTTTACAACTAAGATCTCTTGCTCCTCGTGGGAACGAACTTGACTTCCATTATATTATTTTTAATTGAGTGGAAATTTTGAATTAATTTGATTGCACCTACGACACGCATCAGTGTTGTCTACACACATGCCCGGTCGGTCCTCTTCAAAACCCTTCCCATGCTTGGTTTCGACCAAGCTGAAGAGTGATGCTTGCGCACCTCTTTTAAAACCCTAATTTCATCAACGGTCGCAGATGAGTGTCTCAAACATCATCTCATCCGTCCGACTTCACCAGCTTGGTTATACAACCCTGGTCGGGAGTTATTTGGTTAGTGAGGAGTCATTACCCATCACTTTACCACACCGTAATGCAGTACCTGCATAAAATACACACGATACTTCACAAGTATCGACTTCCTCAATAACGCAGTTATTCAATCCAGCATGACATGCTACCTTTCGTGGACCCACGATCCACATTCCAGACATCAATCATGTCACAAACTGGGGGGATACTTACTGGGGTATTGGTCTGGCGGTTTACAGCGTGCAGCGTGCAACGCGCCATCACAAGAACGTGTTAGGAAGTCATGGACGGTTAGAGATGAACTGGAAAAGTGGGCAAGACTGGTCGTGTGTTACCGACACACAACTCCACTACTCCATCATTCCACTACCTCCACTTCCCACGAGAAACGTGAATGAGGCTCAATGACTTGTATAAATAGGTTCTTCGCCCTATTTTCCAACAACAAGGAATAACGGAGAACAACACAAGTTCAGACGACAGAAACCAAGTGTTAATACAAAAAACCGTATTCAAACACTCAGAGCCTGCTTGCATCAACCGTAAGCTTGCTCATCCTTCTGTTACAAGTCATAAGCAAGCCAACACCTTCACAATCTCAACACCTTCTTCGCTTCCCTCCCTAAGATCAACCCCATCTCCTTCACTTTGTGACCGAAACAAGTCTGGAACGGCCATTTCTTGGTTTAGGCCGGACTTGCACAGATTGATCTCTCGAATCTACAAGCACTCACCGCGCAGTGCATTTGTTGAAGGTTTAGATTCATTCCTCATCCACACCCCAAATTACCAAATTCTGCAGGAGTAGTTTTCACCCATCAACAGTTCTAGTTCTCGAGTAAAAATATTAATACCGATCAAGATATTGGGTTTAACAAATAAATAACGATTTAAATACTGAATCGTAAAACTAAAAACTGAGAAAGGTAGACTCCAAGAATTTTACGGGCTTCATACGAGTTCCAAAATTTATTATAATTATATGGATAAAATACTTACTAAACTATTAAGGTTTAGTTTTCTAGATTTTTTTAAAATAAATTTAATAGCCTAAAACCACGGCCAAACAGGTAGTTGATTATTACTAAGGGTGCACAACGGTCGGTTCGGATCGGTGTTTACCACTACCGATCAGAGAACAGAACAGATCGGTTAATTTTTTATCAGCCCCAACTAGTAATGAAGTTTTAGTTCGGATCGGTTATGTTCGGTTCCCAGTTTACCGATCTTGTCTATTTCAGATACAACTACAAGTAGACAGATCCTGTTGCAATAAAAATCCACACATAAGAGATAATCAAAACTCAAAATCAAACAAAAAAAATTAAAATCAAACTACAATTTGCTAATAAGAGTACCCCAATTAATGAAAACAATCAAGAAAATCCAAAGCAAACTAATATCGTTACTAAGAGTACCTTAATTAATTAAAACATCAATCAAAAATAACTAAACCCCATTAATAGCAGTACCTTAATTAATAAGAATCAATCAGCAAATCGAAGCGAAATCGTACTTATAAAAATCAATTAACAAACTTTTCCATTACCTGTAAATTCCATTTGATTATCATGATGGTGGTGATGTAGGTGAGGGTTGTAATTAATAAAGAAGATGGAAGAAGGTTGAAGGTGAGACAATCAAATAATGGAGTCGCCTCTTGTGCATCCCTAGTTTTGCTCGAGAGAAAAATGTGAATAATAAAGGAGAAGGGTGATGGCTGAATCATGAGAGTATCTTAGAGAAGTATTCATTATATGTAGGTATTAGGATTTTATTATCCATTGATCTAAGAGATCGGTCGGTTATGGGTGAGGTTGGTCGATAGATATATACAACCGAGTAGCACCGTAGATAGCACAGGTTTAGACATCATTTACCGTACATGGACGTAGAGGATTTTAGGTTCGGTTTGGATCTGTCGTTTTTTAGGATGGATCGGTCGGTTTAGGCGGTTTGGTCGGGTGATGTGCACCCCTAATTATTACTGCAAAAAATCAAAACTGTAACAGTCTGCTTTGGGAAATTCATAGAAAATCAGGATTAACTCAAAATTGAACAAGGCTTGTCATTTTAGAAAGACAAAAGATAGATGTTCAATTTTGCAGAACATTAAGGTCTAAAAATCAGTGGATCATAGTTTAAAAATAGGATACTCATGATATGTTTAAAACTGTCAGATATTTTTTACATTTAACATCTGTATAAATAGTTATATTTAAAACTAAGAGAATTTTACAATTTGCACAAAATGTTCCTGAAGATGTTTTACATTTATTATAAAAAGAATCATACTAAACTCTATTAGGGATTAAAAATGACACATAATCAACTCTACATAGTACATACTTATACGTCTTTAACTAAGATTGTTACATATTAAACATAGAATTTTAAGCATAAACAACTAATTAACGCATAAAAAATCACTAATTTTTATATTCATTCAAATTTATTGAACAACACACCGATTTTGTTATGATAATAAGTGATGAACCATATGCGGCCGCTTACACACCCGAAGGGATCAAGCACGATTGTAGTTCATTAAACAATTCACTGAATAGAGCATGGTCAAAACCATTAAATCCACCCTTACTTGATAAGCTTGTACCAATCATTAAAATAATGTCGCCCCTCTGGGATTCTGCTAACGCTTCGGGAGCCTGTTTCAAATAAACACAAAACTCGCTCGTGCCAAGGGAACCTGCTCATACTTCTGGAATTTGTTAAGCATAAAAAACCGCTCGTGCTAAGGGAACCCCACATGGGTTTAGGGAATCAACCATCCCTAGGATAACTTGTATCCCATCAAAGAGATCCTTAGGGATCGCTATTCGTGGACTGTAACCTGATAACCATAATGTTGATGGTGGATTTTCGACAAAGGCTAAAATCGTAAAATCATGACTTTGCATATTTCTTACACGGCTTCAGACACGTATATGAAATTTATATTTTAGGATTCGTGAAAGCTCATTTCACAATCTCTGACTGAGTGTACAACCTCTCAAAGCAGGCATGAATATGTGATTCTTAAAGCCTCTCAACTGAGCTTTAAATACTTCGCATATTTCATCAACACTTTTGTATAGAATCGATAGTGATTGGATGGCTCCTATACATATTTCATGCTAGTATAGAGCGTTAACGTCGTCAGGATGTCTCAATGTTCCCTGACTATGCAGAATTAATATTCCGAACGAGTATGATGTCTCTACCATCTCATACCTAGATTCTCGAATAAACATAACGCTCCTAGACATATTGCATGCTAGTATAGAGCCATTCATAGATTAATTCTAACGCAACATTCATCAATTGAATTCCTAGAAAATAATCTATTTTATCTCATTACTCCGTTTCATGGCTTTTTCCAGCTGAATTCTATGGATTAGTAATAGATATTCACTTTTCAGGCATTTGGGCCATCACCGAGTAAGCCCCGAGAAAATGGTGTGAGTGTACTTAACAATAATGCACGAACGAGCACCCAAATGCATAAATGAGCATTCAAAAATATGGACGAACGAGGAAACCTATGCAAAATAGGGAAGGAACATAATAAAAAATAAAAGAGAGGTGCACACGGGACTGGGCCCACCGGCCAGTCATGCCGCCGTGGCCGGTCCCACGGCTCTCCCTTTTATTTTTCATCTTATTTTATTATTTTCCTCATCTCATGAAAACTCCCTTGTTTGAGCAAACTTCCTCGTTTGAGCAAAACACTTAGTTTCTCCATATTTTTTCATAAAAATAATAATATAAAATAGGGAAGAATGTCATGGGACCGGGATCGCCGTCCGGCCCCATGCCTTAGTCGTGGACGGTCCCACGCCTCCCTAATTCCTTATTTTATTATTATTTCTTCTCTCATTTCAGGAAATTCCCTCATTTGAGCAAAAACCTAATTTTTTCCATATTTCTCCAATATTGCTCAAACTTCCAAAAAGCCAAAAAGTCAAATGGTCACATGACCGTCCGGGCTTCTCACGGAAAATATTAAAATATTATTATTTTAATATTCTTAAAATATTGGTCGCACGAGCAAAGTCCTACTTGCTCATTCGATCAAAATCGAGAGTTTCAGTCGAGATCAAACTCTTCTGAAAATCCAAAATATTGCTCGAACGCTCACCAGAAAATATCAAAATTCTCAGAGTTGAGCCACGAGCAACATTCTGACACGGGAATGCCACCTTGGTCGGCCAAGGTCGCCCCTTTGGCTTGCAAAATCCGGTCCCACACATTTGATGATTTTTGACCTAATTAATCTTTTACAATTCATATAGGGTTCAAACTTTTTCCAAACAACTTGGAATTTGATCGACCGACCATCAGCTGGTCCCACGACCACCAAGGGCCGGTTCAATACCCCTTGGTCGGTCCTCTTCTTTTCAAAATTAGGTATCACCACCTAATGCTCAGACGAGCACTATTATTTTAATGATTAAACGAGCATTTAATCATCCTTTCACCAACTGGTCTACAAAGGACTTTGGTACATGCTCATTCGAGCATCTGGGCGCTACATGGTCGTCCCACCATCTCTTGCGGCTGGTCCCTATCTCACTGATGGTTAATTTTCAGTAAATCATCCATTGATCAATAATCAACCAAAATTAGGGTTTCAAACCAAATGCTCTGCAAAGCATAATTCTGAGCAAGTTCAAACAATAATAATTTTATGTTGATCCAACAATCAACATTCTAATTAATTATATAATATTCGGTCCAGCTACCAGTATTTATTTAATATTTTATTTGGTCCCGCTACCAATAATTCATTAATAGAGCATTTGCTCAAACGAGCAATATTTTTTTAAACTAGCAATATATTATTTGCTCATCTATCAACACTAAATTGCTTAAGTTAGCAAAATACACTAACAACTGGGTTCAGAACTCACTTCTAGCAATATTGATTCAACTATCAATATTTAATTGCTCGACCGAGCAATATTCCTCATGTTGATTCAACTATCGACATTCGAGAATTTTTACTAATCTAGCTATTAATATTTCATTGGTTCATCAACCAACATTTGGTTCGTCAGTCGACCATTAATCTTTCTTCTTCGATAACTCGTGACGCGGACGAGTGCTTAATAGCATTTCCTATCAACAAGTCCATGATCGAGCAATCTCATTGGATGCTCGTTGATTCAAGTTATCAAAACATCATTATTATTACCTCAACTGGTAAAATGATATATCATAATTCATTAAAGACTCAACGTCTTTCCATTATTTAGAGCAGACGCCTTATGCTTAATCCATGAGTCTCAGAACATACCACATTCGTCATCAAGGCTAAGACTCATGGTCTAGACAAGTCAACAATTGACCAAATACGCATATGCCTTGCATACTCCACATTCATGAAACATCAATCATGTCACATGGGGGGATATTCACTAGGGTTTTGGTCTGGTAGCTTACGGCACGTGTGTACACCCATGATGAGAAAGGTGAGTAAGTCATGCAAGCGGTTGTAGATGGTGGATTTTCGACAAAGGCTAAAATCATAAAAACATAATTGTACATGCTCCTGATCCAGTCAGATGAGTATTGAGGCTCATGTCTCTCATTGAAGCATGAAAGCTCATGCCACAAGAATCTATGACTGGGTATATTGTCTCTCAGAGCATACGTGAATATGTAGTTTCTCAACTGAGGCAACGGCATATCTCATGAATACTGAGCAATCTCAGTAATTACTTTTATATAGAATCGAACGATTGGACGGCTCCTAGACAGCTTGCCTGCTAATATAGAGCAATAACGTCTTCAGGATGTAACGATGTTTTCCCTGACTATATAAAAGACATGTGTATAGAATCATTATGATTGGACGGCTCCTAGACAGCTTGCCTGCTAGTATAGAGCGATAACGTCTTCAGGATGCAATAACGTGTTTTCCCTGACTATACTATACATAATAAATATGACGCTTCAACTAGCTCATATCACCCAATCCTCTAATAATTAATGCTCCTAGACGGAATGCCTGCTAGTATAGAGCCATCAATTAATTATTTCTAATCCTTAAATTCATTAACTGAATATTCGGAAATATTCTACGTTCTTCATAATATTTCATCACTTCAATTCATGGTTCTTCCCAGCAGAATTCCATGGGTTAATGATAAATATTCAACATACGGGCATTTGAGCCGCTATCGAGTAAGCCCCAACCAAAATGGTGCAAGTGTACTCAGCAATAATGCACGAACGAGCATTCCAAAATATGAAGGAACGATGAAACTATGCAAAATAGGAAGAAAAATAATAAAAAAAAATATTGGCTAAGGCGCCAGGGGACCGGGCCCACCGGCCGGCCGGTCATGCCGTGGCCAGTCCCACGCCTAGTTCCTTATTTTATCATATTTTATTATTTTTCCTTGATCTCATGAAAATTCCTTCATTTGAACAAAACTCCTTCATTTTAAGGAAACTCCTCGGTTTCATGGTGTTTCCCTCACATCAAGGAAATAATATAAAATTAGGAAAGGTGTCATGGGACCGGGTCTACTAGCCGGCCGGCTATGCCCTAGTTGTGGCCGGTCCCACACCTCATGATTCCTTATTATTTTATTAATTATTTCCTTCATCCCATGAAATTCCTTGATTTCATGATATTTCCTTCAAGTCATGGAAATAATATAAAATTAGGGAAGACTCACGGGACCGGGCCCTAGCCGGCCGACCATGCCCTAGTCGTGGCCAGTCCCACATGCCCCTTATTTTATTATTATTAATTATTATTATTTCCTTCATCTCGTGGAAACTCCTTCACTTCAAGGAAACTCCTTAGTTTCAACAAACTCCTTGATTTCATGATATTTCCTTAAAATCATGAAAATAATATAAAATTAGGAAAAGTGTCATATGACCGGGCTTATTGGCTGGCTGGCCATGCCTTAGCCATAGCCGGCCCCACACTTCATGATTCCTTATTTTATTATTATTATTTCCGTCATCTTATGAAGTTTCCTCAGTTTCAGCAAAAATCTTGATTTCTTCATATTTTCTCAAAATGTTGCTCAAACGCGCGTCAGAATATCAAAATTCTCAGGACTGAGACACGAACACTTTGGTGACATGAGCATATTACCTTGACCGACCAAGGTTGGCTCTTTGGCTTGCAAGAGGCCGGTTACACACATTTTCATCATTTGACCTAATTTGTTCACATTAGGTTCAAACTCTTCCAAACAACTTGGAATTTCATGAAACGATCGTCAATCGGTCCCATAACCAACCAGGGCCGGTTTCATGACCCGTTGGTCGGTCCCTCATCTCTTCATAATCAGGTTTTATCACCTAAGGCTCAGACGAGCATTATTTTAATAAATGATTAAACCAGCATTTAATCATATTTTCACCAACTAGTCTTCAAGAGACTTTGGTATTTGCTCACTCGAGCATCTGGACGCTACATGGTCGACTCATGGTTGACTCATCATCCCATGTAGTCGGTCCCTCCTTCACTCCGTGGTTGATTTTCAATAAATCATCAATTGATCAGCAATTGAAATTAGGGTTTCAAATCCAAGGTTCATGATTCCAGATTCAAGCACTAATATTTTACGTTGATCCCGTGGTCAACATCTTAATTGATTATACTCGGTTCAGTTGCTAGTATTTTTAGGTTAATATTTTGTTTGGTCCTGCTACCAATAATTCATCAGCAACGTTTGCTCAAATGAGAAATATTTGCTCAGACTAAGGAATATTGGTTCAACTATCAATATTCGAAAATTCATCAAATGGGCAATATTTGCTCACCTTAACTATCAACATTTATTCAAGAATTATACCCATGTCTCAACAGACACGTTCAATCCATGAGTCTCAGAACATTTACAAATCACGTTCGACTCAGCAATACAAAGACTCATCGTCTCATAAAGTCAACAACTGACTAACTAAATACACGTCTGCCTTGCAGACTCCACAATCACAAGACATCAATCGTGTCACATGGGGGGATATTAACTAGGGTTTTGGTCTGGCGGTCTACGGCACGTGTGTTCATACACACGATGAGAATGTGAGCAAGTCGTGCAATCAGTTGGAGGAGTTAGCAAAGTAGTGGATGGAAAATCAACCAAGTCTCCGCACGATAAGCAACTGGTTTTAACACGATTTCCACTTCCCCACTCTTTAACTCCAGTAACTGTCACACTTCATGGGATCAAGGTGTTTACAATTCTAGCAATATAAATAAGTCTCTGAATCATGATTGAAAGGAGGACAATCTTTCGTCAAACAGACAACAAGAGATTAACAACTCAACGTCTGAGCAATTACTCTCAACAGAGCAAATTCAATCAATCAGAGCTTATCTTATTTCTTCACGCAGAATACACAACACACCTACAATCTTCGATCACCATTGATCTCACACATTTCTCAGCTTCCCTCCTACAGATCGACCAATCCTCTCTTGTGACCGAACTGACTCTGGAATGGCCATTGTCTTGGTTTAGGCCGGGGTCCAACAGATTGATCTCTCAGAAGGAGTTATGCAATTATCTCAAGACTCTCACAGACAAGATGTCAGAGAAAACTCAGGAAAAAGGAAAAGCTAAAGAAATATCTTCGACTACTGATCCTGAAGTCACTCTAATCCATGTAGTAGACGATGATGAAGTCCACAAGGCTGCAGATAATCCACCAAAGAAGGAACCTGCAAGCTTCATCACCCGTAAAGACCTGGAAAGCTTCATGGAGGATCGAGGAAAGATAAAACACCATCAGTTCACCGTCATCAACCTCCATATCCCGCTGCTACGTAAAGAATTCCTCTCCCGAAGGGCTATACCTCTTCAACGTTCACACTTTATAACGGAACGGGGAATGCTCGAGAACATGTCTCTCGATTCGTGGAAGCACTAGGGGAACATGAACACAATCATGTCGTCCGTTTGAAGGAGTTCTCAAAGTCTCTGACAGGCCGAGCATATACTTGGTACAACAACATTGCATCAGGGAACATCACTGGCTAGGGAGAAATGGTTAATGCCTTCTACCGGAAATACTTATTCCTCTTAGAGTAGATCACTCTCTTTGATTTAGAAAGAATGTCTCAGAAGAACAATGAACATCTGAACGATTATGTGAATAGGTTCAGAGTCCAAGCTTTGGATTGTCATGACCTGAATGTCACTGAACAACAACTGGTGGACTTGTGCATCAACGGAAGGATCCCATTATATGGAGCCTTGCTGGAAAATCTCCGGTTCCAGACTTTCTCGGAGCTTCATGAAGCAGCCAAACGATCAGCGACTGCTGCACCTGCTTTACTGGAAAGAGAAAAGTCTGCAAGATCGAGGAACGTCCAAGAAGTCAATGTCTAGTCAACAATCAGTACAATCTCCAGCCTTCAACAAACGTTGTTGCTGAAAGGAATGAAAGGAAAGCCGAGACACAGCATCGAAGCGCTTCTCCAACATCCCAGGATCCTCTGAAGGCGCAAAGAAAAGATAACCAATCCTGAAATGCACAAACCTCGACCCGGCATCAACAAACAGGGAAATGATCGGACAGACTCAAACTTCTCTCTTCTTATGAAGGAGTGATCGAGTTACTGAAGAAGAAATGGAGAATCCCAGGTACTGTCGCCTTCATAGGCTCATCGATCATCCAACAAGTAACTGTAATATTTTGAACCACATCTTCAAAGAGAAGGTTGATCCATAATAGCTTCAACTGGGTACTGAAGGAGTACACAAGAATCCTTTCCAGTCATAACCTTTACGCTCTCTGAACAACCAGTCAAAGAAGCAGTTCAATCATTGATCGAGCATATCTGTGAATTGCTCTATCTGTCTAAGGCACAAAGGAAATACATGTTCACAACATCGAATTACATTGTGTCAGACATCTGTTTATCCCGGAAATACTCCTTGAATCCTCATCCACAGACAAGGAGATGCACGACTGGGGACTGCTTACCACAGTCCATCTCAGAGGAAATGAATTCGGAAGAATGTTGATCGATGCCGACGCCGCCATCAACATCATTACACTGAAAACCCACAGAGCCGCTCGTGATCCCATTTCAATCAGAGACCTTGAAGGAACGCTCGGAAATACTTATGGCTACATCACTCTCAAAGTGAACATAAGTTCAACTTGGACAGAAATCAAGTTTCACATAATCAGGAAGATCTAGGATATAACATGTTCTTCAGACGAGCGTGGATCCAAGCTGAAAAGATAGCTACTGACAAAGCGCCTTTGGTTGCACATCTCTCCAGCGAAGAAAGTTCTGATACAGAAGATTTGGTGGACATTCCATCATCAGAGCACTTGGGGGAATTTCGAACTTTGACGGGGTTGAAGCAAGAACCTGCAAAGACATTCATCAAGAGGTTCCACACTCGGGCAAGTATCATTTCTTCCATGTCTATGTCATTTTCCTCACATGCTATCCTAGCATGAGGACTCAATTCTGCTAGCAACTCTGCAAGACGTTATGAATGGTAGCTTCACCGTGTTAGTATTTTACCAAGTGGTTGAATCTGACATTTCTCTGAATCGAGCATTGAGACATTCGGAAAAGAACACTTTGGGCGTTTCTTCATAGGCTAGCAGGAGTGTCCATGTGTCCCACAAAATCAGAAAGCTCTGATGTCTGCACAAGTGTTGAATCACACTACCGCAACAACAGGAATGCTGAATCAACAGAAGATACTCAGGGCCGAAACGATCAAACCTAAGACATTCAATGCTCAAGCATCTAAGAAGCCATCAAACTGTACTCCCAATCAAAGAGTACAACTTCATCACAAATATCTCGACGATGACACACTGATGGCACTAACTCCTTCAACATATACTAGGCAACCTGAGGTGATTTCGTGAAACTTCAACGGGATTTCTCTACAACACAAGCCCCTTGCACGATTGAGGAACTTCCTCTATTCACCAATCACATCCAGTATGAAAACTGCTGATGCTATCTACCGCAACAATGTCGACTCACTGACGAAGCCAGTTCATGGCTCACTGGATGGAGGAGCAAAGATTATATCTATAATCATGGTTCTAGCCTTTTCGGTCTTTGGAGCAAATTCAACCATGGTATCAGCATCAACAATAATCTCTATAGTAACACCATCCATGATCTCAACATCGACAAGGATCTCTGGAGTGTAATCATTCGTGATCTCAACATCTACAACGGTTTTATGAGCAACATCCCGCTTCATCAACTATCTATTCTCTGAAGCTTTACTAGATGGATCGTATTTCTTCAAGCCCTAACGATTCCTATCAAGATGTGTAGACATGAAAACATATTAACATGAACGTCTTCCCAAAGCTTGCACGAAAGACGGGCACAAGCCAAAGTCTTCTACAAGATGTTCTCATCGCCTCTACAAAGGAGATATTTCAGGCCATGGGTTTATAAAAACGTACCAATGGGTGAGGAATGGGACAATGCTTCCTCAACAAAAGATGTTCGTCTATGTCTCTTCTACAACATACCAAAAGGGCGCATCAATCGGACATACGAGCTGAAAGATATGGCCTTTATTGCCAGGTCTATGAAATCTGAAAATTATGTACGGGATTACAAATTACAAATGTGCATGCTTGGTTGGGTGACCTACATAACTCCAAATTGATTGATTCTTTTATCATATGATAACTCAATCTCTTAGCTTCAAAAGTTGGGGTCAAGCACCGAATTCCGACGTCGTATGAGATTCCTACAACTTCCAGAGCATACAACATGCAAGCAGTAATTCTTGGACGGGATTCATAACTTCCACAGTCGATCGGTGTCTACTAGGACTTTCCACTAAGTCAAGCGTCCATGTATATAAAAATTACCATAGTGACTAATAAACATTATTGTTAAGACTTCAAAAATATTTCAACGAATTTCATAGCATAGCAAGATTATCAAAAGAAATTAATTCCAAGATAAAACGATTAGATCGTTGATACTTTTGTTGAAATTACCAAAATACCCGTAAAAATTGGGATGAGTATTACAACCTCACCAACTTAAAGAAATTTAGTCTGCGAAATTTAAGCAGAACACAGTGACCAAAGTTTCAAGCGAAAAATATATTTAATCTAAAAACAAAACGTTTATTATTGGTTTGCCCAATAACTAGTTCAGAAAGTATCTAACTGTTGTTATGATACCAAACTGTAACACCCCAATTTTCGGGCCCAAAAACTTGGGGTGTTACAAAAAGTTCACTAACCTTGGCAACAATTGACTTACTGTCAACCATTTTAAAGTCTATGAAGTTGTAGACAGGAATTTCTTGTTGCTTGCTTCCGAAATCTTGTTTTTGTTATCAAGCGTGGTCCATAATTTTTTTTGCAGATGTAATACTTCAATAGCCACTATAAACACTAGTCTCCAGGGCATCCAAAAAACATGATGACGACACATGAAATCATCTTCCCGATGCTTCTTTCGTTTGGCCTTCAATTCATTAGTGTCTTTCTCTGATACAATGAGACTTTCCTCCAAACCATCTTCCAAGAATATACCACAACTTTACGGTGATCAGGAAAATTTCACAGTCTCTTGCCAACGAGTAAAATTCTCACCATTAAAACTTCCAAGCGATTCAGAATCTGGTTCATGACTTGTAGAGATTGAGTAGTATCGGTTGAAGTTTCGCCCTCCATCGTCGAGAAAGTATTTGTCGAAAACTGTTGGAGATTTTGTACTTAAAAGGGGAATGAAACACAAACATAAAATTGTTGAAGCACTAACTTCAAGGCCTTTCAAATATTTTAGACAAATGTTTCAAACCTTCCCATATGGCGAGTACAATATTTCAATGAAATATTGTCTTCACGATACAATGAAGCCCTAACAACGTAATTGAAATTAAGGTTTGAACTCCCTTGATCCAATCAAAAACACACAACAGAAGTTTCTGATAATGCTTAGAGGGAAAAGAAAACACAAATATGAAGCTATGAACCGATAAAAGCTTCCCCCACACTTATTCTTGTCCACACTTGGGAGTGTATAAAGAATATAGAAGTTGGGTACTTCCACGGTTTCTTGTTCCAAAACCTGCATAGTATGAGAATCAAGTATCTCTAATGGCGGAAATCGAGAAACAAAGTCATTCAACAATACTCTCGAAGCACATACATTCAAACCAATAAGAGGTAAAGGAGAAGAAACAATAGGCAACAGGTTAGACAAACCTTGCACAATCTCTTTTATCACGAAATCCTCTTCATCCTTGAAAAACTCAAGTGAATAATTCACCTCTTTTATATCATGGTCCTCTATCAAACCTTGCAACCATTCTTCGTCCGTTTCTGCCGTAACCAAAGTCTCGACATAAACATCATCATTACAATCATATGCAAGCTCAATTGGGTCTTCCACAATAGTGGTCATAACGGTCTCATTCTCAACATATTTCTCCTTTTTGTTGTAAGGCACATACTCTTTTGCGGATCCAAATTTTATTATAAGAAACTTTTTTAGAACACTCGAAAATGCATCATCCTCAAGCTCAACCCTTTGAATAGGCTCTTGATCATTATTAAGATCAATGCTTGAGTAATCTACACAAGTGTCGACATATTCCTCTTCGTCTTCATCTTGATCCCAAAAAGACTCCTCGGAGATGTCACCATGAGTTGGTTCAAGCAATATATCATAATCACCGTCACTATCATAGTCAACATAAGATGGGTCCTCGCTGAATTTAGTGTTGCTAATCTCGAACTCATCCTTTTGAATAGGTGAATAATCATTATTACGATCAAGAGTTGAGTTAACTACACAATTATCCACAAAAGTGCCCAAGGATTGGCCTTTTTCAACAGTAGCATCAATCAAATATTCATCACAAACCATATGCACATTAGAATTATCCATATCTTCCTTGCATTGATCAATGCCTCTTCGCAAGCTAGCAATACCTTCACGAAGTTCTTGGAGTTGCTCGTTTGTAGTCTCTTTTGCTTTTTGAAATTCCTCTTGTAAAAAGTTGGAAACTTGATCTATAAAGTTAGAGACTTTTTGTTCACAAGCATAAGAATCCTCCCATCCTTGTGGTTGTTCACACACATAGCCTCCATAAGGTTGTTGAGGAAAACCATAAGGTTCCATGGAATATTGGTCATAACCAATGAATTGGTTTTGATTATACCCATGGAATTGGTAGTTATCATATTGTTGAGGTTGTTGAAAACCGTATCCATCCATGTAGTATGCTCCTTCCATAGAAACAAGCACCTGAAATAAAATTCTCAAACCAAGGTTAAAACCCAGAAAATAAGAAAAATAAAACTAAAACTAAAAACAAAACAAAAATAAGAAACCAAGACAAGTGACAACCGCTGCCTCCCCGGCAACGGCGCCAAAATTTGACCGGTTGTCAGCCGACACAAATATAATTACACTTTCTTACTACTCAAAATATAAATATAGCAAGGGCAAGAAAGGATCGATCCCACGGAGAGGTCTAGGTTGTCAAATTGTTATGGTTTCCTATATAAAACACCGAGGATTTTCTGATTTTATGTAATAAAATAAAATAAAAGCAAATAAAGAAAAGTAAACGAATCAAATTACGGATGAGAAAGTATTGGTCAAGGATTTCGTCTTCATTCACAAACATGTTTTCAACACAATAACTAGAATTGATATTTTAATCTCAACTTTTATCAAAGACCCTAAGATACCTTGATCGCAAGAATATCCCGCAAATCTCCTCATGTCATCAACAAACACATTAAAAGATGCGAATATGAATTCTACCTAAAGGAACAACCTAACGTGTAAAAGCACTAATCAAGTTTAATTCCCTAGATGCATTAAGTTCTATGAAATCAGGCCAATCAAAGCAATCGAATGTGGAAAGCGCACTAATCCGATTTAACAAAGGTTATGACTCACATATGATCATAAGAATATATCACTACAAACTATAATCATATTTATGCTACTTGCAATCCGGAATTATCACTTTTGCGTATAATAACCCTAATCTAGCAATAAAGATGAAAGCAAACTCAATCTATTCGCGACTCGACTAACAAGCATTCAAATCATGTAACAATATTAATAGTGAATCATAAACGATAATATGAGACAAAACTAATTTATTGAATTAAAACCCATATTTGGAAATCAAACTTATTCCATAACCAATTTATTGAATTAAAACTCTAGCTCATATTCATGGAGTTCATAACAAGAAGAAAGAGAAAAGACTTCATGGTGTAAACCCTAGAACAAAAGTAGAGGCCAAAAAGATAATAGATGATAAAAGATAAAAGATAATCATAAAAGATATAGAATTCCTCTTTTTATAGCTTCTCCTCCCTTCCAAAACTAGGTCTAATCTTCAAAAGTCCACTAGATAGAAGTCCTCCAAGCCCATGTGTGAGAAAACCCATGTAGAAAATTATGTCCAAAAACCGTCGCCGGAAAACTGGGATTATGGCCGGAACTTGGCCGGAATAGTTGTCGTAAAGTGTCTCAGGTGACCGGCAAAGTCCGCCCGGTCACCGGTCAACGGGTCGGATCGGTCGGGTCAACTGGGTCAGCTCACCGAGTCATCACAGCAGCATCAGCTGAGTCTAGTCAGAGTCAGTTGTCTGGCTCAACTCTGTTACCTAGTTGCCAGGCCAGAGCCATTTTGCACAGGCATAAACTATCTTGCATGAGCCTTAGCCTATGTGTTGCACCATTGTGGCGCATCACAACTCCATCCCTATCACCTGCATTTGCTTCCATTGCGGCATCAGCTAGTCCCCTGGCTCAAGCCATTGCTTCAACTCCAGCCATCACTAGCACTATGAAATTAACACCCTTGTAAACAATCCACCAGAGCCACTCCCACCTGCAGTTTCACAACTACCAGAACTGCTCCATTCTCCAGACTACAGCTGCTCAGACTCCAGGCTATCTCTTCCAACAGCAGCAAGGTCTCCTCGGCTTCAATACCCCCTGCAATGCTAAGCATTCATTAATCCATCGTGTAACAGCGACGAGCATCAACCTACACAAGCTTAGGCAAGAACTTCGGCTCCATTATCTCAGCAACTCGAACTCAAAACAACTCAGCACAACCATCTGAGCATCAAATATAGCATCCATTCAAACCTTCTATCCCTGCCTGTAGCTATAACACAGCCTATAATCAACTCCATTCACCCAAAATCCCTTCCTACTCCTGTACCTGTCACAGTGGCAGCTCCACCGCAACTACAGAGCTGCACATCATCACCACTAATGCAAGCATCTATTGCAGCAACAACTCAAACTTCAGTTCTTAGCTTACAGCTCCTCCAACTTCATGGTAGTAACACTTGCACCAGCACAACTTCAGGCCACTTCAGTCATTTCATTGCTGCAAACAAGCACAGACCACCACCAATCAGCTCCCTGAATCTTCAGTCACATCCCTTGTCATTCTCAGCAACCATTTCATCTAACCTATCTCAGTCATGAACCTGTTATGGCACCTGCATCACACAGCCATTGCTTGCTTCCATATGGGCCAACAAACACCTGCAATCCATTTAAAATCCATGACATGTACCTAGGCATACATCTAAGCATTAGCTCTGTAAGCTCAACCACCACCTGCAGATTCAGCGACTGCCCTTGCAATGCCATCACCTGCAACTCCTACATACCAACAACAGCCATCTCTTTGAATTCAACCAATCTGAGTTTGCAGCTTGAGTTACAACCAACACCAGTCTCATTCTCATCCATTTCTGAGTTCAATCGCAGCTCCATCGATACCAGCTCAGGCCATTTCACCTGCAAATAGCATCAATCCATTGTTCCCTGTAAACCAGCAGTATCATTCACTACACCAGCACTCTATCAAACCCCCATCTCTACTTATCTGAACTGCCCTGAATCACCTTCTGAAACCCTATAATCACACAATCCCAACTATTCTTTCATCATCTTCTCTGGATCTCGAGTCTCACAACAGTAGCCATCAACATCACCTCCAATTCTCTCGAAATCAACAGCCACAACCCTGATATTCTTCCCCAATTTGATTCGAATCCTCCAGCGCACATCTCAACTTTCAATTCAGTAAACCCTAACTCAATTTCAACTCAAATTCATACTCTCAACATCAGCAGGTTCTTCTTCTCAATGAATCAACACCACCAGATTCATGAGATCTCGTCCTTCTTAGCTTCGAATCGGCAACTCGATCCACCAATAGCATCGCCTCTCTCCATTTCCCCTTGTGTCAAGTGAGATGAAAAAAACAAGAAAGAAAGACTTGAGTTTCCCTGAGAAGCAGCTCGGCCTACTTGAGTTTCCCTGTCAAGTGATATTGGCATCCGTTAAGATGGATACAGGCAGCCACAACTCACATATGGCTTGTCGGTTCTGAGTAACCAACAACCTAATTCTCTGTTCATCTCAACTGTCAGTTACAAGGAACTGACAGTTCATTCTTCACTTCCTTTGCTAAGTAACCTTTGCCGGCTCCAAGGATCGCTAGCCTGTGAATTGACTTTTCTTGCCTTTTACGCTCCAAATGGGTGGTTTTCCTTCTTTTCCTCCGTGAAACTCCAGAACACCTAATAACTCAAAAACACGCGTAAAGTACATAATTCACAAGAAAAATAGCAAAGAAAGCGTAACTACTAGATAGTAAATTAGGTGTTTTAGACACCTATCAGATTCCCCCACACTTAGACTTTGCTAGTCCTCGAGCAAATCAAACAAAACAAATTCAAAAGATACATACAACTCCGTGTCGTCGAGGCTACGGTCACTTTTAGCATAAATAACAAGCCTTTAAACCCCTAGGTGTCCCTAGTGGATGAGTTATAGTCTCGTGAGGGTTTACTAGAGATTTACCCACAAAACCTACTTTTCCAACTTACTAGTTCTCCGTAATGATAGTATCCAACGCGCTAAGAAGACATAGAGATTCTGCACACTAGTCATAAGAAGTTAGACACATAAATGAACACAATCTCATTCTTAAAAGTTGAGAGAGAAATAACCATCCCTTCTCGACTAAAATTCGGGTTCGGAGTGATCAAAAGTCTCGACTCTGCCTCACAAGAAAAGGGTTTTATGATATTGCGCTCAATAATAAACAGCTTTTTATGGGTCACACATGTGTCCAGGTAGGAATGAAGAGAGAATCCTGCGACACGTTGAATGGTAGGAAGGCAAAACCCTCCGAATATTTTGAAAACCCACATCTTTTATAATTTTTTGAAAACCCATTTTTCTGACGATCTCTTCGAAAGGAAATCAACCATTTAACGAAGGTGGGAATATGCTTACTTACCTCGTTATCTGTTCAGCGTGCAGCTAGCACCACTCTCACAGCATCCATAGAAATGTCTTCGGTCTTCTATCGGTGTCTTCATCTTCGTCTTCGGTCTTCAACTCTTGATGATAACTCTTGAACTTCGTAGAATCTTGACAATATGATTCTTTCCCTCAAATTCCTTGTCGCTTGAAACTTCATTATAGATATTCCTTCTTTCCATAGGCTTTATTGAAAGAATACAAAACTAAAAACAAACTATACAAACCCAAAATAAATTTTTTTTTTTTTTTTTTTTTTTTTTTTTTTTTTTTTTGAATAAAAACTAAAACAAATACAAAATAAAAACAAAACTAAAAAAGTATTTCTCTTGTATTTTTTTTTTTTTTTTCATTTTTTTTCTCTTTTGTTTTTTTTGAGACAAGAGAAAAATAAATACAAAATAAAATAAAATACAAAGGCCATGGTATAAGTATTTTACCGCTTGATTCTTCACAACTTGTATGTCTTGATATCATAAACTTCTCGAACTCTAATCTTTAATACTTTTCACTCATGTGCTATAATCTGAAATCTGCCCATTTCTGTACCGTTGCTTGTAAACCTCGAACGTGTTCAACTTTCCTTCAAATTTGTGATGCTCCTCTTGTTGATGATGATGGTGTTTCTATGGACCTGTTGGTGTAGAGAGAGATAAGGTGGATGGTGCTAACTGCGAACAAGATTACAAGTGGTATGTAAGTTAGCAATTCGATGTCACCAACATGGTTGATAAAAATAGCACTCAAGAGATCAAAATAGTGCTTCTATGGTGGGAGGTTGGACAGCTCACCATTCTTCCCGGAATTTACGTACGGTGACACACACTCTAAAAGCACAAATTTAGACAGGTATAAAGAATTGAAGGTTGGTGCCTCACATTATGTAACATGGGTAGTCTCCACTATAGGGGATCACTACTCTAATACCGAATTCAGTCTGCACCTTATTTGCCACTGGCATGGTTAAATCCAACTTTAACTCTCATACAATTAAGAAACCCGATCATGTTCTCTGTCATCTCTAAGTTCAGTCACTATTGTGAGATTCTCGATGTAATCTTAGCGACATGTATACTATGTGACTCTAAACTAACTACAAGTTGGAGTTTTATTCAAATATATACAAAAAAAATTGAAAATTTTGACTCAAAAAGGCTAAAAACTCTATATGCAAAAGACTCCCCCACACTTAAACTTCACATTGTCCTCAATGTGTAAAACCAAAAATTCTGAATTCTGACGTAACAGCAGATAAAACGCAAAAACTGTACAAATTGGTAAGGAATTTGGAAAAACTCCATTTCACAAAAGTTGTTCATCTACGTGTTTTCTACAAAGTTTCAAAAGGGCACAGTGTTTTGATAAACGGTCTGACAGTTATGGTCTCTGGACTGAACTACGTACAGTCTGAATTTTTCTGACGAAAAGGTATTCGTCATAATTCTCTTCTAAGATAGATTCCGGACTCAATGAAATTAAACATGGGGATGCAAATATGATATGAAAACTATAAAAATAAATAAATAAAAGGGTGTAAGATACAAAACCTATGGGTTGCCTCCCATTTAGCGCTTGGTTTAAAGTCGTCAGCCCGACTCTTTTGTTATCGTCCATATACCAACAATCTGAAAAGTTGAGGATCCTTCCATAGGACCTGTTTTGCAAACACTAGCTTCACACAAATATTAGTAATATAAAACAAAAGTGAAGCTATGAACCGATAAAAGCTTCCCCCACACTTATTCTTGTCCACACTTGGGAGTGTATAAAGAATATAGAAGTTGGGTACTTCCACGGTTTCTTGTTCCAAAACCTGCATAGTATGAGAATCAAGTATCTCTAATGGCGGAAATCAAGAAACAAAGTCATTCAACAATACTCTCGAAGCACATACATTCAAACCAATAAGAGGTAAAGGAGAAGAAACAATAGGCAACAGGTTAGACAAACCTTTCACAATCTCTTTTATCACGGAATCCTCTTCATCCTTGAAAAACTGCTTCCAATTTGCTCACGGCATTAGCTAATTGACCCATTTGTGTTCGGATGTCCTTCATATCCATTGCTGACTTTTGCTTATCTTGCACCATTGTGTTGAGAATGAGATTCAACTTGTCATCTATACTCGTGCCTTGAGTTTCTTGTGGTGGTCTTTGCATGAATTGATATCCTCCTTGTTGATTGAAAGTAGGATTTGCAGCAGCTTTCTTGTTGGCATAGCTGAAATTCGGATGATCACGCCAACCTGGGTTGTATGTGTTGGAGTACGGATCGTACCTCGGCCTTTGCTGATTTTGGTACATAGCACTTGCTTGCTCAACATCTTCGGTATATGATGATGGTATGACAGCTGCAGCTATTTGATTCATCATTCTCTCCATGTTGCCCATCCTTTGTTCCATGTGTGAAGAATTGCCAACTTCATTCACCTTCCTTACTGCTGATTCATCTCGAGTGTAGAATTGTTGAGTGTTCGCAGCCATATTCTCCAACAAACTTGTAGCTTCCGCAATGGTCTTGTTGGTAAGTGCACCACCACTTGCGGCATCGATCAAATTTCTATCATTAGAAAGCAACCCCTCGTAGAAATATTGAATCACAAGTTGATCACTGATTTGGTGGTGTGGACAACTAGCTAAAAGCTTCTTGTAGCGCTCCCAATACTCATGGAGAGTCACTCCCGATACTTGCCTAATACCACAAATCTCCTTGCGAATCAAAGCTGCTTTTGATGCTGGAAAATACTTCTCAAGGAACAATTTCTTCATCCCATTCCATGTGGTTATGCTTCCAGCGGGTAAGCAAAAGAACCACTCTCTGCTGATATCTAAAAGAGAGAAAGGAAAAGCTGTCATCATAGCCATATCCGCATCTGCAGTTGCTTGCTTCATACTAGTCACAACATGATGGAATTGTTGCAAGTGACAATTAGGATCTTCTCCCGCTAAACCTCTGAATTTGGGCAGCAAGTTAATCAATTGTGGTTTCAACTCAATGGTTCCATTCAGCTGAATACATAAAGGCTGCTGATCTAGGTTTGGAGAAGTGAGCTCCTTGAGTGTTCTTGGAGCAGGTGGTCGACCTCCCATTGTGTTGTCTTCCTCTTCGTCCGAGTCCGAGAATTCACTTGGTGTAGAACTTTGAGGAAGTGGAGTGTTGACTGCTCGAATGAAATCCTTAAGTAAAGTGCCTGAACGAAGACGTATACCAATTGGACTTGGTCTGCCCTCTCCACGCATTCACCAAAGAAATAGTACCTGAAAATCAGATTCTAAGAGATTGAATAAGTAAACTGAAATCGTAACCAAAAGCAAAAATAACAACTAAGAATAAAAATAACAACTAAACTTGCCAGCGCCAATTTTGACGAGGTGTCGAACTCGCAAAAATAAATTTCTCTACTTCTCTTTAACTAGCAAGTAGTATAATGTAAGTAGGATCGTCCCAAGGGAGGTATGAAGTTCAAGTTGTTATGCAAATACTCTTAGCAAAGATGATTTTGTTGTAGAAATGCTGAAAATTGTAAAATGTATTCAAATATGAGATGTAATTGATTAAAGGTTCATTCTAGACCACGGAATACAAACCAAATTGATAGATAGCTATGTTCTTCACATTATCATGTTACTAACAACCCTAGAATAATTAGTACGCCCAACTATTCCGTTATTATCTCCTAGCTCACCGGATACGGAAGCGCTCGACTACCGGTTCCTACTTGCCAAGTTTCCTAGAGGTACACGCTTACTAGGTTTGACTTAAACAAGTGCTCTAAGTTCTGTGAGATAAGGTTGCTCCTAGTGATGAACTCAAAAGCATGAATCACCTACTAGTGTTGATTTCTACATATGGGTACTTAACAAAGTCCCATCATCAATACCCACATATCGCTACTTGTGTTCATCTTCTCTAGACAATTACGGGTCGAAGAAAATCTATACTAGCAAATAGATTAAGAATTAATGATTCAATTTCGAACTTAAACCCTTAACAAATAATCCATAGACAATATTAGCATGGTAGAAATCAATCAATAATATTAATGAATGCAAGAGAACAAGTTATTTCATATCAAATATAGATTCATATTTCGGGCTTCGAAATCGCCCTTAATCAAAGAGAGTTTTAGTTACTCATAAATATGGAGTTCATTATCAAATCAATAAATGAAATAAAGTAAAGAAGATGAAAATATTAAATGAAAGCAAACCCTAGCTCCGGCTCTCTGCAAAACTCCAAGAAGAATACGTGATTAATAGATCCCAAGAATGGAAACTTTTTTTTCTTTTTATAACCTTCCAACTTTCCATATTAGGTCTTCAAAGCCCACGGTCCAATACTAAGAAGTCCACCAAACTCATGTGTGTGAAAAACCCATGTGAAAATATGACCCAAAAATTGTTCGCCGGAAAACTGGTGCACTGGCCGGAATATTGCCGGAATCCGGCGTCGGAAAAGCATCTCAGGTGACCGGCAAAGTCCACCCGGTCACCGGTCAAACATAACAGTCCACCGTTAAGACTGACAGTCAAGTTAACGGTCATTAACGGCGTTAACTGAATCAGAAACTGAGGCAGAACCTGAGTCAGTACTGAGTTGAAGCTAACTCGGCTGACTAAGCCACTTGCACAGGCCAGAACAGTCACGGCCAAGATGGCCGTGACTTCCCTGCATATCCATCACTTGCCTGCACCTAAGTTCATTCACAATCTCAGTTCCAAATCCAGCACCATAACTGCCTCCATTCTTGCATCCGTAAACACCTGAACAGGTGCCACTGCACTTCTAAACTTCAACCATTGCAGCTGTATCACTTCAAGTTACTGCAATCTTCTCCCTTGTGTTCTTGATCTCAGTTGGAGCTCTTAACCCTTGAGTCTCCACTTCCCATTCCTCTCAACTCACTGCTACAAATCAGCTGCACATTCTCAGCACAATCACCAGCTTGTATCACTTTCTCAACACATTTCAATACCACCAGATTCATCTCATAACAGCAACAACACCACAGACTCCTTACTGTAACCACCATCAGTTAATTGCTCACCATCTCAAGTTACCACCTGTGGCTTCAACTGCAACAAACCAACAGCACCAGCTTCTCTTCCCATGACACTTCAGTTCACCTGCAATGTTAACCTCCTGCCAAGCTTAATTCAGTCACCACCTGCAGAGTCCTAGCACACATCTACAATCTTTAATCTGTGGCTTTACCTCAACAGCAGCATCTCTTAGTACTCCTGCAACTGCACTTTCATACCCTTCTTGTTCTAACTCCCTTTCCATCTGCAACAAGAACTGAGCACCATCACCTTGCACTTCCTTCCAGCACAAAATCAATAGCCAGCTCCAGCTCTTCTCGGCACCTAAACAAATCCCAGTTGCCATAAACTCAACTCACAGCTCCAGACCACCTTCTACAGCAACACCACAACCACACAGCTCAATCAGATTCCCTAGCAGAGCCATTGTCACTGCACTTGTAACTCCTCAGACCCTATAGCTCCTTACTTGCAGTCTCCCATGACTCACTTCATAGCTTCTAAGCCTGTCATTCACACATTCTCTTGGCTCAAATTCACAGCTTCATGATTACCAGTAACACCATTTCAGTTCCACCCAATCTATCTCTCAGATCATGTCCCAAGTATTCCAGGCATCAACATTGCCCCAGTTCATACCCATCTGCTACATTCACTGCTGCTTAAAATTCAACTACAACCCTGCAGCAGTTCAACTCCACCAGTACCATGAACTGAGATTCAAAACAGATAAAACCCATTAAGCTTCAGAAACCAACTCAAATCAAAACAAGAACCCTAAATCTCAACAACAGCTTCATCACAGTAAGCTTCTTCTCCTTCAACTGGGCATCAGTATCACACAAACCCATGTCAAATCCACCTTCAGTTCCTCCTTCTTCCCTGTTTTCAATCAAGTTCCAACCTGACTGAACTAGAAATCTCCAATTTCTGTTGAAACCCTAACTTGCAGTACATCACAAAAATCAATTTCCTCTTTCAATTAGAGCAAAACCCATTCTTCCTTAGGCTACTAACCTCTTATCTTCTGCAAATTTTCTCAGTTCATAACAATCCACCTTCTCCATCATCAGCAGCTTGATTTAATGGTAAAAGCTTCACGAATTTCCCTTGATTTACTCTGAGCTAAAACTTGAATTCAAACAACATCAGCATCATCTTCAATCATCTCTCAATAGTAGCAAGCTCTTGTTCTCTGAAATTTCCAAATCTCAGAGTCTCATGATGATGCCACCATTTTTTCTCTCTCGATTTCTCTCTGGCTCTGATATTTTCCTAACTTTTAGACAACCAACACAGCCGCACAAAACATGATTGAGGAGATATTTTCTCTCAATTTTAGGTGTAGGAAAGGAAATTGTTATAGACACCCCCACTGACTTGGATAAGGGATGCCCAGATCTGTTTAACCTGTCAGTTTCGCCAAACCGACAGCCTATTCACTCCTTCTCGTGCAGCCTAGCCTGCTCCAAGTATCTTTCGCCCGTGAACTGGTCGTTTTGCCTTTTACGCTCCAAATGGGCACCTTCTTTCGCCAACCGCAACCATCTTTTACTCCTCATATTCACTTCTTTCCTTCAATTCATTCATCACTAAAGCAGTCATGCTTTTCAGACAAAATTCGCATCACTAAAGCCGACAAACTTTTCAGATAGGGATGAAGAAATAAAAGCAAATATGAGAAATAATCGCCTCCAATAACATTTGCACCTTTTGCCCTGTTTCTTCTTCTTTTGCTTCAAACGACTCCAAAGTACCTAACAAACTCAAATTCACACATAAGATACATAATTTACATGAAAACTCGCAAAGAAAGCATAAATACTAGATATAAAATTAGGTGTTTATCACACCTATCAAATTCCCCCACACTTAGACTTTGCTAGTCCTCGAGCAAATCAAACAAAATAATTTTAAAACATACATACAACTCCGTCTCGTCGAGACTACGGTTAATTTTAGCATAAATAACAAGCCTTTGAACCCCTAGGTGTCCCTAGTGGACGAGTTTTAGTCTCGTGAAGGTTTACAAGAGGTCTGCCTACAAAACCTATATTTCCAACTCCGTCTATTTGTGACAAATCAATGAACGAATCCAAAATGACTACAGGAGGAGGTACCTTGCACAAATTCAGTTCATATATAAGTAAATAAAGCTCTAATTAGATAGTCGAACAAACCACAATACTCGGAAACTAACAAACCACAATCACAATGAAAAGATTAAGAAGATGGATATAGATGTTGATGTTGGGGAATGTTCACAAGTGATCGATGTTTCCCATATCTGTCTGAAGGTCACCGCCAAGATGAACCTATCCATCCTATTGGATTGAGCTACTGGTCAATTCTAGTGTTAACACACTGGCATATACAAGGGAACCAGTGGTCAACAAACTTATTTCTACATCAACTCACTGGCATATACAAGGGAACCAGGAGTGACTTTATTCAACAATGATAATATTTTTTTCTTTTCTTTTTCTTTTCTTTTTCACATTTTTTTTTTTTTTTTAGACGGCATGATTAGATCTTTTGGATCCAAGCGCATGCTTCTTGTCAGCAAGTACATGATAGTTGCCTTGGATCCTGCATTCCACGCTTGTTTAGGCGACGGAGACAGGGACTACGTTTCACACATACTGCTATCCAAGTGTCTTTTTATTCCGTTTGGTCTAATTGGTCGGTCTCTTTTTTTTTTTTTTTTTTTTCTTTTTCTAGCAACTCAATCACTCTATTTCATCCTAGCAGTAATAACACGTCGATGTTTAGTGACCCACCAAAGCACTTAGAGAACAATAGATAAATATGGAAAATAAAATAAAAATAGAATGCGATATGGTGATATTCCGAGATATGGTAACGACTATCATGTTATTTGTGATTCCTTAGCTATGTTCGTTCTTGTTAATTAATGGGTTCCTCAACTCCTCAATCAAAATGATTCCATCCACTAATGGTGTCATCCTAAAGGCACAAGTTTCTAGATTTCGGAGTTCAAAAAGCACAAATTTTTCTTGGTTTTTTCTATTTTTCTGATTTTTTTTTTTTTTTTTTTTTTTTTTTTTTTTTTTTTTTTTTTTAAAGGCATAAAACAAACTATACAAACATATAAATGCTCCCCCACACTTAAACTTTACATTGTCCTCAATGTAAAATTGAATCGTCCAAAGAAAGTTCAAGGTGGGAAATTCAGCAAACGAAATGCAAAAACAAAGAAAAATAAAAGATAAAATGCTGAAAAAAAATAAAGAGATAAAGGTAAAGATACAAAACCGGTGGGTTGCCTCCCACTTAGCGCTTGGTTTAACGTCGTCAGCCCGACGTTCGGCTCCAATTACTCCTCCAGAGGGAGTGGGTCACTCAATGTGATCATATCCTGATTCTCCGTCACAAACTGCTCATAGTATGGTTTCAAACGATGGCCGTTGACCTTGGAAACCAGCCCTGTTTTGGGACTAATGATTTCAACTGCACCATGCGCAAACACATTAGTAACAACAAATGGTCCAATCCATCTGGACCTAAGTTTACCCGGAAACAATTTAAGACGAGAATGGAATAAAAGAACTTTCTGCCCTACTTCAAAACTCTTTCGGGAAATCATTTTATCATGGAAAGCCTTGGTCTTTTCTTTGTAAATGCGTGAACTTTCATATGCATCATTTCGTATCTCTTCTAACTCATTGAGTTGAAGTTTCCTATGTTCACCAGCTGCATCTAATTCCATATTACATACCTTGATAGCCCAATAAGCTTTGTGTTCAAGTTCGACGGGAAGATGGCAAGGTTTACCATAGACAAGCCTAAAAGGAGACATACCGATGGGTGTCTTATAAGCTGTCCTATACGCCCACAAAGCGTCATTGAGTCTATAACTCCAATCCTTCCTTGTAACGTTCACCGTCTTCTCTAAGATGGACTTAATCTCCCGGTTGGAAATTTCAGCTTGTCCACTCGTTTGTGGATGGTACGGTGTGCCAACTTTATGAGAAATGTTATACTTCTTTAGAAGAGCGTGAAAAGATCTCTTGAAGTGCGAACCTCCATCACTAATCACCACTCGAGGTGTTCCAAACCTAGAAAAGATATGTTCCTTCACAAACTCACAAACAATATGAGAATCATTGGTAGGGGTGGCTTTAGCTTCCACCCACTTAGAAACATAATCTACAGCAAGAAGTATAAAAAATTTCCCATTGGAATTCACAAAAGGCCCCATAAAATCGATACCCCAAACATCAAAAATCTCAACAGCGAGAATTGGTGTTTGCGGCATTTGGTTTCTAGCACCAAGGTTGCCTGTCCTTTGACACCTATCACAAGCCTTACAACATAGATATGCATCCTTAAACAATGTAGGCCAATAAAAACCACTTTCGAGAACCTTGAGGGCTGTCCTCTTGGCTCCGAAATGGCCACCACAAGCATATGAGTGACAAAAATTCAGAATTGATTGGAACTCGGATTCAAGTACGCACCTGCGGATCATTTGATCGGAGCAATGCTTCCACAAATAAGGTTCATCCCATATATATTGCTTGGAAATCTTCTTGAGCTTGTGTTTTTGGAATGTAGACATGGAACTAGGTACTTGTCCCGTCACCAAGAAGTTAACGATATCAGCGTACCATGGAGTTGTGCCACCAACCGCAAAGAGTTGCTCATCCGGGAAGCTATCATGCAAAGGAATCGCTTCTTCGGACACAACCAATCTGCTTAGATGATCCGCTACGGTATTCTCACTACCCTTCTTGTCCTTGATTTGCATGTTGAACTCTTGAAGAAGAAGAATCCACCTTATGAGCCTTGGCTTAGCATCCTTCTTTGTTAGCAAGTATCGAAGTGCAGCATGGTCAGAGAAAACAACCACCTTTGTACCCACTAAATAAGATCTAAACTTCTCGAGTGCAAACACTATGGCCAAAAGCTCCTTTTCAGTAGTGGAGTAGTTGATTTGTGCTCCGTTGAGAGTTCTAGAAGCATAATAAATGGCATATGGAACTTTGCCATCTCGCTGTCCCAACACGGCTCCAACGGCATAATCACTTGCATCGCACATCAACTCAAATGGCTTGCTCCAGTCCGGTGGTTTGATGATTGGTGCGGTAGTCAACAACTCTTTCAAGGTGTCGAAAGCTTCCTTGCATTCCTTGTCACAATCAAAGGCCACATCTTTTTGCAAGAGTCTACACAGGGGCATTGCAATCTTGGAGAAATCCTTGATGAATCTCCTATAAAAACCGCATGACCAAGAAAAGAGCGAACCTCCCTCACATTTGTGGGGTATTGTAAGTTTCGAATCAAATCTATCTTAGCCTTGTCAACTTCTAACCCCTTAGAGGATACAACATGACCTAGCACAATCCCATGATTGACCATAAAGTGACATTTTTCCCAATTAAGCACAAGATTAGTTTCTACGCATCGTTTAAGAATAAGTGCAAGGTTATCTAAGCATTTGTCAAAAGAATCACCATACACGCTGAAATCATCCATAAACACTTCTATGATGCTTTCCACATAATCTGAGAATATACTTACCATACAACGTTGAAAAGTGGCTGGTGCATTGCACAAGCCAAATGGCATACGTCTATACGCAAAAGTTCCAAAAGGGCAAGTAAACGTCGTCTTTTCTTGATCTTTCGGAGCTATTACAATCTGGTTATAACCTGAAAAACCATCAAGGAAGCAATAGAAAGCATGTCTAGCCAACCTTTCAAGCATTTGATCAATGAATGGTAGGGGAAAATGGTCCTTTCGGGTGGTAGAGTTTAGCTTTCGGTAATCAATGCACACTCTCCAACCGGTCTGGATTCTAGTTGGAACCAAGTCATTATCTTCGTTTTTCACCACCGTGATTCCGGACTTCTTTGGAACGACTTGAATCGGGCTCACCCATTTGCTATCGGATATGGGATAGATCACCCCGACTTCCAACAACTTCAGGATTTCCTTCTTGACTACTTCCATCATTGGAGGGTTCAAGCGACGTTGAGCTTCTCTTGTTGGTTTTGCCCCCTCCTCAAGAAGTATTCGGTGCATACATATGGAAGGACTGATTCCTTTGATATCGGCAATAGTCCACCCAATGGCAGACTTGTACTCTCTTAGCACTCGAACAAGCTTCTCCTCTTGCACCTTGGTAAGGTTGTTGGCAGTGATCACCGGTAACTCTTCCTTGTCACCTAAATACACGTATTTAAGGTGATCCGGAAGAGGTTTCAACTCAAGAATAGGTGCCTGCACAATCGACGGTAAAAGTTTCTCATTAGTAAGCGGCAAAGAAACATAAGACACATTATATTTTGGTGGAACTTCTTGTAATGAGTTAAGAGATAAAACAACCTCTTTAAGCTCATCACAAATAGACAATTCACTTTCAATGTCTTTGTATTTTCCATAACCTAAACCTTCCACTATGGTGTTTTCTAACGCATCATCACCATTTAATTCAAACATCTTTTGAGATAGAGAATCAATAACATCAATAGAAAAACATGAATGCACGTCACTAGGATATCTCATCGCCTCAAAGATATTGAAAATTATGATCTCATCATCAAATTCCATAGTTAAAGCGCCCTTGAAAACATCAATCTTTGTTCTAGCGGTTCTCATGAATGGTCTACCCAACAGCAAGGGGGTAGTCGATGGTGAATCTTCATCCATCATGTCAAGAACATAGAAATCAGCTGGAAATATGAGTTGATTAACCTGCACCAAAACATCTTCAATAACCCCTTTCGGGTAAGAATTAGACCTATCAGCAAGTTGTATAACAATACCGGTATTCTTAAGAGGTCCAAGATTCAATGATTCATAAACGGAGGCAGGCATAACATTAATGGATGCTCCTAAATCTAACATAGCACGTTCAAACCGATTTTACCAATAGTACATGGTATGGTGAAACTACCGGGATCTTTCAACTTAGGTGGGAGTTTCTTTTGAAGATATGCCGAAGCATTCTCCCCCACACTCATTACCTCGTTACCGGTCAATTTGTGCTTGTTAGTGCACAATTCCTTCAAGAACTTTGCCCAACGCGGAACTTGCCTTATCGCCTTAATGAGTGGAATGTTCACTTCAATCTTCTTAAAGATTTCCAAAAGCTCTTGGTACAATGTCTCCTTGTTCGACTTTGCAAACCTGCTAGGAAAAGGCGGAGAAGTAACATAAGTAGAAACATGAGTTTTAGAGTTAGAATTTGTTACCGGGTCAGCCTTTTTAGGGGCTGTTTCACCCTCTTCTTTCTCCAAATCAGGTTCATGGGACACCGGTGATGTTTCCGGTTTCTCTACTTGCTTCCCACTTCGTAACTCAATAGCATTGGCATTCTCCTTATGATTTATTGGTTGTGAAGGAAGTTTTCCTTCTGCTTGTGCTTCCAATTTGCTCACGGCATTAGCTAATTGACCCATTTGTGTTCGGATGTCCTTCATATCCATTCCGACTTTTGCTTATCTTGCACCATTGTGTTGAGAATGAGATTCAACTTGTCATCTATACTCGTGCCTTGAGTTTCTTGTGGTGGTCTTTGCATGAATTGATATCCTCCTTGTTGATTGAAAGTAGGATTTGCAGCAGCTTGCTTGTTGGCATAGCTGAAATTCGGATGATCACGCCAACTGGGTTGTATGTGTTGGAGTACGGATCGTACTAGCCTCGGCCTTTGCTGACTTTGGTACATAGCACTTGCTTGCTCAACATCTTCGGTATATGATGATGGTATGACAGCTGCAGCTATTTGATTCATCATTCTCTCCATGTTGCCCATCCTTTGTTCCATGTGTGAAGAATTGCCAACTTCATTCACCTTCCTTACCCTAATTCATCTCGAGTGTAGAATTGTTGAGTGTTCGCAGCCATATTCTCCAACAAACTTGTAGCTTCCGCAATGGTCTTGTTGGTAAGTGCACCACACTTGCAAGGGAGCTCAAGGCAATGTCTGAAGGCTTAACAAAGACACAACACAAGGTGCTTATCACACAGTCCTTCATATCCATTGCTCAATTGACTTTTGCTTATCTTGCACCATTGTGTTGAGAATGAGATTCAACTTGTCATCTATACTCGTGCCTTGAGTTTCTTGTGGTGGTCTTTGCATGAATTGATATCCTCCTTGTTGATTGAAAGTAGGATTTGCAAAAATTGTAAAAGTGAATATATACGCTGGAGATAGACTTGCTTGTTGGCATAGCTGAAATTCGGATGATCACGCCAACTGGGTTGTATGTGTTGGAGTACGGATCGTACCTCTAATTATGGCCTTTGCTAGTATGACTTTGGTACATAGCACTTGCTTGCTCAACATCTTCGGTATATGATGATGGTATGGTTTGAACCCTAACCAGCTATTTGATTCATCATTCTCTCCATGTTGCCCATCCTTTGTTCCATGTGTGAAGAATTGCCAACTTCATTCACCTTCCTAAGTTGGGTTCGTTGTGCTTTGCCATCTACTCCTAATTCATCTCGAGTGTAGAATTGTTGAGTGTTCGACTTTTGCTTAGCCATATTCTCAAGTTTCTTGTGGTGGTCTTTGCAAATCCTCCAGCTTCCGCAATGGTCTTGTTGGTAAGTGCACTCCAACAAACTTGTACCACTTTTTTGCAAGTGCGGCATCGATCAAATTTCTATCATTAGAAAGCAACCCCTCGTAGAAATATTGAATCACAAGTTGATCTTGATTTGGTGGTGTGGACAACTAGCTAAAAGCTTCTTGTAGCGCTCCCAATACTCATGGAGAGTCTCTCCCGATACTTGCCTAATACCACAAATCTCCTTGCGAATCACAGTTTGCTTTTGATCTTTGGAAAATACTTCTCAAGGAACAATTTCTTCATCCCATTCCATGTGGTTATGCTTCCAGTGGGTAAGCAAAAGAACCACTCTCCGCAAAAGATATCTAAAAGAGAGAAAGGAAAAGTCATGTCATCATAGCCATATCCGCATCTGCAGTTGCTTGCTTCATACTAGTCACAACATGATGGAATTGTTGCAAGTGACGATTAGGATCTTCTCCCGCTAAACCTCGAATTTGGGCAGCAAGTTAATCAATTGTGGTTTCAACTCAATGGTTCCATTCAAATTTGAATACATAAAGGCTGCCGATCTAGGTTTGGAGAAGTGAGCTCCTTGAGTGTCCTTGGAGCAGGTGGTCGACCTCCCATTGTGTTGTCTTCCTCTTCGTCCGAGTCCGAGAATTCACTTGGTGTAGAACTTTGAGGAAGTGGAGTGTTGACTGCTCGAATGAAATCCTTAAGTAAAGTGCCTGAACGAAGACGTATACCAATTGGACTTGGTCTGCCCTCTCCACGCATTCACCAAAGAAATAGTACCTGAAAATCAGATTCTAAGAGATTGAATAAGTAAACTGAAATCGTAACCAAAAGCAAAAATAACAACTAAGAATAAAAATAACAACTAAACTTGCCACTGCCTCCCCTAGTGGCCAATTTTGACGAGGTGTCGAACTCGCAAAAATAAATTTCTCTACTTCTCTTTAACTAGCAAGTAGTATAATGTAAGTAGGATCGTCCCAAGGGAGGTATGAAGTTCAAGTTGTTATGCAAATACTCTTAGCAAAGATGATTTTGTTGTAGAAATGCTGAAAAGTGTAAAATGTATTCAAATATGAGATGTAATTGATTAAAGGTTCATTCTAGACCACGGAATACAAACCAAATTGATAGATAGCTATGTTCTTCACATTATCATGTTACTAACAACCCTAGAATAATTAGTACGCTCAACTATTCCGTTATTATCTCCTAGCTCACCGGATACGGAAGCGCTCGACTACCGGTTCCTACTTGCCAAGTTTCCTAGAGGTACGCTTACTAGGTTTGACTTAAACAAGTGCTCTAAGTTCGTGAGATAAGGTTGCTCCTAGTGATGAACTCAAAAGCATGAATCACCTACTAGTGTTGATTTCTACATATGGGTACTTAACAAAGTCCCATCATCAATACCCACATATCGCTACTTGTGTTCATCTTCTCTAGACAATTACGGGTCGAAGAAAATCTAAACTAGCAAATAGATTAAGAATTAATGATTCAATTTCGAACTTAAACCCTTAACAAATAATCCATAGACAATATTAGCATGGTAGAAATCAATCAATAATATTAATGAATGCAAAAGAACAAGTTATTTCATATCAAATATAGATTCATATTTCGGGCTTCGAAATCGCCCTTAATCAAAGAGAGTTTTAGTTACTCATAAATATGGAGTTCATTATCAAATCAATAAATGAAATAAAGTAAAGAAGATGAAAATATTAAATGAAAGCAAACCCTAGCTCCGGCTCTCTGCAAAACTCCAAGAAGAATACGTGATTGATAGATCCCAAGAATGGAAACTTTTTTTTCTTTTTATAACCTTCCAACTTTCCATATTAGGTCTTCAAAGCCCACGGTCCAATACTAAGAAGTCCACCAAACTCATGTGTGTGAAAAACCCATGTGAAAATATGACCCAAAAATTGTTCGCCGGAAAACTGGTGCACTGGCCGGAATATTGCCGGAATCCGGCGTCGGAAAAGCATCTCAGGTGACCGGCAAAGTCCACCCGGTCACCGGTCAAACATAACAGTCCACCGTTAAGACTGACAGTCAAGTTAACGGTTATTAACGGCGTTAACTGAATCAGAAACTGAGGCAGAACCTGAGTCAGTACTGAGTTGAAGCTAACTCGGCTGACTAAGCCACTTGCACAGGCCAGAACAGTCACGGCCAAGATGGCCGTGACTTCCCTGCATATCCATCACTTGCCTGCACCTAAGTTCATTCACAATCTCAGTTCCAAATCCAGCACCATAACTGCCTCCATTCTTGCATCCGTAAACACCTGAACAGGTGCCACTGCACTTCTAAACTTCAACCATTGCAGCTGTATCACTTCAAGTTACTGCAATCTTCTCCCTTGTGTTCTTGATCTCAGTTGGAGCTCTTAACCCTTGAGTCTCCACTTCCCATTCCTCTCAACTCACTGCTACAAATCAGCTGCACATTCTCAGCACAATCACCAGCTTGTATCACTTTCTCAACACATTTCAATACCACCAGATTCATCTCATAACAGCAACAACACCACAGACTCCTTACTGTAACCACCATCAGTTAATTGCTCACCATCTCAAGTTACCACCTGTGGCTTCAACTGCAACAAACCAACAGCACCAGCTTCTCTTCCCATGACACTTCAGTTCACCTGCAATGTTAACCTCCTGCCAAGATCAATTCAGTCACCACCTGCAGAGTCCTAGCACACATCTACAATCTTTAATCTGTGGCTTTACCTCAACAGCAGCATCTCTTAGTACTCCTGCAACTGCACTTTCATACCCTTCTTGTTCTAACTCCATTTCCATCTGCAACAAGAACTGAGCACCATCACCTTGCACTTTCTTCCAGCACAAAATCAATAGCCAGCTCCAGCTCTTCTCGGCACCTAAACAAATCCCAGTTGCCATAAACTCAACTCACAGCTCCAGACCACCTTCTACAGCAACACCACAACCACACAGCTCAATCAGATTCCCTAGCAGAGCCATTGTCACTGCACTTGTAACTACTCAGACCCTATAGCTCCTTACTTGCAGTCTCCCATGACTCACTTCATAGCTTCTAAGCCTGTCATTCACACATTCTCTTGGCTCAAATTCACAGCTTCATGATTACCAGTAACACCATTTCAGTTCCACCCAATCTATCTCTCAGATCATGTCCCAAGTATTCCAGGCATCACCATTGCCCCAGTTCATACCCATCTGCTACATTCACTGCTGCTTAAAATTCAACTACAACCCTGCAGCAGTTCAACTCCACCAGTACCATGAACTGAGATTCAAAACAGATAAAACCCATTAAGCTTCAGAAACCAACTCAAATCAAAACAAGAACCCTAAATCTCAACAACAGCTTCATCACAGTAAGCTTCTTCTCCTTCAACTGGGCATCAGTATCACACAAACCCATGTCAAATCCACCTTCAGTTCCTCCTTCTTCCCTGTTTTCAATCAAGTTCCAACCTGACTGAACTAGAAATCTCCAATTTCTGTTGAAACCCTAACTTGCAGTACATCACAAAAATCTATTTCCTCTTTCAATTAGAGCAAAACCCATTCTTCCTTAGGCTACTAACCTCTTATCTTCTGCAAATTTTCTCAGTTCATAACAATCCACCTTCTCCATCATCAGCAGCTTGATTTAATGGTAAAAGCTTCACGAATTTCCCTTGATTTACTCTGAGCTAAAACTTGAATTCAAACAACATCAGCATCATCTTCAATCATCTCTCAATAGTAGCAAGCTCTTGTTCTCTGAAATTTCCAAATCTCAGAGTCTCATGATGATGCCACCATTTTTTCTCTCTCGATTTCTCTCTGGCTCTGATATTTTCCTAACTTTTAGACAACCAACACAAGCACACAAAACATGATTGAGGAGATATTTTCTCTCAATTTTAGGTGTAGGAAAGGAAATTGTTATAGACACCCCACTGACTTGGATAAGGGATGCCCAGATCTGTTTAACCTGTCAGTTTCGCCAAACCGACAGCCTATTCACTCCTTCTCGTGCAGCCTAGCCTGCTCCAAGTATCTTTCGCCCATGAACTGGTCGTTTTGCCTTTTACGCTCCAAATGGGCACCTTCTTTCGCCAACCGCAACCATCTTTTACTCCTCATATTCACTTCTTTCCTTCAATTCATTCATCACTAAAGCAGTCATGCTTTTCAGACAAAATTCGCATCACTAAAGCCGACAAACTTTTCAGATAGGGATGAAGAAATAAAAGCAAATATGAGAAATAATCGCCTCCAATAACATTTGCACCTTTTGCCCTGTTTCTTCTTCTTTTGCTTCAAACGACTCCAAAGTACCTAACAAACTCAAATTCACACATAAGATACATAATTTACATGAAAACTCGCAAAGAAAGCATAAATACTAGATATAAAATTAGGTGTTTATCACACCTATCAAGTAATCTACACAAGTGTCGACATATTCCTCTTCGTCTTCATCTTGATCCCAAAAAGACTCCTCGGAGATGTCACCATGAGTTGGTTCAAGCAATATATCATAATCACCGTCACTATCATAGTCAACATAAGATGGGTCCTCGCTGAATTTAGTGTTGCTAATCTCGAACTCATCCTTTTGAATAGGTGAATAATCATTATTACGATCAACAGTTGAGTTAACTACACAATTATCCACAAAAGTGCCCAAGGATTGGCCTTTTTCAACAGTAGCATCAATCAAATATTCATCACAAACCATATGCACATTAGAATTATCCATATCTTCCTTGCATTGATCAATGCCTCTTCGCAAGCTAGCAATACCTTCACGAAGTTCTTGGAGTTGCTCGTTTGTAGTCTCTTTTGCTTTTTGAAATTCCTCTTGTAAAAAGTTGGAAACTTGATCTATAAAGTTAGAGACTTTTTGTTCACAAGCATAAGAATCCTCCCATCCTTGTGGTTGTTCACACACATAGCCTCCATAAGGTTGTTGAGGAAAACCATAAGGTTCCATGGAATATTAGTCATAACCAATGAATTGGTTTTGATTATACCCATGGAATTGGTAGTTATCATATTGTTGAGGTTGTTGAAAACCGTATCCATCCATGTAGTATGCTCCTTCCATAGAAACAAGCACCTGAAATAAAATTCTCAAACCAAGGTTAAAACCCAGAAAATAAGAAAAATAAAACAAAAACTAAAAACAAAACAAAAATAAGAAACCAAGACAAGTGACAACCGCTGCCTCCCCGGCAACGGCGCCAAAATTTGACCGGTTGTCAGCCGACACAAATATAATTACACTTTCTTACTACTCAAAATATAAATATAGCAAGGGCAAGAAAGGATCGATCCCACAGAGAGGTCTAGGTTGTCAAATTGTTATGGTTTCCTATATAAAACACCGAGGATTTTCTGATTTTATGTAATAAAATAAAATAAAAGCAAATAAAGAAAAGTAAACGAATCAAATTACGGATGAGAAAGTATTGGTCAAGGATTTCGTCTTCATTCACAAACATGTTTTCAACACAATAACTAGAATTGATATTTTAATCTCAACTTTTATCAAAGACCCTAAGATACCTTGATCGCAAGAATATCCCGCAAATCTCCTCATGTCATCAACAAACACATTAAAAGATGCGAATATGAATTCTACCTAAAGGAACAACCTAACGTGTAAAAGCACTAATCAAGTTTAATTCCCTAGATGCATTAAGTTCTATGAAATCAGGCCAATCAAAGCAATCGAACGTGGAAAGCGCACTAATCCGATTTAACAAAGGTTATGACTCACATATGATCATAAGAATATATCACTACAAACTATAATCATATTTATGCTACTTGCAATCCGGAATTATCACTTTTGCGTATAATAACCCTAATCTAGCAATAAAGATGAAAGCAAACTCAATCGATTCGCGACTCGACTAACAAGCATTCAAATCATGTAACAATATTAATAGTGAATCATAAATGATAATATGAGACAAAACTAATTTATTGAATTAAAACCCATATTTGGAAATCAAACTTATTCCATAACCAATAATAAAACTCTAGCTCATATTCATGGAGTTCATAACAAGAAGAAAGAGAAAAGACTTCATGGTGTAAACCCTAGAACAAAAGTAGAGGCCAAAAAGATAATAGATGATAAAAGATAAAAGATAATCATAAAAGATATAGAATTCCTCTTTTTATAGCTTCTCCTCCCTTCCAAAACTAGGTCTAATCTTCAAAAGTCCACTAGATAGAAGTCCTCCAAGCCCATGTGTGAGAAAACCCATGTAGAAAATTATGTCCAAAAACCGTCACTGGAAAACTGGGATTATGGCCGGAACTTGGCCGGAATAGTCGATGTAAAGTGTCTCAGGTGACCGGAAAAGTCCGCCCGGTCACCGGTCAACGGGTCGGATCGGTCGGGTCAACTGGGTCAGCTCACTGAGTCATCACAGCAGCATCAGCTGAGTCTAGTCAGAGTCAGTTGTCTGGCTCAACTGAGTTACCTAGTTGCCAGGCCAGAGCCATTTTGCACAGGCATAAACTATCTTGCATGAGCGTTAGCCTATGTGTTGCACCATTGTGGCGCATCACAACTCCATCCCTATCACCTGCATTTGCTTCCATTGCAGCATCAGCTAGTCCCCTGGCTCAAGCCATTGCTTCAACTCCAGCCATCACTAGCACTATGAAATTAACACCCTTGTAAACAATCCACCAGAGCCACTCCCACCTGCAGTTTCACAACTACCAGAACTGCTCCATTCTCCAGACTACACACTGCTCGAGACTCCGTGCTATCTCTTCCAACAGCAGCAAGGTCTCCTCGGCTTCAATACCCCCTGCAATGCTAAGCATTCATTAATCCATCGTGTAACAGCGACGAGCATCAACCTACACAAGCTTAGGCAAGAACTTCGGCTCCATTATCTCAGCAACTCGAACTCAAAACAACTCAGCACAACCATCTGAGCATCAAATGTAGCATCCATTCAAACCTTCTATCCCTGCCTGTAGCTATAACACAACCTATAATCAACTCCATTCACCCAAAATCCCTTCCTACTCCTGTACCTGTCACAGTGGCAGCTCCACCGCAGCTACAGAGCTGCACATCATCACCACTAATGCAAGCATCTATTGCAGCAACAACTCAAACTTCAGTTCTTAGCTTACAGCTCCTCCAACTTCATGGTAGTAACACCTGCACCTGCACACTTCAGGCCACTTCAGTCATTCCATTGCTCCAAACAAGCACAGACCACCACCAATCAGCTCCCTGAATCTTCAGTCACATCCCTTGTCATTCTCAGCAACCATTTCATCTAACCTATCTCAGTCATGAACCTGTTATGGCACCTGCATCACACAGCCATTGCTTGCTTCCATATGGGCCAACAAACACCTGCAATCCATTTAAAATCCATGACATGTACCTAGGCATACATCTAAGCATTATCTCTGTAAGCTCAACCACCACCTGCAGATTCAGCGACTGCCCTTGCAATGCCATCACCTGCAACTCCTACATACCAACAACAGCCATCTCTTTGAATTCAACCAATCTGAGTTTGCAGCTTGAGTTACAACCAACACCAGTCTCATTCTCATCCATTTCTGAGTTCAATCGCAGCTCCATCGATACCAGCTCAGGCCATTTCACCTGCAAATAGCATCAATCCATTATTCCCTGTAAACCAGCAGAATCATTCACTACACCAGCACTCTATCAAACCCCCATCTCTACTTATCTGAACTGCCCTGAATCACCTTCTGAAACCCTATAATCACACAATCCCAACTATTCTTTCATCATCTTCTCTCGGATCTCGAGTCTCACAACAAGTAGCCATCAACATCACCTCCAATTCTCTCGAAATCAATAGCCACAACCCCGATATTCTTCCCCAATTTGATTCGAATCCTCCAATAAGCACATCTCAACTTTCAATTCAGTAAACCCTAACTCAATTTCAACTCAAATTCATACTCTCAACATCAGCAGGTTCTTCTTCTCAATGAATCAACACCACCAGATTCATGAGATCTCGTCCTTCTTAGCTTCGAATCGGAAACTCGATCCACCAACAGCATCGCCTCTCTCCATTTCCCCTTGTGTCAAGTGAGATGAAAAAAACAAGAAAGAAAGACTTGAGTTTCCCTGAGAAGCAGCTCGGCCTACTTGAGTTTCCCTGTCAAGTAATATTGGCATCCGTTAAGATGGATACAGGCAGCCACAACTCACATATGGCTTGTCGGTTTGAGTAAACATGACCTAATTCTGTTCATCTCAACTGTCAGTTACAAGGAACTGACAGTTCATTCTTCACTTCATTTGCTAAGTAACCTTTGCCGGCTCCAAGGATCGCTAGCCTGTGAATTGACTTTTCTTGCCTTTTACGCTCCAAATGGGTGGTTTTCCTTCTTTTCCTCCGTGCGACTCCAGAACACCTAATAACTCAAAAACACGCGTAAAGTACATAATTCACAAGAAAAATATCAAAGAAAGCGTAACTACTAGATAGTAAATTAGGTGTTTTAGACACCTATCAAATGCTTCAACAGACATTTATTTTTGAATATATGCAGGTTATTGTGCTATTGAAACTTGGAATCAAGCGTATGAAGAATGAGTCAAGAGACTGTTATGTAATGTAGTATCTTTAACTTTTAGTTCTTGTATTCTCCATATGATTAGAGTTTTGTCACTAAAATTGACAAATGGGGATATTGTTATAACATTGCTCGGTTGAACCTGCCAAGCGTTGGTATGTCAAGGTTGGTTGTCATATTTTAGTTATAAAACTCAAGGTCGCTTGATTAGCTTACTAGAGTCAACTTCGTTAGGTTAGACTAGGAAGTATAGAAATGTTAAGACATACAATTATTACTCTGTTGACCTGGAGAATCCGAAGACTTATCGACAACAATGAACACATTATCCTTCTGCTCGAGCTTAGTAATTCAAGACTTGACTTGTTTCATTTCTATCTATTTTACTTTCAGGTCGTTTAGATTGAAAACATATCATTGGAAGTTATATATATGAAACTCTAGTATTAGAGGCTTGATCATTTCATTTTGATCAAAGTGTCAAGGAAGATTATACAAGTTGTATAACAACTTTGGTATATTGAGATACGAAGTATAACGCTTATCTTTTGAGTTTCGTAATTTCGGCATAGACACTATCTTTCTAACTTGTTACTAGATAGTGTACTAAACTTAGAATTGATTCCATACATAGAAAACTATGTTTAACTACTTGAGTTTAAGGAAGTAGACTTGCGAGACTTGTTTCGTAGTTGAAAGGAATCAATGTGATTGGTGGTCTGATCCCTTTTGGGATTATATAACAGGATCGATCCCTACCTATTGGGGATCTATAACACTACCAATCCCTATTGGGGATCTCTAATAGGACCGATACCCATAACAAAGTTATATTTCTGGTTTCACGTATTCTCTAGGGTTTGTGTGATTTTCGGAATATGAGCTTGCTATTTAGGAAAGTTCAAGATGTCCACATAGTGAGTAATTTGAACATGTGTAAATTTTATTCTTTTATTGTTCAAAGATTGATACTCAAGGTGAGATCCCAAATCGAAATGTTTGAGAATTTTCTTTTGAGTTTTTCGAATTTATATATTTTATCAGCAAGTAAAAGATATCTCTAGAAGATATATTAGTAAATTATACCTGTAAGCTAGCTAATATTGAGTTGTTATCCATGAGGGATTTCAGTATAACAGTTGGATATTAGTTGGAATTAGACAAAATCGAATATTGGTGCTTATTGCATATCTTGAGAATATTTTCGGTTATGGAAATTCCTTAGTGTCCAATCTACCTTGGTCTATAAATAATGAATTTTGTTCTTCTTACAAACTTATACTGACGCAGGCACTTCATTTTGTAGTCACTAAGGTAGCCAACTAATAATATTACTTGTAACACTATCTTGGATAGGAAAGCAACCTAATTAGGCAAAATCTCTTATGTACGCTAGTTTAAAGACTTACGTAGGATCAAGAAGCATCTATAATAGTACCATTGGTGGGAAACTAGAATTTGCAGTATTATTTTAGTTTTCAGTTATTGATTTGATTGACTAACGGTGGTTAGATCTTGATTTCACGTAGTTTGATTATTCTAGATAGCCTTCTCTTCTGACATAAGGTCACTTAAACTAGATCAATATTTGACGGTGATTCAAATATGTTTTTAGATCCGGCGATAGACTTGTGATCATCCATTGTTAACAGACTCCGTTCTGTGTAGGATCAATCATAAGTGGAATCAAGTTTATTTGTGTAGGTATATTGAAGACATTGAAAATCTGAAGACAAAAATATTTCTTATTGGTTTCATATATTTATGATTTACTTTGTGCACATACTTGATCGACTGGGATCCGACTTAGCGTTGTTTATCTTTTGATATAAATCTTATTGCTGGACCTAATAGATCGGCAAGCTATCATTTGGTTCTTCTGTATCTGAATCTGATAGTTTGTATACCTAAATCTGGTTATCTTGATAATCTAGATCTTGGTAAATCTAACAAAACAAAGGAGTTTATCAGATTAAACGAAAAAGCCTTTGTCACACTCAACAAAAATCTCTGATTTACTTCTTGAGATTGAGAGAGCAGTTACCGAATACAGTTTAGTCCTTTACTGTTTCAAAATACGATCCAAAAGAATTGAGTGTAAGAAGTCTTCACGGCGGGTGAAACAACTTAAGATAGTGGACTCTATCTTAGGATTCACGTGCGATGGCCAAATTGCTTGTAGGCGTAAGGATACTGAGGAAACTAGATAACTAAGAGTATTTTACTTGGTCTCGACTATACGAAGTTGGTAGTGGTCTTTGTATAACGGCTTATTTTTGAGAGTATTCAAATCTGGACTAGGTCCCAGGGTTTTTCTGCATTTGCGGTTACCTCGTTAACAAAATATTATTGTGTGCTTTTACTTTACTTTCCGCATTATAATTATTGTTGTAGTTGTAATAAAGTAATTGTACTTGTACGTTAATCAAAAACTCATGGGTTGATCTCTATAGTTAGGGATGTCAACGGATTAAATTCCATCATATTTTCACAAATCCGATTCCGAAAGGGTTAGTAGTATCGGAATTCTGAAATCCGATAATATCCAACGGATTTCAAAAAATAAATTCCAATTCCGATAAAATTCGATAAATTTCGGTAGCTGCTAAGAATATGAAGAAAAAATAAAGAAAAAGTGTTCTAAAACACATTCAAACAAGTTTAAAAATCCATACTACTTTACTCTCAGTCTCAAACATGAAATGAAAGTACAAATCCACAACCCACAAACAAATACAAAACAGCAAAAGAAATACAATGTCAAAGGCAGACTGCTCCTGCTTGGCTTCTTGCATGATTGTTGCATAAAATTCAATATGTAATATCCATATCTGCATAAACATTCAAATCAGAGTCAGAACTCAAAAGAAAAACAGTTAAAACTATGAAGAATTGAAGATAAAGCAAAGGAAAATAAAAGTAACCTGCATCAAAGAAGTCTGGCAACCAATCACTTATATTAAACTGCAAGTGCACAGTGTCGATATGCAACATAGGGCAAGCACGGGTCGATCCACAGGGAGAAGGTGGGTGTAAGGTTGAAGCTACGTTCTTACTAAAACTGATTCGAAACAAGAGTAACACAGTAGGGGTTTGTTGGGTGTCAATACGAAGAGATCCTTGTAATGAGAAGTAAACTAAAGAACATAAATCTAAATGGGATTAAAGTTTAAACACTTGATTAAAAGGGGAACTAGGGCTATCAATTCAACCACATAACCTACACTAGAGAATTCAGCTCATGAAACTCTTCTTGTCCTTATAGTGTAGAACGCGGTGAAGATTCAAGTCTGCCGCATATCCAAGGTGTCCTAAAAGTGGATAGTTTAATGTCAACAAAGGTATTAACCCCTAGAATCAGATGTCTTGTTACGGAACAAATGATCACAAATTAATTTAATCGATAAAGCATGAGTTGATGCACAACAGATAATTGTTCTAACTACCTAGGATGCTTGACATACAAGGTGAGAGTCATCAGTTGTAGCACTAAGATTAAACCTTTCCCTAATCAATTAAGCTCAACAAGAATAATAACAATAGCATGAATAAACTAGTAGTAGATTAAGGGCTTCATATAAACCCTATCTTATAAAATTAGAACATTGAGAAAACTAAAATTATTACTATAGCTTGTTGCACCGGAGAACCGGGCTTGGTCTCTGCCTTACAATCCTCTCCCAATTTATACAACAATTCTCCCAATTTTCAATCCCATTTTCAATAAAATACAATGACAAAATTAGGGATTTGATGTTTCTGGAACTCACTGATAGACGCATTTATGTGTCTATTTTGTTCTCAATTATGTGTATTGTTAGTGCTCGATTTTGTATTTATTATGGCTTTTTGTGTCTTTGTAGGTGTTTTTGGAGAAATAAACATGTGTGGAAAAATTGGCTCAAAAAGTGGTATTTGGACTCTCCGGAGAAAATTACTGAAGACATCCCTCAAATGGATAAGGGGCACACAGTCGATAAGGGGTAACCCATCGTTATTTTCACCCCAGGGCACCCCCTCAGACAGATGCTATTCGCACCCCTACTCTGGATAGGGGGCGGCTCTTTCTCTTCTCCAGAATTTTGGCGGGAAAAATATCCAACCACCTGCGGACTTTCTTCATCAAATTCAGACGAGTTTTATTGAGACTTAATCGTGGATTTTTATTTCTTTGGGCCTGTTAAGGATAAACAGGGAAGGTATAAGCGTTTGAATCCATCAACTTGGGCCGGATAATCAATTTTCGACATAACAGGGGAATAAACTTTTCTCGAGTTGGCTTGGATTTTCAGGGAAGGATTCGAGAGAGGTATAGTCTTAGTTTTTCATGGGAATGAATTCAGACCAACACTTTGCGACAAGACAGGAACGGTAAGCAGTTTGGTTTCGAAGAAATAGGAGAGTAACGTGAGTTACGTAAAAACAGAGAAGGAGAAAGTTTCCGATATTTTTTTCTCTGTTTATGGAAGTTACGTGGCCAGATGAGTAACTAAGATTCTCTCTTTGATATCAGTACATCCTTTGAAGAGTTTGGAAAGTGTAAAATACGCCAGAAGACGCGTAAAGAAAGATTTGGAGAGAATTGTTCCCGAGACTTGAGGTGGAGGAAAAGAGATAATATTGGAAAGATTAATCAAGATATTTTTGCCCAGAGATGTATATATAGCTGGTGGTAAGGTCAAGAAAATAGATCGAGAGTTTGGGGTAGCTGCAGAGCCGAAAAGAAAAAGTGCAGAGAAGTTTCTCTGTTGGTGCAGGGAAGAAGGAAGAGACGAAGAACATTGACCAACAGAAACAGTCGCAGTTCTACTACACTGAAAAACTATCATTCTTCTACAGTCTTAAAACATTGTAACAGTGACCTCTAAAACACCATTACAGCGTTGCAAATTTCTGTGTTATACAATTTCTTCAATAAAACACCTTTTTGAGCTATGGATTATTATTTTGTGCGTGTTTTTGATATGAGGAGCTAAACCCCAACACTGGGACAATGGAGGAAGCCATATTTCATGCATGTGGTAATTATATTTAATTCTTTTATGACTGCTTGCACTATTATTAATCGTTTTATGATTTTTCTTAATTGATTGTGATGTCGTATGATGATGTATGCTCGGTCTAAGTGCTTTTGATGCGTCATGCTAGTGATTTACAGTCAATCTTTTAAAAATATACATTGGCAAAGAATTAGAGTCAATATGATTTGAGCTATAATTGTTTGGAATAAATATATGAATCACATGGATGAGTTTATGGTGGAATCCTGAGTCTCAGTACCTCTCGATATTTGTGACAATCTTTGTATATATTTTCTCTATTTAACTTAAGTCTAAAACAAATCTCTACAAGTCTTAAACGAACCACTTTTATTTACCACTTTCAAAACTACATCACTCACCACTGCACAACCACCCTTTTGTTTTCATTTGTCCGCTGCAACAGATGATGTTTCAGATAATTCAGACCTTAAAATTCGACAAACCCTGCTGCCTGTGTTCATAGCAGCCCTATTGTTGTACAGTTCATAATCCAGGGTTAGATGTGATATGGGTGTAGAACATGGCAGAAAAAGTGTGATTAACAATTGAGAGAAGACATTTACAGAGAGATTTGACATGCCGAGCAAACTGGGGGACAAGAAAGGATGGGTCGAGTGAATTTCTGCAGAGAAGGACACAGAGAGACAAACTTGTTTCTCGTAAAGGATATGCGATTTGGGAAGATAATAGAATGGTTGTTCAGATGTAAAGCATGAATACCCTGATTTTGGTATATGAGAGTGAAACTTGGACTTCGTTTATATGCACTTGGACTTGGGCACATTGAGTTATTTAACTCCCACTGTTATATGACAACACAACTTTAATCCCTTGCTGTGAATACCTTCTTCTGCCCATTCATCATTCTGCAACAACCACTTTGCTCCATGTTTATGCCAATCCCATTGTATTCAGTCTCCTGCCATGTACAAAATGAATAATTAGTAAAATTACTAATATAAATTTACTTCAAATTACTTAAAGAGGCAGATAGATAAATTGTCATAAAAACATGGAGATAATGCACATTGTGTACCATAAACACCAACAAAATTATACGAAAATATACATTATTGGGCACCTATCATTGGGTACTTAGGTGCATTTAGCTTCTACCAACTCAATATATCAAATATTATATCTTTGGGTGAGCCTTTGTTAAGCAATGGTTCCTCTATGTACTTCTCCAACTCAGACTTCTGAACCTCATATTTAATGTTTTCCATCATAAACTCATCAAAATCAGTAGAGACAGAGTTGCCCAATTCCATGCTAGTGCTAGAGACAAGAGTTGCTAAAATAATCAGGAGCTGCAGTGGTGTTTTCAGATTCATATGCATTAAAAAAATTGTTCAAGTCTGTTTTGAATTTGTTATACTCCTATATATAGCTATTGGATCCATACAATTTCTTATATGTGTACTCAACCCATCTTGCCTTATACCTTGGATTTAAAACCACTCCAATGCTCATAACCAAATTGCATTTGCATTCTTCCAATATGTATCAAACTTTTGTATCATCATCAACCCCATTTATTTGATATACGAATAAGAACTATCTTCCTATTTTTTTATGCACTTATTAACTTCATACACCCCATTGTAATACAGGTTTGCAGTTGGATACTTAATCCCTGCAAACTTAGTTGAAATATCATTGAAAACCTCTAAACAATTACAAATTTATATTCCTTGTTCCCACGCCTCTTGACATGGTAGAAGATTGAAATCAGAATTAGTCTCATCTAGTCTTTCAAAATCTTTTTTTCAATTCAATACCATTCTTAAGCATCAGAAAAGTGGAGTTCCATCTAGTGTCCACATCTAAACTTACATATTTTCTAGACAACCTACATTGTGACTATGCTGTTGCAAACTTCTCTTTCCTAGCTTGTGAAGACTTAACATATTTAACACACTCTCTAATTGCTTATACAAACCCAACAGCTACTTTCATGCCATAAAATACAATTAAATGAAGTATGTGGTTGCTACACCTCATGTGAAACATTTTTCCTTCAAGATCCACACAATCCTTACCCTGTAGCCATCTAATAAGATTTCTCATCATAATACCATTTGTAGGAGCATTATCAGCAATTAAAGCAAATAATTTCCTATCTATGTTCCATTCCAAAGTGCAAGTTTTGATAAAATCTGAGAGAACATCTCTTGTATGTGGTGATGGCACTATAATGTAAGCTAATTAATGTTCTCTTATGAAACTTCCTGTAGATGGGGAAAAACGATTCGCTGGTTTTTACGTAATTGAGGAGATGATCGCGCGGAGGAGACTCCTTGAACCGAGCAAAATGCTTAACCTCACACAGATGCACTGCAAGAAGGGAGTGCTTTGAATTCGAGAGATCAATCTGTAGTACTCCGGCCTAAACCAAGACAATGGCCATTCCAGAGTAAATTCGGTCACAGGAGAGGATGGGTCGGTCTGTAGGAGGGAAGCTGAGAAATGTGTGAGATCAATGGTGATCGAAGATTGTAGGTGTGTTGTGTATTCTGAAAATAAGATAAGTTCTGAATGATAGAATTTGCTTTGTTGAGAGTTGGATTGTTAATCTCGTGTTGTCTGTTTGACGTGAGATTATCCTTGTTTCAATCATGATTCATAGATTTATTTATATTGCTGGAATTGAAAACACCATGATCTCATGAAGTGTGACAGTTGATGGAATCAAAGAATAAGGAAGTGGAAATCGTGTTAAAACCAGTTGCTCAACGTGCGGAGACTTGGTTGATTTTCCATCCACTACTTTGTTAACTCCTTCAACTGATTGCACGACTTGCTCACATTGTCATCGTGTGTATGAACACACGTGCCATAGAACGCCAGACCAAAACCCTAGTTAATATCCCCCCATGTAACACGATTGATGTCTCGTGTGATTGTGGAGTCTGCAAGGCAGACGTGTATTTAGTTAGTCAGTTGCTGACTTTATGACTTCATGGGACGATGAGTCCTTGTTTTGTTGAGTCTAACGTGATTTGGAAATATTACGAGACTCATGAATTGAACATGTCTCTGTTGAGACGAGAGATATAATGCGTGAATAAGCTAACATGGGCAAATATTGCTCATTCGATGAATTGTTGAATATTGATAGTTGAACCAGTATTCCTTGGTTTGAGCAAATATTGTTCATCTGAGCAAATGTTGCTCATTCGATGAATTATTGGTAGCATGACCAAATAAGATACTAGCAATTGAACCGAGTATGATAAATAAAATGTTGATCACGGGATCAACGTAAAATTATTAGCGTTTGAATCTGGAATTATGAACCTTGGACTCAAAACCCTAATTTGATCAATTGATGATTAACTGATGGTTTATTGAAAATTAACCACCGAGCGAAGGAGGGACAGGCTACATGGGATTATGGATCAACCATGTAGCGCCCAGATGCTCTCATGAGCAAATATCAAGGTCTCCTGAAGACCAGTTGATTTGATGAAAGGATGATTAAATGATGGCTTAATCATTTATTAAAATAATGCTCGTCTGAACCTTAGGTAATAAAACCTAATTAATTATGAAGATGTGAGGGACCGACCAAGGGGTCATGAAACCGGCCCTGGGTAGTCACGGGATCGAATATTGATCGTCTTATGAAGTTCCAAGTTGTTTGGAAGAGTTTTGGACCTAATACGTGCAATTGCGCAAATTAGGTCAAAATTATCAAAATACATGGGACCGGCCTCTTGCAAGCCAAATATCCAACCCTGGTCGGTCAAGGTAACATGCTTATGTCACCAAAGTGTTCGTATCTCAGTTATGAGAATTTTGATATTTTCTGGTGCGCGTTTGAGCAACATTTTGAGAAAATATGGAGAAATCAAGGATTTTTGCTGAGACCGTGAAAACTTCATGAGATGAAGGAAAAATAATAAAATAATGAAGGAATCATAAAGTGTGGGACCGGCTATGGCCAAGGCATGGTCGGCCGGCCAAGGGGTCGGTCCCATGGTATTTTTCCTAATTTTACTATGTTTTCATGATTTTAGGGAAATATCATAAAACCAAGGAGTTTGTTAAAACCAAGGAGTTTTGTTGAAATCAAGGAGTTTCCATGAGATGAGGAAAACATAAAAAATAATAATAATAAAATAACTGACGTGTGGGACCGGCTTGGGCATGGTTGGCCAGCTAGGTCCCGGTCCCGTGAGTTTTCCCTAATTTTATGTATTATTTCATGATTTGAAGGAATTTTCATAATTTGAAGGAAACATCATGAACTCAAGGAATTTCATGGGATTAAGGAAACATGAAAAATATAATAATAATAATAAAATAAGACGTGTGGGGCCAGCTAGGGCATGACCGGCCGGCTATGGCCCGGTCCCACGGGTTTCCCTAATTTTATATTATTTTTCATGGGATCAAGGAAATATCATGAGATTAAGGAGTTTTCATGAGATTAGGGAAATAATAATAAAATAATGAGGAACCATGAGGTGTGCGGCCGGCCGGGATCAAGGCATGGCCGGTTGGCCAATAATCACGGCCCCATAATATTTTCCCTAATTTTATATTATTTCCTCAGTGTGAAGGAAACACCATGAAACTGAGGAGTTTCCTCAAAACGAAGGATATTTGTTTGAATGAAAGGATTTTCATGAGATCAAGGAAAATAATAAAATATGATAAAATATAGAATTTGGGCGTGGGACTGGTCACGGCATGACTGGCCGGCCGGTGAGCCAGTCCCCTAGTGCCTTGACTATTATTTTATTATTTTCTTTCCTATTTGCATAGGTTCATCGTATCGTCGTATTTTGAAATACTTGTTCGTGCGGTGATTGTTAGTGCATCATCGTTGAGTACACTTACACCATTTTGGTCGGGGCTTACTCAAAGGTAGCTCAGATGCCGTGTGTTGAATATTTATTACTAACCCATGGAATTCTCACGAGAAGAACCATAAATTGAAGTAACGAAATATTATGAAAATATTGAATATTTTCCAGTGGATTGATTAATGAAATCTATTGATTTCGAGAATAATTAATTAATGGCTCTATACTAGCACGATCATCTAGGAGCATTAATTATTCAGAAATTGAGTGATATGAGCTTGTTGAAGCGTCATATTTTCTTTCATATAGTCGGGGAAAACATTGTTACATCCTCGAAGACGTTATTACTCTATACTAGCAAAGCTAGTTTGTCTAGGAGCCGTCTAATCTTTTGATTCTATATAGAAGTAATTACCGAAATTGCTTAGTATTCATGAGATATGCCGTCGCCTCGGTTGAGAGACTATATATATATATATATATATATATATATATATATATATATATATATATATAGAGACAGTATTCTCAGTCATAGATTCTTATAGCATGATCTTTCATGCTTCCGATAAGAGACATGAGCCTCAATATTTATCTGATTGCTGGATCAGGAATACGTATAAGTATGGGTTTACGATTTTAGCCTTTGTCGAAAATCCACCATCTACACTTCCATTCATCATCAACCAAGTGGCATGTTACACAACAATAACCATCTTTAGTATGTTTAGCAGTACACATTTCAGTTGCAAGACTACATTTATATTTCAAATTATCCAATTCTACTTGCAATTCATCTTTCTGTTCAATATAAAACTTCATCAAATCTTCTCGAGTTGTATTCCTAGACATTATCTTAGCAGCAGGGTTCAAAGACTTGCAAAACTCTCTAAAGTAGAAATGCTCAACCATGTTAAGAGGGTAATCATGCTTAGCAATCATTTTAACAATACATAACCTAGTAACTGTAGGATCATACTTTTAATTAGCTAATTTAGTTGCTCGGTTACCTTTTGTTTTTATTGCAGTAGAAATCTTCATTTGTCCTGGCTTGTTCTCTTCTTTCATGGGGAAAATCTTTGGATGAGAAGACAAGTGGCTAGTTCCTTTTGCACTACATGCTTCAATCACCTTTTTACAATGATGACTTGTACCTAAGATGACAGCATCATACACCTCCTCCTTCCCCTTCCCCTTTACAGGTCTTTTAATAACTTTCCTTGTAAATCCATCCCATACATTTGACCTTGTTGTGCGCAGTTTTTTCTTTGTAACAACAATATTTGGATCCTTCTCTTCTTCTTCAGAAGCTGACACGAGATGTTCTGGTTGTTCTGCTGATCTCCTACTTGGAGCAACTGCTGAAGCTTGAACGCTTTGATATTCTTCTAGTCCTGGTTGTGGTTGTGAGAAATTTGGTTGAGTGCCTCGAGGTGCCAACTTGATTGGATGCTCTTTGAGACATTCTGAAAACAACATGAATAAAGAACCAAAGTTACCAAACTATTCAAAAGATACATAATATATTATTATTATAACAATCTGAGTAGTTGCAATAACACAAAATGAAATAACAAACACATTTGCATGGAATGCCAGCTTGCATTGATTCTTAGCTTCATAAGCGCAACGATGTTAAAATGAAATCAAACTAAGGAAGCAATTCAAGTGAGTTCATAGATATAGAAAAATGTAGTTGAAATTACACCACTTTTATCTTAAGTACAAAACACAATTTGGCTAAGTTAGCCTGTGTTAGTGGTGGTCCAGATTTGTCCTCAAAAAGATAAATCTACGGCTGTAGTTCTCCCGACCACACCCTCATCTCGCACGTGTAAGTGGTGGCCAAGATTTCATCTCCCAATTGGGAAATTTATGGTTGTAATTTCTCCCATAAAAATAACGTTTAATGACCAATTAATGTAAATCTAATATAATAAATATAGTAAATATATAATAAATACCTAACTAATTAGTATTTCACACTAATTGATGATAATAAATGATTTATTAATTGCTCATAATAATGTTTGTTCACTAATTGCTCATAATAAATTATTAATTAATTTTTTTTCATTATAAAATTTCTTATAATTAAATTAATAAATTTGTATTTCTATTAATAAATAATTTTGATAAAAATAGAAACAATATCAATAAAATTGGTGATATATAGATTCAAGGATAATTTTTGTCAGTTATAAAAAAAGATGGGATAAAATTGTAAAATGAAATATGAAATTATAGTGAACTATTTCATTTGCTTTTGAAGCTTTTTAAAGGTCCTTCTCCCCCACTTATAAAATTGATAGATTTTGGAAGTGTTTTGCATAAAAAACACTTTATGAAATCTTTACCAAACACTAGGATGAAAAAATATTGCTACAAATATGTTTGCAAAGTACATTTTTTTTTAAAAGGAAAAAAGCAGTTCCAAACTTAGCTAGATTGGCTAAAAATTATATAAATGGACCATAGTGGCGGTGGCAAGTATTGGTGCCCAGTGAGTAATTTCGGATCGTCTCATGTATTTCTTGATAAATGGTGTAACGTTATTTTTATTCATTGATGATGGATAACAGAGTTTATTGTTAGTAGAGCGTATCGTTACTAGATTAAGTACTTAACTATTTGACTTACTAACTAATCATGGTTTTATTATTTTTGTGTAACAAATAACCTCACATTTGGAAGCGTAATGTCGTAGAATGTAATGGCCTGACCATCTACCGATAATGTCCTCACTTAGCCACTGCGGTCATCTGACAGTATGGGTTTTCAATGGTCACCGTTGCGGTCATCCAGTAGCAGCTTCTCAGGTGGTCACCCATCCTAGGATTACTCAATACCAAGCATGCTTAACTATAAAGATTTGTATCCAACTATGAAGCCAATTATGCTGAAAAGGTCTCGATGTTAGGAAAGGACAAACCATTACATATATTCCATTTGACGAATCCTACATGCCGAGTCGTAGTACTAAAATACGACCGACGGAGCCATCCTCGGCTCCGGGATATGTTCAATCTGGGACTCTGGCATTTTCTCTCACTTATGAGACCCTTTCCTGACACAATCTGTCAAGCGTACTCTTTCACCATCGACATGTAACCCATGGTTGACTCTAATACCATTTGAGAAAACCGCACTTTTCTATACCCAATAGTTCTGAATAGATTGAAACCCAAGTTCAACACCATGCAATAACCTAATATAAAAAATCCAACCATACGATTATTGTAATCAATTAGACTATCTTTGCGAATGTATACTTCAATTATAAAACCCTATAAAACACATGAAGCAATGGTTCCCACAAATTCTTACCTTACAGTAGTTTGATAGATCATGAATAGAAAGAGTAGAAAGGAGATCAAAGTTTTCCAATCCTGCTTTTTACCAACTTTGGATCCAACTATGTTGAAAGTGAAACAATCTTACGAAAGGAAAAGCCATTACCTATATTCCATTCGGCGAATTCTTCCTGTCGAATTGAATTACGTACATAATATATTTTGGAATTTTGAAAAACTAAAACTACATTGTATGTGAGTAAATGGTTGCCATCGGAAATGACTTATGATTTTAAAATATAATATCTTAAGTGAATGAATTAGCTTTTCATTATGTCATTGAAATAGTAAGAACATACAATACAACATGTATTGTTGAGTCAGTTATGAGTTTTACTCTTTTTAGACTTCTTAAAGGGGGAAAAAACAACAAGGATCCAAACACTGTTAATATATACACAAATATTCTTGAGACAAATGAGTTCAAATGTTATAATTTTGTTACAGCTTACATAGTTCAATGTTTTGGTTCCGCTCGGTTGTTGGAGTATATGGCACGATAAACCACATATGTATAGCTAGGGATAGTCTCTCATGGAATAAAAAGGAATACATGTGGAGCTTAATAAGCTTGGGAATCTCCATACATAGCACCGATGACTTTTAGTTAAAAAAACCTCTTATCCCAATGTGGTAAAATGGGGTTCGGGGTTACACCGATGGTCGTGAAGATCCTAACAATTGGTATTAGAGCCCATGGTTGGGGCTACTGTTCGAACGTAGAAGTGGTTGTGGATGTCACCCGGTTTAGGGCGCAAAGTCGGACTCAAGGTGCAGCAAACAAGGCCCAAAGTTGAACTGGCGCTCAAGGTGGAGTTAGTGTCTCAACCATTATAAACAGGTGGAACAGTGCTCTAGATCCGCAAGGCAATGCTCAAGGTTGAACTGGTGCTCAAGGTGGAGTTAGTGTCTCACACATTAACTCTCAAGTGGAGCAGGGTTCTAGGTGGGCAAGGAAATGCTCAAGGTGGAATTAGTGCGTTCCTTCTCATTAACTCAACGTGGAGTAGGATTCCAGAGTGACAATATTCATGATCGATGGGTAGCATATACAAATAGATTGGACTGGTGAAGTGGTTTAATCTCGCCAAGGTGGAGATCGTTGGAGTATGTGGCGCGATAAACCACATATGTATAGCTAGGGATAGTCCCACATGGAAGAAATATGTGTACATGTGGATCTTAATAAGCTTGGGCAACTCCTTACGTAGCACCGAAGCCTTTTAGATTAATACCGCACACCTCTTATCCCAAGGGGGTCAAGTAGGGACAACATCAATGCTATGTGGCCCATAGTTGGTTCCTATGGTCCATGATGATCCTAACATCGTTCACTGAAATAAGAAAGATGAAGAAAGGTAATACCATTTCAAAGGATTGATAAGATATCTTTGTAAACTAAAAAACATATCAAATAATGTTTTTTGGGGACAAAATATGTAAAAACTAATTCCGATATAATTTCATGGTTGGCTTGAGGATACAACTCGAGAAAGTAGGGGCAGAATGTCAAGGTGGAAAATGCTAAAAAAAGATTTGTGAAGTAAAGAATGAAAATATCTATCGGGTTTTCCTTTTCTTTTGTAATAATGATAAGAAGGGTAAACTTGAATACTATATTTAATATTCATATGTCAGAAAATGCATAACTAAATAAATATTATACCCGTGCCGTTACGGCACGGGTTAAGCCCTAGTATATCAATAAACTACACAGCGCAAGTTCAGAGATGTAAGTGGACATTTAATCTGTTTGAATTGCAGAATATCAAAATAACACTAACTACTGATAATTAATCGTTCATTTCACAACTGAATATTTATGATTCCATGTTTGCATCAAGTAGTAAAGGAATCATGAAAAATAATATGAGGATTTGTCTTTCATAATGGTTTGCAACAACAACAAAACTAAAGAACAACTTGTCCAGGACAACCAAAAGGAAAAGATAAAATACAGGTCTACTAAGTGACCAACAAAAAAAAAAACATAATATCAAATTCTCTCTTCTCCTCACCCCAATACTGAATACCTAACACAATAACAAAAGTTCTGCTAATATCACAAAATGTCTGATGAATCTATACCCTACTCCAACTGTATACTGAAACTGTGTTATGTGTGACCTACTTTTTCAACAATCAATCCATAACAACAATTCAATATATATATATATGAACATGGAGTTAATCCTCCTTTGTCTTATTAAATTTAAAATCTGAACATGTTTCTTCTATTAGAAAATCCACAAACAACTGAAGTTGACAAATTTAAAAACTAATATTCAGACACTTGGTGGGTTCACAAAAAGAAAATGTAGGTATGGACATAAATTTCGACCAAACTCCACAAATTCATCACATTTTATAAGAATTGAAAAGCAATGGTAACTGAAATTGGGAAGCAAAAGTCACATTTTTAGGTTAGATAGATTAGAAATTCGGTGACTATTTGTCTCAGTTAGAGTGAATAAATTATAAATTAGAGTTCACTAACCTTATTAACTGAATAAACAAATTAGAAATTGAAAGTTCGGAAATAGTCACAAAGGAGAAGATAAGATCAAAAGCTTCTTGATGTACCAGAAACTCACAAGAGCATACCGAAAAATGTCTTATTTCAATGTTTTTATTACCTGCAGAAACTGATGAGGCCGAAAATAGATGTAAATACACAAATCTTGTTCCAGTAACTGGCCAGAGAGCAAAATGATATCTCTGGTGGAAGAATCATAGCTCCAATTCAAAGAATTAATTTGGGATAACAGATTACAAAATGCAATTAATTGGGGAAACAATTCACAGTGAAACACTTAACCATATAATTGAATATATGTAGCTGAGGTGTCTTAAAAGTTGGTTTATTTCTATCGTCAGGTTGTTGAATTACAAACAACATATTAATATATAGAGAATCAGCCATAGAACCTTTGTATAAATCATGCACCAACCAATATTCAATATACCTGAAACAAATTTATTGATATTGTATCTCCACAAGAACCAAATTTCCTGTTGTCCTGTTAACAAAAAAAAAAGGATCAAAACTGATCAATCAAAGACTTGAAATTAAACCCTAATTCCCTAATCACACACGTATCTAATCTTAGCAAATAAAAACTGAAAACTAAACCCAAAATTTTGCCCTAAAAATTTTGCCCTAATTTTGCATCTGAGACAGATAGTGATTGAATTTGTTTCATGAATCATCATACCTGATTGATTTGTGTGATCGTGAGATCAAGAATCAACAAGTAAATTCGTAAAAGTTCAGACACCGAATCATTGAAATTGAGTTTTCAGTTTTGATACAGAGAGTAAGAAATTGTGCTTGCAGATAACGGGAAATTTTAGGGCTTAGGAGTAAGAAATGTTAGTAGAGATTAGAGTCTAGAGAAGAAGTAGAAGATTCATCATCGATTAAATTTTGGTAGAGTTGCAGAGTAGCAGAGAGTCAACGAAGTGAGAACTGAGAAGATAGGTGAGAAGAAAAAAAATGAAGAGAAGAGACTAACCATACTCTCGACATCTAACCCTAGGGGGTTAGAATTACTAGTACACCCCTGGGTTATCGGATGTCGGATATTAGTGTTTGTGGGTAAAAACGACTCACAAGTTTTCTGGTAAAAAAGTGGTGGTGGAGGAAAGTGCTCGTTGAAGCAGGTGCTCGAAGTGATGAATCGTCTGAACCTTTAAACAAATATACTGCACGAGAGTACTTTGTGTTCGAGAGACTAATCTGTAAGACCCTGGCCTAAGCCAAGACAATGGCCATTCCAGGTTCAATTCGGTCATAAGAGGAGGAAAAGGGTCGGTCTGTTGGGAGGGAAGCTGAGATTGTGTGGAGATGAATGAAGATTGATCTGTAGGTGATGTGATGTGTTGAACTGCTGTGAAGAGAATTCTTTGTATAGACGAGAGAAATCCTCTAAAGGTGTTTGATAACTTGACTGTTCGTAGGTTTGCTTACGAATCTTGTTAGTCTTGTCAAAACATAGGTTTTAGAACATATTTATTGCAGCACATCAATCTCCTGTAAGTAGTGACAGTTGAAGAAAGTGGAAAGATGGAGAAGTGGGAGATCGTGTCAAAACCACTTCCACGTTGCATGGATGACTTGGTTGATCAACCGTCCACTTTTCATTTTCTCTTTTAACTGCCAGCACGACTTACCACAACTCTCATCGTGGATGTACCTCACATCGTACGTGTTGTAGGTCGCTAGGCCAAAACTAGTGATCCCCCATGTGACATGAATTGATGTCTCATGTGTGAGTGGTCAATCTATGAACTAAGACTATGAGTCTTATGAACTGAACTGACGAAGTTCAATACTATGATAGATGAAACATGGGATGTTGAAACAACAACATGCCCTGCAGACCATGAATGTTGAATTATCATTATGCTAGTTGAAGCAAGAATGATAGTCGAATGACTTGGTGATAGTTTTATGAGATTGCTGGATCTATCATAAACCATTATGTTGGCACACTGAGCACTTGAGCACTTATGAAAATAATCATTGCTGAATGATCATAAAAGGTCTTTCTCGATCCGTATGTCATGAGTCAGTCGAATGACAAAGAGAGATTATAATATTAAAATAATGGTGACAGACGAACAAATGTTGGTTGATAAACCAATAAAATACTGATAGTTGAATCAATATGAGAAATACTACAACTCGAATATTGATAGCTGAATCAATATGAGAAATATTTCTCTGAGCAATTAAATATTGATAGCTGAATCAATATTGGTGGTTTTGAACCTTGTTGACCGTGACCCACTGCTAGTTGAGGCAATTAGGGTTTTGCAAGATGGAGCATTGATGATTAGAGAAAGTATTGCTAGTCAGAGCGAATACTGCTAGATCCATGAATAATTGGTAGCAAGACCAATTAAAATATTAACCGAATATTATTTAATTATTAAATGCTATTAGTGCATTTTTAATAGTTATAAATTACATAGCAGGCAAACGAGCAACAAGCTGCGCCGCAAGCCCTTTTTGAATAGCAAACCCTATCCTCTTAAACACAAACTCTCTCGAATCAGGAGTCATGACATTACTGTGCATGACTCTTTGAACTCTCGCTAAAAGTCCAACCGCCTCTGGTGCCAGGTACCCAAAAGTGTCAAAGGCAAAGGGGATAAAAGCATGTCCATTATCAATACACGCTTTCTCATGCTTCGCTACCTTACCTGTGGCAGCTTTCAAAGCTGCCTGTCCAACTATGAAAGAGCCATGTCCAATGCCTACTAATGGAGAAACCCCAGTAAGGTCAACACACGCATGTTTTCCATTGGCCCACCCAAAAATAAGAACATCCGCTGGCCTGAGTGTTGATCTCCCTTCAAGAAGATCCGTCAAAAAGTTGACTGGCGCCTCTTTCTTTGGTGAAATACCAGCCCTCCACAATACATCATATAAGGTATATCTCACATGATCATGTCTATATTTGAAACCAGGATCTACCTTACAATGAACTGCATGTTCCCCGTATGTGTCTAAGCACCCCGTAACGCAAGCAGGGCAACGTGAATCAGAAGGGTATATGGGAATCATTAACCTGTATTTAAGGATGGACCGGTACTCCAAGGGGGACATCTTCTGCCCAAGGCCCTCAATCGGGATAGCAAGAAGAAAATCTTGCGCATGCGCTGCTTATAGGCAACCAAAAACTGCTTTCTGTCTGTCCGAAAACCCGTAAACCCTATCCATATCTTTAACAACTTTACCAAAAAGAGCACTCGCCAGGTGATATACACATTTTTGTGTCTAATTTGTCTCGATTCTTTATATTGATAGTGCTCATTTTTGTACTTATTATGGCTTTTTGTGTCTTTGTAGGTGTTTATGGAGAAATAAACATGCGTGGAGAAATTGGCTCGAAAAGTGGTTTTTGCGCTCGTGGGAGAAAATTACTATTCGCACCCCTCAAATGGATAAGGGGCACCTCAATTACTAAGGGGTACCCACTTGTTATTTGCACCCAGGGCATCCCCAAAAGGCGTCTGCTAAAGGCACCCCTACTCTGGTTATGGGGCATCCTTTCTTCATCATTCAAATCTGTTTTTGGCGGGAAAATAAACCAAAGACGGCTGCATTCGAGAGATCGGAAGTTGGACGTGATTTAAAGAGATTCAATCGCAAGAATTTGTTTCAATGGACTCTAATGAGATAAATAGGGCTGGTATAGGTGATTTAATGGCGTAAATGTGGCTGGATAATCGCATCTCGACAACACAGGGAAGAGTTTCTCGGGTTTGGTTTTGATATTTTTGGGAAGAACGTGGAAAATAAGGAGAGAATATCTTCTTAAGATTTGATTCTATCGAGCTTGGAGAGTTTGGATTAAAACCAGAGACGCGTAAAAGGATTCACAGAGATATTCGCGGGACTTGGCAGCAAAGAAAAGAATTTATTTTTGGAAGAATAATTGAGAGATTTTGTCGACCTGTTGAGTATATATAGGACGCTACAAGTACCAGAGAGTGGAGTCGACACTTTGGGAGGAGTTGCAGAGATAAACAAAAGCTTGCAGAGTCGATTTCACAACTTACAGGCGAGAGGAAGAAGAAAACCAGAAAACAACACTAAAAGAAAGTCGCAGAAACCGTGACCTTTACTTTCAAATTCAAAGACTTTGTAACAATTTTTCCAACAATTGTATTGGGTTCGCAACATGATTCTGCAACAGTTTTTTCAGAACAGTGAGTTCTGTAACAATTATATCTGTTACAAACTCGCCGCTTTATTAGTTTTCTCTTATTTTTCACCTATTTGAGCTATGAACACCTATTTTGAGCACGTGAGTAATATGAGGAGCTAAACCCCTTAGCCGAGGCGACGGAGGAAGCCATTGTTCCATGAAAAGTGGTATATTTCTATTTTAATTAATTTTTGCAATTTCTTTTATGATTATTTGCATGGAACTAATATTGGAAACGGATTTTTATTGAATGATTGTGATTCGTTTTGATGGAGCATGCTTAGTTTAAGACTTTTGATGTTTCATGCTTAGTGTTTACAATTGTTACTTCGAAAATCTACTTGAGGCAATAAATTAGAATCACTTCAAACTCAAAGAATTGCATGAATATTGATTAGATTGAATCACTTAAGTTTTCATGGTGGAATCCTGAGTCTCGGTGCTTTTTATAATCTTGATAACAACTTCGTAAGTTTTCTATTGAGTTTGAATCTAAAATTAAATCTTCACAAGTCTGAGTGAACAACATTCTTACTACCACTTTCTACAATAATTTAAAACCACATCAATTTTTGGCGTCGCCGACGCAGACTTGTTTTTAGATTTGTTTTTAGGTTTTTAGTGATTTTTATTCTTTTGTTCTATTTTACGTTTTCTTGGGTATTTGTGTTTTGGTTACAGGTTTGGATATTGGATCGAAAAGAAAGCTGAGCCAAAGATATTGGTGATTAACTAAAGACTTGGAGTCAAAGACAAAGCGAAAAGAAACGAGGAAGAGACAAAGAATTTTTTTTAGTTTTTTTTTTTAGTTTTTTTTTTCGAAAAACTCGTATTAGGGTTTATAATTATTTTTGTAATTTTTCTTTTTATTTTTGGACTTTTTGGACATTTGGACATTCTGGACATTATTTTTAAACCCTAAAGAAGGGTGGTCTTAAATATAAACTGTTTTCAGGGAAGGAGGACAATTACGATATTGTCTCGTCCCCTCGGGTTCGTACACTGACATAGGAGTCAGTGGCCCGAGTCGACTACAACCGATTCATCCCCGTCCGGAACGGGAGGTAAGATTCTGAACACTCGCGAATCCCCTCGTCGCCGAGTTCTTGGACTCCTTCGTTTGCATATATGCTGAGGACTTGAATATGGCTGCTTTAATTTTCTAGTAAAGGGAAAGGCCTGGCCATACAAGATAAGGGTTCGGATTTCATCACCGTTCTCTTCTTGCCCGCCTTAGGAACACGTAACCTACGCGAACCTAAGCCTTAAAATTTTGACTAGAACAAGACCGATAGGGTAACGAGCTTAATAGGAAAGTCATTCGAAAAATATTGGTTACTCTTTTAAGCATACTTCAAAGTTCATGATGGTTTCTGTGAGTTGAATGCGTGACTGCGCCGCATTTTAATTCCGGTGAGGCCTTGGGTATCAAAGCTCCACTGAGCTTCCCTCGCCTCTATTCAACTTACTTTGACTCGGATTGATTCCAGAGGGGTTTGCTTAAATTGTAACGAATTCCCTTTCGAAGGATTAGAAGCTGGTCTAGAAACAATCTAAGTGGAGCCATCATGCTTTTTGTTTGCTAGAAATCAGTAGGTTTGATTTGGTTGAGTCAGCCTTGTTTTGTGATTGCATAGAATCCCCTTCCTTATTCGTTTGCATGCCGGAACGTAAAAGAGACGCCCTAGGTAGATTTGTTAAAGAGAAACCTAGTAGTTCTAAGCGTCTCGATTACCTCAATTTAGAAAGTTCGATTTTTGAAGAGTCCATTTTTGAACGTCCGTTTGAGGAGACAATCCCTAATATTCCGATAGTGCCAGAAATGGCAACTTTGAAAGCTTTGTTGAACCCGACTAGGACTACTCGTCCCTCGTGTATCAGGTTAGCTGAAACGGAAGCAAATTATGAATCTGAAACACTGGGACCTTACTGGATGCTCCCAATCTTTTTAGGGAAAGAAAATGAAAACCCCTATTTCCATCTTAGGGATTTTGAAGAAATTTGTAGTACCCTAAAAATTAGAGATCTTGATGATGATGCTCTGAAACTTAGGTTATTCCCTTTTTCCCTGAAAGATAAAGCCAAATCGTGGCTATATAGTTTGGCTTCCGGGTCAATCGAAACATATGAACAACTTACATCTTCCTTTTTGAACAAGTTTTTCCCTAGGCACAAAACATCGTCTATTAGGACGCAAATCTGCACGTTTTCTCAACAAGAGGGAGAATCTTTGTATAGGTGTTTGGAAAGGTCCAATGATCTATTAGCCCAATGTCCTCATCATGGTTTAGAAAAGGTTAGGTTAGTTCAGATCCTTTATGAGGGTTTATATTATTCCACTACGACCACCGTAGAATCTATGTGTACAGGTGGGTTTGAAAACCAAACAGTTGATGCGGCGATGACATTTTTGAATGAAATCGCCGAAAAGACCGAATAATAGGAAAATAGTAGGGTACCACAGAAAACAATTCTTCTAGGAAGAGGAAACGTTAATAGGGTAGAAGGAGGCTATGAATCAGATGCCAAAATTGCAGCAATAGCTAAAAGGTTAGAAGCTATAGAATTGGGTCACACTAGTGGTAGAGTGGAGCCTTTTTGGGAAGGCAGGACTATTGAAGAGCAAGCCAATGCTCTTTATAATAATAACACTAGATTTGATAACCGTCGAAATTTGACCCATATTCGAAACCTATAATCTGGTTGGAGAAACCATCCAAGAACCTCTCATGGTCTAAGGACCAGAATCAAAGTCAGTTTAGTAATTCGAATGTTCCCCCAGGTTTTGGCTATACTAATAATCCTTCAGGACCAACTCAGTTTCAGAATCAGTCAGATAAGAAAATCCTAAGCTTAGAGGAGTCTCTCAACTTGTTAACTCCGCAAACTACAAAATTTCATCTATCAGTAGAACAAAGTCTACAAGCTAGTAACAGAATAGGACAAGAAAATAGTCAGGCTATTTCCGAGTTAAAAACCCAAAGTTGGTCTCGATAAATGAATTTTGAGAGAAAAAGGTAGGTTTCCTAGTCAAACACAACCCAACCCTAGAGGAGTTCATGAAGTAGGTGAAAAACCATCTCATCAGTTGAATTCAATTAGAACCCTTAGGAGTGGTAGAGTAGTAGACAATCAGGTAACCATGCCCGACAGTGAGCATACTGTAGTACACCCCTCAGGACCGTCCATAGCTGAGGAGACTGATATAATCTCTGATGATGCCAATTCGGCTCCTGAGAGGCCCTATTTTATGCCTAGAGCCCCATTTCCACAGCTATTGGTACCGACAAAGAATGAATCCAACTTTAATGACATAATGGAGGTTTTTAAGAAAGTTACCATAAACCTTCCGTTACTAGAAGCAATTAGGCAACTTAAAACTTATGCCAAATTCCTTAAAGATATGTGTACGCGAAAGCGAAAGCTTAGTGTCCCTAAAAAAGCCTTTTTAGCTAGTCATGTAAGTTCGATCATTCAGAACAACACTACTCCTAAGTATAAAGACCCAGGTGCCCCTACGATTGCTTGCACGATAGGAAAACACAGGGTAGAGAAAGCTTTACTTGACTTAGGAGCTAGTGTGAACTTACTTCCGTACCATGTGTACTTACAGCTAGGACTTGGTGAATTGAAACCTACCAAGATAACACTGCAGTTAGCTGATAGGTCTGTTAAAATTCCTCGTGGTGTGATAAAGGATGTTCTTATTGAGGTCGACAAGTTTATTTATCCTGTGGATTTCGTAGTCCTAGATACACAACCTGTCCCTGACCCAGAGAATCAAATACCGGTAATTTTAGGTCGCCCATTTTTAGCCACGTCTAATGCTGTTATCAACTGTAGGACAGGACTTATGAACTTATCCTTTGGTAATATGACCACTGAACTAAATGTCTTTAATGTTACTAGACAACCTTCTGATGATTTAGAGGAAGTGAATATGATTGGCACTTTAGTTCATGATCTAGTTCAGGGCAATTGGGATGACAATTTGTTTGGTGATTCTTTGGATGAATTTGATGAGACAATTCTCTTAGGTCAGATAGATGGACAGACTTTAGACCTAGAAGAAGCTCTCGAACATTTTAAGGACTCTATAGACCCAGAAATTCAGGCAATAGTATTAGGTCTTTCTGAGAGTTATGATGACCCTAAGTTTGGGGTAGAGAATTAGAAGAAGCTTTTGAGTATTTTAAATACTCTGAGGATCCGGAAATTCAAGCTATAGTTAAAGGTCTTACGGAGAGTAGTGATTACCCTAAGTTTGGGGGTAGTGATCGTCAAGTATCCTCATTGGAAGTCCCTAACTTGGGACTCGAGCCCAGTGTGTCTGAGGTATTACCTGAGTCTCTTCCGACTCCACAACCCGATCCTCCTGATACATCCAGGAGGAAATCCAGCTATTTGAGACTCGTTATTTGGGTAAATCCGTTTATCAAAATACTCATATAAAGCCCAAGTGGGCACCACAGAAAAACCCAGTTGTCTTGAAGGAAACCTTGGATGAGGATGTGCTCTGTCTGTTCATTTTTCTGATTTGGTGCAGTTGTCTCATAATTGTGGCAGTTTTATTTGATTTGGTTGATCCACAGTTGTTTCGACTATTGACATACGATTTGAAAGGGTAATTAGCCATTTTATGGGTACGTAACATCTGGCTAAAGACTTTAAACTTAGTACTTCTTGGGAGGTAACCCAACATCCATGCGACACGGTAATATCTTTCCTTATCTCTTTTGCTTTAAATGGTAACAATTTCTCCTTGTTCATGCTTTTAATTTCATCTTTAGAACATTGAGGACAATGTTAGATTTAAGTTTGGGGGTATGGGAGAAACTTTTTAGTGGCAGTTGCATTGTTAAACTCCAGAGCCTAGAAATTTATGCTTATTAAGGATGGCACTAACCAATCTAAGTGGATGGAAGCATTTTGGTTGTAGGAGTTGAGGAACCAATCTGATTAGATGGAAACATTTAAAGAGTCTATTCATAAAAGCACAGAGCTCAGGTGTTAGAATTAAAGAAAAAACATGGTAGTTTCGCCATATCTCGTTGAATCCTTTTCACTTCTATTTTTTTTTTTGTTTTCTTTAAAATATGTTTGTCTAAGTGATTAGGTGGGGCTCACGATTCAAGTGCTAGGGTGAAATAGAGTGATTGAGATACCGTGAAAAAAAAAAGAAAAAGAGAGAAAAACAAAAAGAAAAAGAAAAGAAAAGAAAAAGAAATTGAGACCAGACCATTAGACCAACCGTGGGAAGTGGAGGTAGTGGAATGATGGAATAAATTCAATAAAGTCGACCACGTTCTTGGAACCCTTGTATATGCCATGATTGTTGTGTTGACCTAGAGTTAGGATTATCGACACTTGGTTCCCTTGTATATGCCGGTGTGTTGATATTAGTCTAGACCAGTATCTCGATCCATTAGGATAGGTTCATTTTTTGGCAAAGTGGCCTTTGACTAAGATATGAGAAACACCGTTCACCTTAGTCAACATCAAAACCATCTATGATTTTCTATATCCATCTCTTAATCTGTCCATGTGATTGGTTGACTCGATAATGATTCGATAATTATGATGTCTTGAATGAAACTATCCGAGTAGAGCTCTGACTGGGGAGGATCATTGTGACTTATATATGAATTTTTAGTATCAGCATTACGGTGTGGTAAAGTGAACCGGATGAGATGATTGAGACACTCATCTGCGGCCAGATTGATGAAATTAGGGTTTTTAAAGAGGTGCGCAAGCATCACTCTTGACTTGGTCGAAACCAAGCATGGGAAGGATTTTGGAGAGGACCAGACCATACATGCGTGTTTGGCATGATGGTGTAGGCGCAAATGTATTCCGTTCCCTCATGAGAGCGCGATCCCTGGGCCACTCAATTTGACCGTCAAAGGGAGTGGTCGAGATTGATTGCGACGGAAGTTTGATAACGCAAGAAGTCGCGCGCATACTCCTTTCCTCGCGCATTTTCCAAGACGACCTAGCTTTGGCCGGTCTTGGCCCGTTGGTTTGCCGGAAGACGGTAGGGCGACGTTCATGCCTATGTCTTACCGTCTCATCGAAACGCGTGATCTAAGCCACCCAATTCGTCCCAGGTGAATTTGAGTGGTCGAGATTGGTTTTTAATGGCGAAAATCTCACCGCAAAGGAATTGGTAACCGTGTCATCCCAAGTTTGGGGCGCGCCCCAAGACGACCCATCTTGGTCGGTCTTGGTCGATCATACCACCGTGTAGGTGGTAGGTTAGTGTTCACACCTATACTGATTATTATCCCATGAAAACGTGATCTAAGCCATCCAAATCATCCCGGTGAAGTTGGCGAGTCGAGATCAGTTTAGGATTTGGGAGGAGGTGTAACCGCACGAGTTTGGGCGTGCGCGTTTTGGGTTGGTTAGGAATGATGTGCCTTGGCCGACCGCGTGAGGAGGTAGATGGGCCCACGGTGGTCATGCTGGTGTGGGAAGCACCCTTGCTCAATCTGTCTGTGACCCTCCGGTCGTGCCAGGAGAAGATGGACGCGCGCGATGTCTTTGAACCCTAATTTTGTCTTTCAAAGCCGCGCGACCATGCTCTTTCAAAGTGACGAATTTGTTGTAACCAATCATGGTTGGTTTTGACCGATTGGTCGAAGTGTGTGGCGGTCACATGGTGATTGTGTCGACATGCTCCAGGGCCCTTGAGTCTACATCTACACCCTCCATCTATGCCTGCGAATGTGGACGGTTGAGGCGTTTCGGCACATGTAATATCGCAAACCCTGATTTAGGGTTTTCCGTCCATAATGCTTGGTATGGGCCGGTTTCTTAGCAAGCGAGGCCAATGGTCGACCATGCGGGGGTCGGTTGTGTGTATTCCATACCTGCTTGGGGGTGATGGAATTGATCTGGGTCATCAATCATGCTTGTGGAGTTGGATGATGCGATCGAATCATATCGGCAAGCTAAGGTGTGGGTATTCCATACCATGCTTAGGGTGATGGAATTGATACGTGGTCACCCAATCATGCTTATGGAGTTGGATGACTGCGATCAGATCATATCCCGGAGACTGATACAAGTCAAGTGGGATGCTCAATCGGGAGCTAATATAACACACCGAGAGGGGCTCAATCGGGCTAATATAACACACCGAGAGGGCTCGGGCTAATATAACACACCGAGCATCGGCAGTCATGGTATTTCGTACATGGTTTCATTATAGTGCTTGGAGGTTCGTGTTACTCTATATGAGTAACACTCGAGTCTCATGCCACACCGATAATGATTCATTATAGTGCTTGGAGGTTCATGTTACTCTATAAAGAGTAACACTCGATTAAATCGTCATGCCACACCGATAATGAGTACAGAAATACAAGGTGATATGAAATTCACAAGAAGGGATTGTTGCTACATGATCCATTCTTGGTGAATTAAGTGAGGGAATATCAACACTTATAAATGGCTTTATCTTTTACAAGATGTCAGCGCATGATTTTTCTGGTTTTTTACAAATCTAACCTTGAATGAAAATCCACCATCAACACCCTTGTATATGCCAGTTGTGTTGACCTAGAGTTAGGATTATCGACACTTGGTTCCCTTGTATATGCCAGTGTGTTGATATTAGTCTAGACCCAGTATCTGGAGTCCATTAGGATAGGTTCATTTTGGTGGTGGCCTTCAGATGAGATATGAGAAACACCGTTCCACCTTAGTCAACATCAAAACCATCTATGATTTTCTATATCCATCTCTTAATCTGTCCATGTGATTGGTTGACTCGGTTATGATGTCCGAAACTATCGAGTAAGAGCTCGTGACTTATATATGAATTTTTAGTATGCTTGAGTGCAAACTCGTGTACAACAATTGGAATTTCGCATCGGGTACTTCCTCCTGTAGTCAATAAGTATGCCAACCAAGGAGATTCTTTAGTGCCTTCCAAGGTTCTGCGTAGATAGTTAGGGTCTGGAGTAAAGGTTTTGTGGGTACACCTCTGGTAAACCCTCCCGAGACTATAACTCGGACACTAGGGCCACCTAGGGGTTTAAAGGCTTATTGCATACGCTAAATGCAATCGACGATGCATGCGACAGTGAGTTAGGATTTTATTTTCTTTTATTTTTGCTCGAGGACTAGCAAATAATAGGTTTGGGGGTATTTGATATACACATTTTTGTGTCTAATTTGTCTCGATTCTTTATATTGATAGTGCTCATTTTTGTACTTATTATGGCTTTTTGTGTCTTTGTAGGTGTTTATGGAGAAATAAACATGCGTGGAGAAATTGGCTCGAAAAGTGGTTTTTGCGCTCGTGGGAGAAAATTACTATTTGCACCCCTCAAATGGATAAGGGGCACCTCAATTACTAAGGGGTACCCACTTGTTATTTGCACCCAGGGCATCCCCAAAAGGCGTCTGCTAAAGGCACCCCTACTCTGGTTATGGGGCATCCTTTCTTCATCATTCAAAACTGTTTTTGGCGGGAAAATAAACCAGCACGCTGCAGATTCAGAGATCGGAAGTTGGACGTGATTTAAAGAGATTCAATCGCCAGAATTTGTTTCAATGGACTCTAATGAGATAAACAGGGCTGGTATAGGTGATTTAATGGCGTAAATTTGGCTGGATAATCGCATCTCGACAACACAGGGAAGAGTTTCTCGGGTTTGGTTTTGATATTTTTGGGAAGAACGTGGAAAATTGATAGGTGTCTAAAACACCTAATTTACTATCTAGTAGTTACGCTTTCTTTGCTATTTTTATTGTGAATTATGTACTTTACGCGTGTTTTTGAGTTATTAGGTACTCTGGAGTCGCACGGAGGAAAAGAAGCGGAAATCAGTCAAATTGAGTTAAAAAGGCTTAATTGTCACTTCACATGCTATTGGGAGCTGAGCCAAGGTTAAGGGGCAACTCTATTCGGAGGAATACTATCTGGAGCCGACCAAAGGTTAAGGGGCTGCAACAAGGATGGCCCTTATCTGGGACTAGGGGTTGGCTGAATCCAACTATTACAACTTTAGATCGAGAGTCTCTTTCTCTCATTCAATTCACTACTTCACCTGAAATGGAGGCGGTTGCCTGAGGCTTTACATCTGAAATCGATCAACACAGGGAGGAGACGAGTTTTGATTATTCTTTCTGCTGGTGAAGATTAGAGAGGCGGTAACTCAAATTAGGTTTTGAATCTGTATGAAGTTGATGCCGTCGATGGAGGAAAGAGATCTGAGTTTTCAGTTGATGCAAGGAAGGAATCTGAGATGGGTTTGAGAAGTGATTGAAGAACAGTGAAAATGGGGTGAACTGATTGTGATTTTGGTTTAAGTTTGAGAAGATGATTTCGATGTTTAAGAAGGCAAAGAAAGGTTGGGTTTAGACAGAATTTGATGTTGCTATAAAGGAGAGTATGATTGTTACTTCTGGGATTCGAATTGTAGGCAAAGGGATTAGAGGATCGAGATGGAGCGACTAAAAGTTGTTTGAGCTAGGGTCTGCTGGTGAAAGCTTACACAGATTGAGAATTGGTTAGGGTTTTGCTGAGAAATTAGAAATGAGATTCGACAGTGTCTGAAGTTAGGGTTTGCTGCAAAATCAAATGGTTGCAGAATGAAGTTGGTAGTGAGATGGTTTCTTCGTCGATTTGGTGAAATTGATAAATGGGTTTGCAAATCGAGTTGAAGTTATGAAGAACTGAAGATGATGGTGTTGTTGTGTGACGGTTGATTCTTTGAGAAGTTGTCCATGGGTATCTGTTGGTGGTGGTCTGGGATGGATGTAATCGAAGATGAGTTCATAGCTCATTGTGAAGGAGCTGAGGACCTAGTGCAGCTGCTACTGAAAAGGATGAAGTTGATTGAGCAGGGTCTGAGAAGTGTGAAGCTGTTGCAGTTGCAGCTGGTCAAGGCAAGAACTCAGTTGAAGAAAAAATGGGTTGAGACAAGTTGATGATTTTGCACAACATGATGGTTGAATTGCAGGTGGGATGGATGGTAACAGGAGCAGTTGCAGGAGGTGATTCTTGCACTACCAGAAGTGCAGGTATTGGAGACAATGAGCTACAGAGCAGGATTGTATTACAGCACTGAGGCCAAGGAACTGAAGTTTGAGAAGCTGGAATGGCCTTGATGTTGCAGGTTAAACTGAAGAAAAGAAGAAGCATAGCAGGTGGTGCAAGCTCGTGATTGAGATGGCTTTGCAGGCATGTCGCAACTGCAGTTTCGTTGGTGGTTGTGTTAGAAGGGCTCAGAGCTTGTAGAATGGGAAGTCAGTGAAGGCGTTGTTGTAGCTGATGTAATTGGGAGAGCGGAATGGAGCTAAGAGGATGTAGGAGTGGATGAACTTAGATGTATGTTAGGGCTGGTTGTATGAAATGCTGCTATGACTGGTGGAATGGATTGTGATAAAGTTACAGGTGGTTGAAGTTGGTAGTGAAGTTACATTGTGCTGCCAAGGGATTATGATAGATGAGTAGCTACAGAAGGTGTGAGATTTGAATTATAGCAATGCCGCGGAGTTGGTGTTGCGGAACAGCTGAGGTTAATGGTTGGTTTGGAGGTATTGCAGCTAAGCTAAAGTGATGATGGTGATATAATGAATGCAGGGAGGAAATGGTGAATTGCAGTCTGTAAGTTGAAGTGTTGCAGGTGCTGAGAATATTGCTGAGAAGAGGATAATGGAGCATCGGTTGTGGTTGAGCAAGGAGTCGTGCAGCTGAAAGAAAAGGTTAATGGGCAGACAGAATTGCAGAAGGCTAGAGACAGAGTTAAGAAGCTACAAGAATTTTGCAGGTGGAGTTTGAATTGGATCTGAAATTGAGCTTGGGAGGAATGAAGGGCCAACATGGTCAGTATTGTACTTGGTGAGGCACAATGATGGTGCAACGGTGAGTTGGCACGGCAAGATGGCAATGGCCTTGGCCACTCGCCCACTCACCTAAGTAAGAAAGCCCGACTCGTTCGACTCGGTGATTGACCGAGTTCACTCAGTTGACCAGACCGAGTTGACTCAATGATTCGGTCCTGACTCGTTGACCGGTGACCGGGCGGACTTTGTCGGTCACCTGAGCTATTTTCCGGCGACCTTTCCGGCCATAATACCAGTTTTCCGGCGACGTATTTTTGGACATATTTTCTACATGGGTTTCTCTCTCTTATGGGCTTGGTGGATTTTTATCTAATGGACTTTGAAGGCTAGACCTAATTTTGGAAACAAGAGAGCTATTTAAAGGAAAGACTTCTACAAATTTGATATAGACATATTTTTCTTGGAACTTTGGAGAGCCGGTTTTGTTTACGCTTCTAGGGTTTGCTTTTGTTCATCTTCTTCTTTTCAATCAATATTTTTATGATGAACTCCATAGCTATGAGTAGCTAAACATATTATTGGTTATGGGATAAAAGTTGATTTCTCAATATGTTATATGATTCAATGAATTAGTTTTGTCTCAATATTTTATTGTTTGTGATTCACAATTAATAGGGTTATATGATTTGATAGTTTGTTTGGTTGAGTCCGGAATCAATCCGATTTACATTCATCTCTAGAGCTATATTAGGGTTTTCAATACGAAAAAGTTGTTTATCCCTGATTCTAAGTAGCATAATTGTGGGTAGTGCTTGTAGTGATATATCCTACTAGTCACAAGTGAATCATAACTTTTGTTAAAACGATTAGTGCTTTTACACATTCGTTTGCATTGATTAGTCTTATTCCATAGAACTTATTGCTTTTAGGGAGTTAAATCTAATTGTGCTTTTACACTTTAGGTTGCTTTCTAGGAAGAATTCACATATGCATATTTTAATGTGGTTGTGATGAAATCAGGGAATTAGCGGGTTATTCTTGCGATAAAGGTATCCTAGGACTTTTAGTAGATGAGAGATTAAATTACCAATTCTAATCGTTGATGAAAATACATGTTTGTGAATGATACTATCCCGTGACCAATATCTTCTCCTTATTGATTATTCCAATTACTTACTTTGCTTTATTTTATTTTTACTTTAGTATTTCGTTAAAACAACAAACATCCCCCCTTGGTTACCTTAGAAACTGAAAATCGCATAACAACAATTGCCTCTCTGTGGATACGAACTCTTCCTTACTTTATACTTCATTTAAATTTAGTGAGTAAGAAAGTGAAATTATTTTTGACGGATTGACAACCGATCAAATTTTGCGCCGCCACTTGGGAGGCATACGACTTGTTATTAAGTTTTTAGTTTCTTTTTACAATTCCTGCTTTTATCTTTGCTTTTCGGTTCTTGTCTTGTTTCTCACTTGTTTGGGAGAATTGTTTTCAGGTACCTAATCCCTGGCTTCTAAAGATTGGAATTATCCAAGGTGCGGGATAGCTACTCGAAGAGGCACAATACTCCAACCAAGTCAAGACACAACAGAAAATCCAGAGTTAAAAGTGGAAGAAGAGTTAAAAATAGAAGGAGAACAAGAGGTTCCAATCGTAGACGAACCACAAGTTGAAGAAGAAGAAGCAATAGGTGATGCAAATCGTTCACTCAAGGACTTGGCTTCTCATAGGCTTGATACACAACAGGGGTGTATTCAAACGAACTCTACTTTTGAGATAAAGCCGGGGTTGCTTAGAGAATTACCAAAATTCCATGGCATGGTGAATGAAGACCCAAACAAACATCTTATGGACTTCCACACCATTGTAATGGCTTTGCTTCCAGCGGATGTTGAGGCGGATGGTGCAATGTTGAAAGTTTTCCGTTTTTCTTTAATGGATAGTGCTAAGGATTGGTTGTACTATTTACCTCCCGGAAGTGTCACAACATGGAATGGGATGAAGAAACTCTTTTTGGAGAGATATTTTCCTGCATCAAAGGCTACTCAAATTCGCAAGGAGATTTGTGGGATGAAGCAAAACGTGGGAGAATCCTTATATGAATGTTGGGAACGATACAAGAGATTGGTGGCAAGCTGTCCTCACCACCAATTCAGTGACGCTATGATCATCCAATACTTCTATGAAGGACTCCAATCAAGTGATAGGAATCTTATTGACGCTGCGGGTGGTGGTGCACTAGTTAGCAAGAAGGTGGCACAAGCTAGAGAGTTGATTGAAAATATGGCGGCAAACTCCCAACAATTTTTGAGCCGTGGTTCGGATGTGATTCTAAGAAGAGTGAATGAAGTGAGCGAGGTTGAGGAACTTCGTCAACAAATGGGTAACATGTCAGCAATGATGCAACAAGTTGCAGCCGCGGTGATACCAAGTTCCTCTCAAACTTATGAGGACGAGCAAGATAATGCGATCTTTCCAAATCAACAAAGACGGTATGATCCCTACTCAAACACTTACAATCCGGGATGGAGAGATCACCCCAATTTTAGCTATGCCAACAAGCAAGGAGCGGTTCAACAACCTACCTTCAACTTTTCAAGTGGATTTCAACCTCAACAACAACAACAATTCCAACCGAGACAACAATTTCAGCAACCACAAGCACAACAATCAATGTAAAATCAAGGTTCCGATATTGACTCAAAGCTTCAAACAATGATGCAAGGTATTTATACCATGTTCAAAGAAAGTCAACAAGAAACTAAGAGTGCTATCAAGGAGTTGCAAACACAAATGGGCTCCATGGCTATTGAGTTGAACCAATTGACGGCACAAAATAGTGGGAAACTCCCTTCTCAACCTATTAACCCAAAAGAGGGTGTCAATGTTATTACGTTGAGAAGTGGTACACAACTTATGCAACCCGAAGTTACTGATTCGGGCAAGGTGGAAACACCAAAGGAACCTGTTTTGGAGGAGAAGAATGAGGATTCTCCCCAAACTTCTGAGGTACCTATTCCTAACTCTAAAACTCCGGTTTCTACTTATGTTCCTCCTTTACCTTTTCCTCGCAGATTTGCAAGTTCTAAGAAGGCGGAACTAGAAAAGAAGATTTTAGACGTTCTAAAGAAGATCCATGTGAACATACCACTCATTGATGCTATTAAGCAAGTACCAAAGTATGCAAAGGTGTTGAAGGACTTGTGTACCAACAAACAAAGGCTCAAAGGTAATGAAGTGCTTAGTGTGGGGGAGAATGCTTCGGAAATATTACAACACAAACTCCCACTTAAGTGCAAGGATCCGGGTAGTTTTGACATTCCCGTCACAATTGGTAACACAACATTTAACAAAGCTATGTTGGATTTAGGTGCATCCGTTAATGTTATGCCTGCGTCAATGTATAATTCACTTGATCTTGGTCCTCTTAAAAAGGCTGAAATTGTATTGCAATTAGCCGATCGCTCTAATGTCTACCCAATGGGTATTGTTGAGGATGTTCTTGTGCAGGTTAATCAACTTGTATTTCCAGCTGACTTTTGTGTGTTAGAGATGGATGAAGGTTCACCGGACTCGTCTCTTCCATTGCTACTTTGGCGTCCCTTCATGAAAACGGCGAAAACAATAATTGATGTGGACAAGGGAACGTTGACCATGGAGTTTGATGGAGAGACAATACGTTTCAACATTTTCGAGACGATGAGATATCCTAGTGATGTCCACTCTTGTTTCTCCATTGATGTTATGGATACATTGGCACAACAAATGTTTGAATTAAACGGTGATGATGCTTTGGAAACCGTGTTAACTATATCCATGGATAATGGTGTAGAGTGTGGTAATGAAGTCAAGGAAGCCCTTGGTGATCTTAATTCACTACAAGGATGCCCGGAAACTCATAATATCTCTTTTATTTCTTTACCATGCAGTGATGAAAAGCTTGTACCTTCAATTGTTCAATATCCAATTTTAGAATTGAAACCTCTTCCCGACCACTTAAATTACTTGTACTTGGGTGATAATGAAGAGTTACCTATGATTGTTTCTAATGAGCTTAATGATTTACAGGAGCAAAAACTTCTAAGGGTGCTAAGGAAGTACAAGACGGCCATAGGATGGACAATTGCCGATATCAAGGGTATAAGCCCTGCCGTTTGTATGTACAAAATTCGTTTGGAGGATGATGCAAAGCCTACAAGGGAAGCGCAACGTCGTTTGAACCCTCCCATGATGGAAGTTGTGAAAAAGGAGATACTCAAGCTTTTGGAAGTGGGTGTTATCTACCCCATATCCGATAGTAAGTGGGTAAGCCGGTACAAGTAGTACCAAAGAAATCAGTGTGACAGTGGTGGAGAATGATAAGAACGAACTTGTCCCAACTCGTGTGCAAACCGGTTGGAGGGTTTGTATTGATTACAGGAAATTGAATGCCACTACTAGAAAAGATCACTTTTCATTGCCTTTTATTGATCAAATGCTTGAACGTTTAGCTGGACACTCTTATTATTGCTTTCTTGATGGCTATTCAGGTTATAATCAGATTGTGATAGCGCCGGAGGATCAAGAGAAAACCACTTTCACTTGTCCTTTCGGTACTTTTGCTTATAGAAGGATGCCTTTTGGCTTATGCAATGCGCCAGCTACTTTTCAAAGGTGTATGGTAAGTATCTTTTCGGAATATGTTGAAAACATAATCGAAGTGTTCATGGATGACTTTAGTATCTTTGGTGATTCATTTGACCTTTGCTTGAACAATTTGTCTCTAATCCTTGAACGATATGTTGAAACAAATCTTGTGCTAAATTGGGAGAAGTGTCATTTCATGGTAACTCATGGCATAGTTTTAGGCCATATAATATCTTCTAAAGGCTTGGAAGTCGATAAATCTAAGATAGACCTTATTCGTGCTCTAACCCCTCCCACTACGGTGAGGGAGATACGCTCTTTTCTTGGTCATGCAGGTTTTTATCGTAGATTCATCAAGGACTTTTCCAAGATAGCATCACCACTTTGTAACTTATTGCAAAAAGATGTGGTTTTTAACTTTGATGAAAAATGTATGGTGGCATTCAATCGTTTGAAAGAACTTTTGATTTCAGCCCCTATCATTAAACCACCGGATTGGAGTAAGCCTTTTGAGCTCATGTGTGATGCAAGTGACTATGCGGTTGGTGCGGTGCTTGGGAAACGTGTGGGGAAGCTTCCTCATTCTATTTATTATGCTTCGAAACGTTAAATGAGGCCCAACAAAACTACACAACCACTGAAAAAGAGTTATTAGCTATTGTTTTTGCTTTGGAAAAGTTTCGCTCTTATCTAATTGGTACAAAAGTTGTTGTTTTTTCTGATCATGCAGCGCTTAAGTACTTGCTTACAAAGAAAGAGGCGAAACCGAGGCTCATACGGTGGATTTTACTCTTGCAAGAGTTTGATATTGAGATCAAAGACAAGAAAGGAATTGAGAACACCGTTGTGGATCACTTGAGCCGTCTTGCTGTGGACAAGGAGACTATCCCGTTGCGTGAAAGTTTCCCGGATGAGCAACTATTCTCAATTGCCTTTGGAGAACCATGGTATGCCGATATTGTCAATTACTTAGTTTCTAAATAAATCCCAAAGAACTTGTCTCGTGCTGAGAGGGACAAACTTAAGAGGTTAGGGAATCAATACATATGGGATGATCCATACTTATGGAAACATGGTAGTGACCAAGTAATAAGAAGGTGCGTTCCCGAATCTGAATTTAATTCTATCTTGTCTTTTTGTCACTCTTATGCTTGCGGAGGACATTTTGGGAGTAATAGAACCGCTCACAAGGTACTTGAAAGTGGTTTCTACTGGCCAACTTTGTTTAAGGATGCACATATATTTTGTACAACTTGTGATAGGTGCCAAAGAACCGGCAATCTAGGTGCCGAAATCAAATGCCACAAACTTTTATTCAATTTATTGAAGTTTTTGATGTATGGGGTATTGATTTTATGGGGCCTTTTGTCAACTCCCATGGGAATTTTTATATTTTACTTGCGGTTGATTATGTCTCGAAATGGGCGGAAGCTAAGGCCACCCCAACTAATGATTCTAAAGTGGTTTCAGATTTTGTGCAAGCTCATATTTTTGCAAGGTTTGGAATTCCAAGAGCCATAATTAGCGATGGGGGTTCTCACTTCAAAAACAGGATTTTGCAAAGCTTGTTGACGAAGTACAATGTGTCGTACAAGATTGCAACACCTTATCATCCCCAAACAAATGGACAAGCCGAGGTTTCTAACCGGGAGGTGAAATCCATTCTAGAAAAGACGGTGAACCCAACAAGGAAGGATTGGAGCATGCGACTCAATGATGCTTTGTGGGCGTATAGAACCGCATATAAAACACCTATTGGGATGTCTCCTTTTAGGCTTGTGTATGGTAAACCTTGTCATTTACCCGTTGAAGTTGAGCATAAGGCGTTTTGGGCTATTAAACAATGCAACATGGAGATGGATGGGGATGGAAAGCAAAGGAAGTTACAACTCCAAGAGCTAGAGGAGCTTCGCAATGATGCATTTGAAAGCTCACGGATTTATAAGGAAAAGACGAAAGCATTCCATGATAACATGATTTCTAGGAAACAATTTTGCATAGGGTAGAACTTTTGTTTAATTCTCGCTTGCATTTATTTCCGGGAAAATTAAGTTCACGATGGACCGGACCTTTTATTGTTACTAATGTGTTTTCTCATGGTGCAGTGGAAATTCGTAGCATAGCTACAGGGAAAGAACTTAAAGTTAATGGGCACCGGTTGAAACCATATTATGAGAATTTCACTTCCGAAGTGGTGGAAGGAGTTAACTTTGTGGATGTACTCCCTCTGGAGGAGTCATAGAAAGCAAGGAGATAGTCGGGCTGATGACTTTAAACCAAGCGCTAATTGGGAGGCAACCCAAAGGATGAGTATTTCTTGTCTTGTATTTATTTCTTGTCTTGTTTTTAGCTTTTTCGTGTCTTGTTTTTTTTTTTTTTTTTTTTTTTCTGATTTCTTGTTAGAATTTCTCACCTTGACTTACTTTGGACGATTCAATTACATTGAGGACAATGTAAAGTTTAAGTGTGGGGGAGTGGTTAAGCATTTGCTTTGTAAAATTTTTCAATTTCTTTTGTGTAACTAGTGAATAAGAAAACTCCAACTTGCAGTTAGTTTAGAGTCACATAGTATACATGTCGCTAAGATTACATCGAGAATCTCATAATAGTGACTGAACTTAGAGATGACAGAGAACATGATCGGGTTTCTTAATTGTATGAGAGTTAAAGTTGGAATTAACCATGCCAGTGGCAAATAAGGTGCAGACTGAATTCGGTATTAGAGTAGTGATCCCCTATAGTGGAAACTACCCATGTTACATAATGTGAGGCACCGACCTTCAATTCTTTGTACCTGTCTAAATTTGTGCTTTTAGAGTGTGTGTCACCGTACATAAATTCCAGGCAGAATGGTGAGCTGCCCAACCTCCCACCATAGAAGCACTATTTTGATCTCTTGAGTGCTATTTTTATCAATCATGATGGTGACATCGAATTGCTAACTTACATACCACTTGTAATCTTGTTCGCAGTTAGCACCATCCACCTTATCTCTCTCTACACCAACAGGTCCATAGAAACACCATCATCATCAACAAGAGGAGCATCACAAATTTGAAGGAAAGTTGAACACGTTTGAGGTTTACAAGCAACGGTACAGAATTGAGCAGATTTCAGATTCAAGTAAAGCAACAAAACAAGGAGCAGAATTTTTATAAGTTGAAGACTATTGTACAAGAGTGAAAATTATCAAAGATGAGAGTTCGAGAAGTTTATGATATCAAAACATATAAGTTGTGAACAATCAAGCGGTAAAGTACTTACACCATGGCCTTTGTACTTGCATTTTTATTTGTATTTTCAGTTTGTGTTTCTTTCTCTTGTCTAAAAAAAAAAAAAAAAAAAAAAACGAAAATTAAAAAAAAAAAAAAAAAAAAAAACAAGAGAAAATTTCTTAGGTTCATTACTAGTTTTATTGTTTTATTTCGTTTTTATTTTGTATTTGTTTTATTTTTTATTTCAAAAAAAAAAAAGAAAAAATTAAAAAAAAAAAAGAAAGAAAAAAAAAACAGAAAAAGAAAAAATAAATAAATTTATTTTGGGTTTGTATAGTTTGTTTTTAGTTTTGTATTCTTCCAATAAAGCCAAGGGAAGAAGGAATATCTATAATGAAGTTTCAAGCAACAAGAAATTAGAGGAAAGAATCATATTGTCAAGATTCTACGAAGTTCAAGAGTTATCATCAAGAGTTGAAGACCGAAGACGAAGATGAAGACACCGATTGAAGACCGAAGACGTTTCTATGGATCTTTGTGAGAGTGGTGCTAGCTGCACGTCGAACGGATAACGAGGTAAGTAAGCATATTCTCACCTTCGTTAAGTGGTTGATTTCCTTTCGTAGAGATCGTCAGAAAAATGGGTTTTCAAAATGAATAAAAGATGTGGGCTTTTAAAATACTTCGGAGGGTTTTTACCTTCCTACCATTCAACGTGTCGCAGGATTCTCTCTTCATTCCTACCTGGACACATGTGTCACCCATAAAAAGCTGTTTATTATTGAGAGCAACTTCATAAAACCCTTTCTTGTGAGGCAGAGTCGAGACTTTCGATCACTCCGAACCCGAATTTCTTTCGAGAAGGGATGGTTATTTCTCTCTCAACTTTTAAGGATGAGATTGTGTTCATTTATGTGTCTAACTTCTTATGACTAGTGTGCAGAATTTCTATGTCTCCTTAGCGCGTTGGATGCTATCAAAAATAAGGAGAGAATATCTTCTTAAGATTTGATTCTATCGAGCTTGGAGAGTTTGGATTAAAACCAGAGACGCGTAAAAAGGATTCACAGAGATATTCGCGGGACTTGGCAGCAAAGAAAAGAATTTATTTTTGGAAGAATAATTGAGAGATTTTGTCGACCTGTTGAGTATATATAGGACGCTAAAAGTACCAGAGAGTGGAGTCGACACTTTGGGAGGAGTTGCAGAGATAAGCAAAAGCTTGCAGAGTCGATTTCACAACATACAGGCGAGAGGAAGAAGAAAACCAGAAAACACCACTAAAAGAAAGTCGCAGAAACCGTGACCTTTACTTTCAAATTCAAAGACTTTGTAACAATTTTTCCAACAATTGTATTGGGTTATAGCATGATTCGCAGCTTTTTTTAGAATAAAGATGAGTTCTATAACAATTATATCGTTACAAACTCGCTGCTTTATTAGTTTTCTCTTATTTTTCACCTATTTGAGCTATGAACACCTATTTTGAGCACGTGAGTAATATGAGGAGCTAAACCCCTTAGCCGAGGCGACGGAGGAAGCCATTGTTCCATGAAAAGTGGTATTTCTATTTTAATTAATTTTTGCAATTTCTTTTATGATTATTTGCATGGAACTAATATTGGAAACGGATTTTTATTGAATGATTGTGATTCGTTTTGATGGAGCATGCTTAGTTTAAGACTTTTGATGTTTCATGCTTAGTGTTTACAATTGTTACTTCGAAAATCTACTTGAGGCAATAAATTAGAATCACTTCAAACGCAAAGAATTGCATGAATATTGATTAGATTGAATCACTTAATTGGTCAATGGTGGAATCCTGAGTCTCGGTGCTTTTTATAATCTTGATAACAACTTCGTAAGTTTTCTATTGAGTTTGAATCTAAAATTAAATCTTCACAAGTCTGAGTGAACGACATTCTTACTACCACTTTCTACAACAATTTAAAACCACATCACCAGGTTGCTTTGTGCTTTAAGGGGGGCGGTGTCTTTATTGGTGAAACTGCTAAAGTCTTGGTCGGGCAGAGTTTCTTGTAAGGTTTTCAAAGCAATAAAAAAATTATCGTCCATACCTTCAACTCCACTATCCCTGAGTATGTGATCTTGCAACCCCCAAGTTTGCACACGTGATGCGAGAAAAGCATATTGTGATGCTTCCTTAGCCGTGTATAACCCAAGGCCTCCGTATCTAATAGGCAGTGTAGCTAGTCTCCATTGCAGCTCCCCAAAAACGGACCCCCACAAACCACAATTCCCTCTATCGCATCTCTCAAGCCTCTATCAAAGATATCTACTACCTCCATAGTGTACCCAGGGAAACAAATGCGAAGCCCAAAAAGTAGCTTAGAGATACCCATACATGTACGCAGAAGTAATAATTCACTTTGAGGATCACGTAGTTTGGATAAGACATGCATCAACTCCACTGCCTTATCTGCTCTCCTGATAGCAAGCCCTTTCACAAACTTATCATTAAGGATAACTGCACCACCTAAAAGTTTGACCCCATTGTCTGGCCTTGAGATATCAGCAGGAAACATCCCATCTTGTATCTTCCGTCCATCATAAGAGGGCCAAAAGATTTCGTTTTTTTTTTTATATTCAATATAAGACCCAACCGAGGCCCCTCCGTCTGAACAACAGTGAGTGCTTGCGCCACTGCAACAGTGTCACCAATAATAGTACCATCATCAAGATACCAAGCCTGTAAAGATAATGTGCACTGCTCATTTATCTTGGTTATAAGCTGATGAAGCACCAAAGCAAACAACAAAGGACCCAACGGGTCACCTTGTTGCACCCCTGTCGAAGAATAGATATGATAATCTCCTACATATAATCTTGCAGGTTGACCATACAAATAATCCACCCATGGAGATATAGATGGACAAAGTCTACGTACCTCAAGAAGCATGGCTGTGCGGTCAACTAGGTTGAAAGCATTGGTGAAGTCAACAGTTAGCATAGTGAGGCTAGGGTCTACATGGTGCTTACTAACATACCTGTTCACAGCATGCAAAATTGCCTCTGCACCTCCTGAAACTCCCACCCCGAACTGAAAGTCTTGTAAGTAGGCTGTCATGTCCTTACCAACTCCCTTCATAGCAACTTTGGAAACAAGACGACGCCGAATCGTCCCAACAGCAATAGGACGAATAATTTTGTCTGGCTTTAGAAGAGGAGTTAAGGGTGCTGAAGCAATAAACTCCGCAAGAGTAAGTGGACATCTACCACTCAAACACAGATTAACAACCCTTGTTATTGACGTGACTAGGTCAGCCGCCATAGAAGAGCCTTCCCCACAAAATGCATCCAACAAGTGTTGTGCCCAGAGGCCATCCCTGCCACAAGAAGTCCCCTTAGGAAACAATTTAATGCAGCTTAAGACACTGCCCTCTTCTGCCAATAGAGGCGTCTCAGTTAACGGGATAGATGGCTTCTGCGTAGGGGGCATGAATGGGTGTTTATCTTCAAGGGCTTTCCTCGTATCTTCATTGTACTGCGCCACCCCTGAAGAGCTGATGGCTTTAACCGCAGCAGTAAAGTGTCCGTCTGCTACTTTGCGCAAGCAAGCAGAAACATTTGTACGCTTACTGTCAGGTTCGTTATCTTCCTCTAGCTTAATACCTACAATTCGCCGCACCTGTACAACCTCTTTAACAAGCTGCTGGACCCCCCCTGCTTCACCCCAAGTCGTCAAAGACTTTAGAATTTGTTTCTGCTGCATAGATTTACGACTCCCAGATTTATGCTCCGTCCTATTCTTGGGTCTGAAGACGCGCAATGTATAGCGAGGTAGTATCAACAAGCTGACCCAGATCCTGACTGATTTAGGCTCTACTGCCACTTTCAAAACTTGGGAAAAGGCCATCATGTACCCTTTAGGAATACTTTTCACAGTTTCACGGGAGCATGAAGAACTGCATCCAGTGTCTCAACGTTTAGCTCAAAACCATTGTCCTCCAACTGCACGAGAATAGAGCCAGGCCGAGGTACTCCAACAATCAGTTCAGTTACATCCCCAGATACCTCACATGTTGCAGGTCTAACATCAATCTCTCCATGTTTACATGCCCTTCTCCATGCCTGGATACTCATACAGTCAAAACAGAGCCATTGCTTCAATGTTCTCAAGGTTTCTTCTAAGGTACTGAACACATCCAAGTCACTTCCAATGGCATGTTGAAGAGCATTCTTCCTCTCTGAGTTGCAGAGATGTAGCCTCTTCAAATGGCGCACTAAACATGCGAAACCCTTACTTCTGATCCCCCCCCCCCCCATCTAGGCACACATGAAAGTATTTGAAAGGGCAGATCAGTACTCCCTTATCTGCAATCGTCATTCAGGCATAAAATCAAACAAGATAGGAGGTATAGCTCAACTGTCGAACACAACACAAACCAAGACTAAAACCACCAGGAAACTCGCACGATGTAACAAAGAAAAGTAACACAAACACAGAAATGTGAAAAGCTGTACAAACAATTATCTAGGAATGGTAAATGATTCACAAGCCGGGAATCCAAAGAGAGAACCAAACAAACAGCAAAAATCCCACCACCCTAACCCATCGAGATGATGGTGATGGCGATGGGAGTAAAGAAAGAGGTGGTTTACAGGTGGGTGGTTTTAGGGTTTAGTTTCAGGCGAGGTTTTCAGGGAACTCGAAATCAAGCTGTGCTAAACTGTGTTTAATATATAATAATATTATTTAATTAATTAATTGAAATATTGATTGTTGGATCAATATTAAAATATTGGTGTTTGAACATGTTCAGAATTATGCTAGACAGAGCATTCAGTTCAAAACCCTAATTATGATCATTGGATGATCGACTGAGAATCAACCAATGGATGAAAGAGGGACCGCATCTACTAGTGATGGACCGACCATGTAGTATTTGGATGCTAGACTGATCATTTACCAAACTCCTTTGCAGAGCATTTGGTGAAAGGATGATTAATTGTTGTTTAATCATTATTAAAATTGTGCTTGACTGAGCAATAGGTAGTCGAACCTAATCATGAAAGAAGGACCGACCAAGGGGTGTAGAACCGGCCATTAGTGGTCGTGGGACCATCTGATGGTGAGTGAAAGACCATTCCCAGTTGCAGGAAGGAGTTTTAATCAAATATGGACTCTGGATGATTAATTAGGTCAAAAATCATCAAAAAAAGTGGGACCGGCTTTTGCAAGCCAAGGCCGACCAAGACCGGTCATGGTGGCATGCCCGTGTCTCCACGCTCTCCGCGGACCAATCCAGAGAATTTTGGTATTTTTTGATGATCCATCGAGCATTATTTCATCCTTGTATGGAGAATTTTGAGTTTAACTGAAACTCTTAATAATGATGAAAGGATCACTATTAAAAATATTAAAATAATATTATTTTAATATTTCTCATGATGGTAGAAGGACAAGTCATGATGGTTGCTGGACCACTTGCCTTGTTAACCATATGGTTCGTGGAGTAATATTTGGAAATATAGAGTTTTGATTGAAAGAGGAAGTCCTTGAAATAGGAAACACTGAAAAGAATATAATAATAATAAAATAATAGGAAAAAAGGGGGTGGGACCGGCCGAAACCGCGGCATGGTCGGCCGGCCGTGCGGGCCCACTCCCACGGTTTTCCTTATTTTATTATATTTTATATTATTTTATCTCTCTTCCTTTTCCTTCTCTGATTAAACTCCTAATCCTAGTTCTTCCATGAAAGTCCTTTGAGCATTGTTACTAAATGCACCCGCGCCTTTTACTCGGGGCTTACTCGGGGTGCCCCAAATGCCCGGAAGTTAAATATCCATTACTTTCCATGGAATTCAACCGAGAAAAGCCATGGATCCTGAGTAGGTGAATATTTAGGGTTTAATTAGTGTATAATTTCTAGGAATTCAATCCGATGAATACTGCTACTAGATTTAATCAATTTGTCGTTCTATACTAGCATGCATTATGTCTAGGAGCATTTAGATATGATGTGATCAACATCATATATTATTCTGGGTTAGTTCAGACACCATGGATGAATTCCGAATTCAAATAAAAATATGCTGAGTCTTTCAGCTTTAATCATGAAATACATGAAATATCAAAAGTTCTGCCTCAGAAACCCTAATACCACTATCATACATTACTACCGCCATGATATTACCAAACTGCGATTCACTTTGTGAAGATATAAATTTCTTATGATTCCGATATCGATCAAAGATACATAATTTTCTGATCTGATTTTACGAATATGACATTCGTCAAAAATCCACCATCAACAATTAGCCTTCAGGATATACCTAATCCGGTTCCGTTAGGCTAAGGAGGTAAAATCCGATAATTATTCCGGTTTTGAAATCCGATACATCGGATTAAATCCTGTAGGATGTCGAATTTTTGGAAACGGATCCCGGGCTTCGGAAGTTTATTGACAACCCTGCTTATAGTCAGCTTCGGTTTCAGACTTGTACTATATACCAAGTGTATACCTTGTGGTTGTTGGACGACCGATCGAAGGGAGGGAGTCCTTTTACTGTCACTATGGGGGTTAAAATGTAGTTGCACGCAACATTTTTTTTTTTTTTTTTTTTTAAAAATTTTAATCGATCCAATTGAATAGGAATGGATCATTTATTTTCAAAATTGATTTCATAATTGGAGAGGTACAACCTCCGAATACCGGTAAACACCATCAACTCGATCAAAACACGAATAGTTAGTCAATTTTTTCAACCTAAAAACCTTCAAAAAAACCGTGGCCTATTCGAATTTGCAACGATTTTATTTAATTCGATCAAATTGGATCAACATTGATCATCCTTTCATAAAATTGATTTGATAATTAAAGATTTGGGGTCTCAAATTATACTTATACCCCATCAAATCGGATCAACTCGATCGATTTCACCCTCAATTGCTTCAAATTAAACCAAAATTGATCATTTGTTGCGTTTTAGTAACAGATATATGTGTTGCTAAAAAACTTCCTTGCAAAATACAAACTAATGGATGTTCTTCTTCGTTTGATGACCGAAAATTCGGCCGTCCACCACACTGCTGAGCAGTAATCTAGTTATCTTATTGACAGTCTCTGTCTATATTAGATCATGTAAGGTAGCTGTCATATAGGTTGATATCGAAAAGATTGTGATGTACTTTTGTTGATGGTGGATTTTCGTTCAAGGTTGAGTTTGTAAAAAACCAGAAAAATCATGCGCTGACATCTTGTAAAAGATAAAGCCATTTATAAGTGTTGGATACTCCCTCACTTAATTCAGCTTTGTATTTCTGTACTCATTATCGGTGTGGCATGATGACCGAGTGTTACTCATACGAGTAACACGAACCTCCAAGCACTATAATGAAACCATGTACGAAATACCCGTACAGGCGATTCTCGGTGTGTTATACTAGCCCGAGCCCTCTCGGTGTGTTATACTAGCCCGATTGAGCCCCTCTCGGTGTGTTATACTAGCCCGATTGAGCCCCTCTCGGTGTGTTATACTAGCCCGATTGAGCATCCGGACTTGACTGTATCAGTCTCCGGATATGATCTGATCGCAGTCATCCAACTCCACAAGCATGATTGGATGACCACGGATCAATTCCATCACCCTAAGCATGGTATGGAATACCCACGGCCTTAGCTTGCCAGATATGATCGATCGCAGTCATCCAACTCCACAAGCATGATTGGATGACCACGAGATCAATTCCATCACCCCCAAGCGGTATGGAATACACACGGCCGACCCCGCATGGTCGACCATTGGCCTTTGCTTGCCAAGAAACCGTCCATACCAAGCATTATGGGCGGAAAACCCTAAATTAGGGTTTGCGGCATATTACATGTGCCGCAAAACGGTCTCAACCATCCATCTTCGCAGGCATAGATGGAGGGTGTAGATGCAGACTCAAAGGGCCGGAGCATGTCGACACAATCACCATGTGACCGCCTACACACTTGACCAATCGGTCAAAACCAACCATGGTTGGTTACAACACATTCGTCCGCCTTTGAAAGAGCATGGTCGCACGGCTTTGCAAGCCAAAATTAGGGTTCAAGCCATCACGCGCGTCCATCTTCTCCAAGCACGAATGGAGGGTCACAGATTAGATTGAGCAAGGGTCGGTCACACCAAAGCATGACCACCGTGGGCCCATCTACCTCCTCATGCGGTCGGCCAAGGCATATCATGCCTGGCCAATCCAAAACTCCCCGCTCAAACATGCGTGGTTACACTTCCCAAATTGCAAATCGATCTCGACCACTCAACTTCATAGGACGAGGTGGGTGGCTTAGATCACGTTTTCATGGGACGGTGAGACATGGGCGTGAACATCAGCCTACCATCTTCACGCCAAACCAACCGGCCAAGACCGACCAAGTCAGGTCATCTTGGAAAACACGCCGGAAAAGGGTATGGTGCGCGACTCCTTGCGGCATCAAACTCCTATCGCAAATCGATCTCAACCACTCAACTTTACCGGTCAAATTGAGTGGCTTAGATCACGCCTTCTTGGGAAAGTGAAGTATGGACGTGCACACCGGCGTGTTGTCTACACACATGCCCGGTCGGTCCTCTTCAAAACCCTTCCCATGCTTGGTTTCGACCAAGTGAAGAGTGATGCTTGCACACCTCTTTTAAACCCTAATTTCATCAACGGTCGCAGATGAGTGTCTCAAACATCATCTCATCCGTCCGACTTCACCAGACTTGGTTATACAACCTGGTCGGGAGTTATTTGGTTAGTGAGGAGTCATTACCCATCACTTTACCACACCGTAATGCAAGACTCGCATAAAATACACACGATACTTCACCAAAGATCGACTTCCTCAATAACGCAGATTATTCAATCCAGCATGACATGCTACCTTTCGTGGACCCACGATCCACATTCCAGACATCAATCATGTCACAAACTGGGGGATACATACTAGGGTATTGGTCTGGCGGTTTACAGCGTGCAGCGTGCAACGCGCCATCAAAGAACGTGTTAGGAAGTCAGGGACGGTTAGAGATGAACAGGAAAAGTGGGCAAGGCGGTCGTGTGTTACCGACACACAACTCCACTACTCCATCATTCCACTACCTCCACTTCCCACGAGAAACGTGAATGAGGCTCAATGACTTGTATAAATAGGTTCTCCGCCCATTTTCCAAAACAAGGGAATAACGGAGACAGAACAACACAAGTTCGGTCGACGTAAACCAAGTGTTAATACAAAACCGTATTCAAACACTCGAGCACGCTTGCATCAACCGTAAGCTTGCTCATCTTTCTGTTACAAGTCATAAGCAAGCCAACACTTTCACAATCTCAACACCTTCTTCGCTTCCCTCCCTAAGATCAACCCCATCTCCTTCACTTGGTGACCGAAACAAGTCTGGAACGACCATTTCTTGGTTTAGGCCGGACTTGCACAGATTGATCTCTCGAATCTACAAGCACTCACCGCGCAGTGCATTTGTTGAAGGTTTAGATTCATTCCTCATCCACACCCCAAATTACCAAATTCTGCAGGAGTAGTTTTCACCCATCAACAACTTTGTACCCTCGTCATTTCAAAATCAACAAACGACGGTTTAGCCGTGATACATTAGGGTAAAAGTTTTTTGTCTTTACTACATAAAATGAGTCGTTTTACCATCTCGTGGAGTCCTTCAAGAAAAACCAGCAGCATGTGTATCACAAACGTGTTTAAAATGGTCACGTGTCCGTATCAGACTCGTGTCCGATATTTGGACAGGCGTGTCACCGCGTCAGACACATCTATGACATCACGTACATATGTCACAAATTATTTTAATATAAATGTCTACTGAAAATGTGTGAATTTTCTGTATACTTATTATTTCATTAGTATATATGTTATTCTTACATAAATTTGTTATTTATCAACAATTTCTAAGTATTGTTGAGAAATTAAATTTAGTGGAAAATATTACTAATTTCATAACATGTCAGTATCCTAATTTTTTTGAAGTCTATTATAGGGGCTCCAAACATTTGGTTTTGAGAGCTTACAAGATGATGAAATCGGGTCATCAAATATCAATCAACAAAACCCCTTATCCTACTAATTTTGCTAATGACTATAATACCATCAATTAACTAGTACATGATTGATTAACTAAATTAAGGTTAGTGATTTCATTAGACTAGTACTTTGACTTATAATTAATGTTAGAAAATCAAAGATCAATTTTTTTTTTTTGTTTCTGAAAATTAAACTTACGATTGGGAGTTCATGTTTTCCCAACCGTAGACAAACCCAGGAGATTTTTATTTTTTTGAAAACCTAAAATACGATTGGGTTTCCTAGCCGTAAACCATAAATACGGTTGGAGTTCATGTTTTCCCAACCGTAAAAAAAACATTACGGTTTGGTTTCCCAATTGTATTAAGCTATGAAACTAATTTTTAAAACCCTAGTTTATTCAAATCTAACATATTCATGCAATCAAAAGCAAAAAAATTAGTGGGTTTTTCAATTCTTACCCAATTGAAATCATTATTGGATAAGATAATCATTATTCTATTTTGTGAACCAACCCTATTGAATAAGAAAAAAAAAATGGTAGAAGAGGAAGAAGAGGCGAAGAAAAGAGGAAGAAGATGAAGAAACGTGTTTCTGTTTTTTTTAGGTTTAGTTTTTGATTTTAATTGAGTTAGATTAGGTAATTAGGTAAGTTGTCAAAGGGTATTTTTGTTATAAAATAGGTCCCCTCGTCCACATTTAGGACAATATAATCCATAGGAGCCCTAAAACCCAAATCTTTGGAACCCTGTAATAAGCTTCATTTTTTGAGGATTTTTTTTTGTGTCCGGTGCTACCCAGCCAGCAGCCCAAACACAGATTTCTTTATTCATAAAAAAAAAAAAAAAAAAAAAACAGATTTCTTTACTTCACGCATCACGCGCAGGTTAGCGTGAAAACCCCATTTCACTCCCATCCCAGGTTCCCAAGTCCCAGCCCTCAAAAGCTACAGGTCTTCTTTGTATTTTCTTCTTCGTTCTGAAAAAACAAAGAGATGATGCAGGGCTACGCCAGGAGATTAGGGCACCAGTATTTGAAGCCTTCACCATTACTATCAACTCTCAAATCAATCTATCCTGTTTCTGATAAATGTATGTAAATCTTCTCATTTCTTCTTACATTTCAATTTTTTCTAGGGTTTGATGAGATCTTATAATTTAGAATTTTGATTTTAATCTTTAGATTATGGATATGATCATCCGAGGTTTGGATCGAATATTGCTACTAAAGGAGTTGGGCATCTCATCCGTAAAGGTACTGGTGGAAGATCATCTGTTAGGTCAGTTCATTTTCCGTTCATTCATTTGAGCTAAACCTTTGAACTTGGTGTATTTCATTTAGGATATTGGGTATGGGATAAGAATTCTTCATTCGATAAAAGACTACTACTTCTTTTTTTGTGCTGCAACATAAGATATCATATGGGCAATTAATTTTTGAATTGAAATAAATAGTGTTTGAATTGGCAGTGGAATTGTTGCAACTGTGTTTGGAGCGACAGGGTTTCTCGGACGTTATGTTGTACAACAACTAGGTAATTAGAATGTATTTTATTTCACTCCATTGGTAGTAATGTGTTTTGATTTATTGTATTTCTAAGTTTTTGTTTGTTTTCATAGCTAAAATGGGTTCTCAAGTGCTAGTTCCTTTCCGAGGTTCGGAGGATTCTCATCGACATCTTAAATTGATGGGTGATTTAGGCCAGGTACAACTATAGCTTTTAACTGCTTGTGTTGGTTATGTGGTTCTGTTCTTTTGGTTTCTTTTTCTCATCATGTCTTGAATTTTAACTTAATTCGATGCTGTATTCAGATTGTACCTATGAAATATGACCCAAGAGATGAAGATTCGATTAAAGCAGTAATGGCAAAGGCGAATGTTGTCATCAATCTTATTGGTTGGTATATTTGGAGTTTATATCTGCTTGATTATTTTCGTTGGGCTAATTAAGTCATTACGCTGTCAGGAAGGGAGTATGAGACAAGAAACTACAGTTTTGAGGAAGTGAACCATCATATGGCAGAGCAGCTTGCATTTGTAAGTCCTTGTTCAGAATTTGGTTGTCTGCTCTCATTGTTCTTCTTTTTGCTTAATTTCTGATGGTTATGGCTGGCTTCTTTTGGATTGAATGCGCGAGAAATATGCAGTTGTAAAGTGTATTTTTCATAATAGGTCTTTAGGACCTGTGACTCATGATGTGTGAATATAAAAGCTTAATACGACTCATAATTTTGCAGTTATCAAGTGTATTTTTCCTATGAGGTTTTAACACCTGTGATTCATGATGTATGAAATATAAAAGTTCAATACGGTTGCGTTGAATGAAAGAAACACAAATTAAAAATGAAAACAACTTGGTCAGTACAGTATATGATTTAGACCATTTCTCAGGGGGGAAAGGGCACTAAGTTGGCATTTGTAAAAGTAAAAGAGTATCTTATTTTTAATTCATCCAGCTAAATTGAAGGAGTGCTCTTACAAGCTGTATCATAATTTCTTGACTCTAGTCTAGGTATCATTTATATGTAATGGCCGATGATGTATTTATTTGTGACTAGGTGCTTGAGCATTTATTTCACAATATTTACCAGTTTGTTATCTATTAAGTATAAATATAACTTTTTTAATTGGTACAGATCGCAAAAGAACATGGCGGTATCATGAGATTTATACAAGTTTCTTGCTTAGGGGCATCACCATCATCATCTTCCAGAATGCTAAAAGCTAAAGCAGCTGCAGAGGGAGCAATACTGAGAGAACTGCCCGAGGTTTAACCTATTATCCTCTTATCTCTTACTATGACCTGATTATTTCTGTCTTGTTTCTGTATTGCTGCCTTACATTTTGCTACTAATCAGTGCATAATATGCCAGTATATGCAAAGTATGGTTTTGATAATTGTTATTTCACACTAATTGTAACGATTGCATGATATCTTATATGAATGTTGGTTTTTATCCATTCGTCCTGATCTTTCTTTTCTCTTTCCGATTCACCTGGTATTAAATTTTCTGTTATTTCACTAGTACAAGGCATGTCTGTACCTTTATCAGGTTACCCTTATTTATAATGTTCTGTTAGTTGTTAATGTACTGTGTTCTGCAGGCCACAATTTTAAGGCCAGCCTCTATGGTTGGCACTGAAGATCGGATTCTAAATAAGTGGGCGTTTATTGCAAAGAAATGGAGCTTCCTTCCGCTTATCGGGGACGGATCTACTAAGTATGCTTATTCTCGTCATGCATTATTTTAACACATGAATATAGTGCAATTAACCTTTGCTGGAGAAGATGATTTTTTAAATCTGTATGTACCTTTAATGATTTAACTTCTTGCAGAATTCAACCAGTGTTTGTTTCTGATGTTGCTGCTGCAATTATTGCGGCCTTGAAAGATGATGGCACAAGCATGGGTAAAACTTACGAACTTGGTGGTCCAGATATTTACTCTATGCGCGAACTGGTAAATTTTTCTTCCTAGTATATTTTGCTCTAAGTTGGTAGAATAGAGTCTTGTTCAGCTCTTTTTAAGCCTCTTATGCATGTTGCAGACAGAGCTGATGTATGAGACTATTCGAGAATGGCCACGCTATGTAAAGGTTCCTCTCCCCATTGCGAAGGTATGCATGTACATTTACTCTAGAAAATATTTGGGGTTACCGAATAACTACTTAACTGGTCTTAGAATCGTTGCAGATTATTGCCTCTCCTCGAGAGATATTGCTGAACAAAGTTCCATGTCCTCTACCTGTCCCTGAGATCTTTAATCTGGATCAGCTCAATGCTCTCTCCGTAGATACAGTTGTGTCTGAAAATGGTCAGTGCTGAAAAACTCAATGTTGTCTCATCGTTTTTTTTTTCCCTCTTGTAATTTGTCTGTTTTGTGCATCTAAAACCTCGGTATTACAATTACCTTACGCTTCTGCTTTTTTCTTTCCTTTTTGGTGCACTTGGCAGCTTTAAAATTTGCTGATCTGGGAATTGTACCACATAAGATTAAAGGTTACCCCATTGAGTTTCTTATCCAATATCGCAAAGGTGGGCCAAATTTCGGTTCAACGATCAGTGAAAGAGTCTCTCCCGATGCTTACCCATAAGGGAGGCTTTTCGACAATCCTCTCTCTTCTTTGTTATTCTTGTGAGGTTTTAGGTTTTACAAAGACTGTTGATGATCGGGCACTCCTCAAAGCAGGTAATTATCATCACTGATGCCATTTATCGACAATAAAAATTGTACAAGTACCTGTCAGACAAAAACATCTATACAAAGTAGATGTATCATTAGAAAATTGTTTGCTTGTATGTTTGTGGAGGTGGATCTTGGTCATGTCAAAGGTTATGTAGTCAAAAAAATAAAATGTATTGGATTCTTGTCAAAGAAACATGTATTTTGTTGAATGTTTTATTTTGTGTAATTTAAATTTTTTACAAGATTTTTATCTCATTTTATTAAGTTAGTTCTCAAGGACTGGGCTTTGGGTGTCACTAATTTGTGGTTTATGGGCCTGATAGCTTTTTCCAACTGTTACTTGGATTTTTTGTTCCCATTACATTGTACTGTATAATTTAGTTATTGTATTTGCTCCAAGATCACTTGATTAACCTGTTGGAATTGTAGGAGTATTGTTAACAAGAGAGAAGAAATGGATGTGAATAGGGAAATTGGTGGGGCTCAATATAGTCTCGATCTCGGATCTCGGTCCGTCTAGGTTTGGACCGAGATGCTGAGACAACATTATCTTGGGGAGATTTTTGGTAAAGTCTCTAAGTTTTTATTTCTAAATTTATACCTATAATATGCATGCCAACTAGGGCTTAACCCGTGCCAAAACGGTAGGGGCATATTATTTTTTTTTGGTAAAGGCTGGAGAGGATTTTTTATACCGTCTATCTCACGCTCAGAACTGTAATCAGTTTAATCAATTTCAAAACCTCGAAAGGAAAATTAGGCTAAGGCCCAACCCATGGATAACCCATAATATGAGGCCCCTAGTTAAAAGAAGTTTAAATCTAGGCCCCTAGTTATTAAAAGACATCCATACCCTTTTGTTTATTTTCAAGCCCCAAATTAAATAAAATTTAAATTTAAGCCCAAAATATTAAAATATAGTAAACATGATGCCACAGCCATCTTTAACGACCGCCGCCGCCGCCGCCCACCACCTCCGACGACCGCCACCACCAACCACCACCAACAACAACCACCTTCGCCGGCGACCACCAGCGCCTCCGACCACCACCGCCGAAAACCACCACCTCCGACTACCGCCACCACCAACCACCTCCGGCTAAGATTGAGTGGAATAAACCTAAACTAAGGTATGATAAAGTGAATAGGGAATGCGGTGACCACAAGCGATTAAGGGTAGGGTGTCAGCTAGGATGTTTCACCTTATAACAAACCACCACCGCCAAGAGAATTAGAAATCACCACCAACCACCACCTACAGCATGCATTGTGAAAGCATTGGTGCTAAAATTGGCATAATTATAAATTAAGGCCACCACCGCCGACCACCAAATAATATATGGATGTGTAATCTCGCAAAAACAAGTTACACACGCAACGAGCATGTGCATCCAGAAGTTACACATGGGTATGGCATGAAAGGGTTACACATGTGTATGACATGTGTAAGCAGAAGTTACACATGCATATAACATGCGTATCCAAAGGTTACACATCCATATGGCATGTGTAATGAGAAGTTACACATCAAAAAAAAAAAAAATAGACATTAAGGAGTAAACATAAAAAAAAATACATGTATTACACTTTAAGATTTATTTACAATAATTTCTTAGCATGTGTAACTAAAAGTTACACACGCATCTGTCTAGTGTAACTGGGAGTTACATATGCATCTATCTAGTGTAATTGAAATTTACGCAACACTATGCACACTTTCAACAATATTTATCCTACAACCACCACCATGGCTCATTCACCGTTCTCTACCATCATCAATTCCTGACAAATCCACTGCAATAGCAACATACATTGGCAACTCTGCACCTGTTTATCCTAACATGCATCTAGCATGCAATATTGAGTTCTCAGACTCAGGCCATAACTTACCACATATCAATTCCATCAGAACCCATGTCCTGCAACTGCAACCAACACCAACTGAGTACAAATCTCAGCACCAGCCATCTTCATTTCCTCTATTCCATTACCACTGTCTTAACTGCAGTTGCACCAGTACATGTAATGTTAACTCCTAACATACATCTACCTGAGCATCATTAACTCAAACCATTATGATTCTTCAACCAGTGCATACATGAGTTGTTCCCATTCATCCAACAAGAATACAAGAATCAGCTAGTACACCACCTACAAGACCAACATCCAACAAGAATCTATGGTAGAGTGCACCACCTACAAGACCAACATCCAACAAGAATACAAGAATCAGCTAGTACACATAAATATAACCACTATAACAGATAAAAGTTTCATAGGTTACATATGCATATCCCATCAAATTAGCATGTGTAACTATAAGTTACACATCTAATTTGCATGTGTAACTAGTAAATACACATTCATTTAGGTTGTGTACCTAGAAGTTACACATTTAATTAGCATGTGTAACTACTAGTTACACATCCATAATTTGCCAATGCTAGTTAAACGTGCAAACTGTCATGCATATGGCTTGTGTAATGTGCAGTTAAACAGATGTAATGTTCAGTTAAACAGATGTATGAGTTAAGTGAAACCATTCCAGACCTATATCCATATACTACCTTTCAGGAAAGCAACTGTGACATAAAATACATTTACCTTCGCTAGCAGTCCTCTATGTGGATGCAAGTCACAGATCAAGTGTTTCTGGAATATCTAGTCGACGATTCATGAAGCCAACAACACCAACAACCTACAAAGAGAAAAAAAAAATCAAACCAAACTCAAATTATCAAGCAACTATGTCAAGTTAGTAATTCGACTGAAGTATTCTCTTCCAGGTAGTTCAGGTAGTTGATTACTTTATAGGTAGAAAGGTACTGAAGTCTACATGTAACGAGTTTATCTCCGTCCATGGAACTGACTCGGTCATTAGTTTCTTTTCTTACCCAGGAATACAAAATGCATGTGTAATCAGTAGTTACACATGCACATGTCATATGTAAACATTAGTTACACATGCATATTAGCATGTGTAACTAGCCGTTACACATCTAATATGCATCTGTAACTTGCAGTTACACATACAATCAGTACAATACTTCATCTCTATCTTTCCTCTAAGCAACTTCTCTATAGATGGTTTTATATTGAGTGAGCCTCCCACTACATATTATGTATCCCAGCCAGTGAAAAAAATAATATAACATTCAGGTGACAAAAAAGGAATGCAAGGTTCTCGTTATTTCTATCGGTTTGATTAACATACCGGTCTTGTCTTTTCCACTCGACCCATCGGGATCCGCTTTCAAAGAATCCGACGAGATCATATCAAGAGCTTTACGAATAAGTTTCTTCTTAATTATCAATCGAGTACAAATCTCAAGACTCAAACGCCTTCATTTCCTATATTCCATTACCATCGTCTTAACTGCAGTTGCACCAGTACCTGTAATGTTAACTCCTAACATACATCTATCTGAGCATCATTAACTCAAACCATTCTGATTCTTCAACCAGTGCATACCTGAGCTATTCCCATTCATCACATAGCTATATCATAGCAATAACAACACCAGTTCATTACAAACCAACGCCAAATCTGCATCTCGTACCACTTGCACACTCCTACTGACTCTCTGTGAACTTTCATACTTTGAAATCAACACCTCCATAACCTCGTAATTAGCAAATTCATACAAACTTGTTATTCCTATCTAAAAATACACACATCAATCTAAATCAAATCATCTTAAATTAACAACTAATTAGCATCTCAGTGCATAATTAAAACCATTTCACTTCTTGAAAATTCAGGCATATATGCAAACTAGTAAACTGATTTACCCATCATTTCAGCTTCACTGAACTATCACACATCCAATTGGAATGTGTAACTAGAAGTTACACATTCAATTTGCATGTGTAAGTAGCAATTACACACCCAATTGACATGTGTAACTATTAACTACACATCCATATACCTAGCATACTCGTAAAATCCGAAGACATCCACTTCGCAGTTGCACAACATTTTGAACAAATCCGTTTTATGTTAGTTTTCACAATTAAATCATCTAAAATCTAGTAACAACCATGATAAGTTAGATATTCTTTAAACCAACTAACAACTAATTTTTGACGCTTGCATATGATGTTCAAGTAGAGCAATAGACATATAGTTATATCAAACCTGCCTGCACCTTTGCACCCTTTCATTCGGTAATTCTGCTCCAGAGGTAATAAATTTGGCTCGGATAGTGCTATTTAACAGAGTGCCAATATTCTGTAAACAACATAATATTTCTTGCAGTCAGCTATTTCGTTCAGTTCTCATTCTGAAAAACACCACCACTGACTTCAAATCCTCCTCCAAACCTGCTCCAACACCACCATCTCTACCGCCACCGCCTCCTCATTCTCCTCCAGAACCTGCACCTCCACCACCAACACAGATTCATTAATCAAACTCAACATGTGTACGACAAGATCCAAAATACGCAAAATAAAAACACCAACAAGTCATTAGTTGACTCCATTAGCTAAAATTGACAACACAAAACTAAAATTCTCCACTCATTCTATGGTAAAGTAGAATTTATTCATAGAATTGCAACTATTAGCCATTACTTAAGTGCTTGAATCGATTCAAATCTTGCTTCAGAATGTAGTTAAGTGCTTCAACAACAACAAAACCAACAAAACCTAGATTTAAACCATGTTGATTCAATAAAAAATGAGAGGAATCTTACTGATTTTCATATTTTTTCTCATACGACGATTTCATTTCTGTTGCTGTTGAAGATCTTCTTAATTCTATTGTTGAATCTGCATAAAAAGTAAGTAATTAGGGTTAAAACGACATTGAAGATCTTCAATTGATTAAAAACCAATCAGGTTCTTATTCTTCTCAGATCTGAACAGAATCAAACGAAATAAAAATCAAAAATCTAATCGAACGAAGAATGATGAACCGATCAAAAACCTAACCAGAAATGATTTCTGCTGCTTCGAATCAACTGAAACTTAGATTCGATTCAAAATCTGCAAAAAAAAAAAAAAAAACACTCGATCCAATGAAAACCTAACCTGATGCAGCTTAAAAACCAACTAAAACCTAGATTCATATGAAATCGATTGAATGATTGATTCATATTTGATGATTAACTTATGATCAGCTGCAAAAACTACTGGATCGATTCGTCGTCTTCTTCTTCACAGATCTGAAACGCATGAGCCGAGAGAGAAAGAGATGGAGAAGAGAGAGAAAGAGAATAAAGAAATGAAATATCTTCTGATATATTCCTCTTGTATATATACTAAAGGGTAGTGTTGCCATTATGAAAATTCATAATAATTAATTATGGGCCAGATTTGAAGAAAATTTGATTTTTCGGGCCTAGCAATATCATTTTCCTAAAGTATGGAGTTGACAGTGGATGATCCATTTAGTGGGGCTTCTATATATTGAACCCATATAGTATGGGGGTTATAGTATTTTTCACAACCCCTCGAATGACCCCGGATCTAATATGGTGATATTGTTACATCTAGTGTGCAAGTGGAACAAGAATAGATCGAAAATATGGCGGTGGAGTACTCCGCAACAAAAATGATTTTCGCTCTCCCCAGATCCATTTATACTTTCCCTCTAATAAAAATCCACTAAAATCACGCAGTTGAAAAAGGATATCAAATTTCTTTCTTATTGTGCATGGAATGGAATTCTCCTTTTGCGCAAAGAAACAAATTCTTTTAGGGCGATACTTTCACCAATTCTCTTACTGTACGTCTAATATCTAGCTGTTTTTTTTTTTAGGGCGAAAACTGTCTACCTGACCTGGCATCAGGAGTAGTAGACCTTGAAACATGTCTATATTCCGTAAGGAATTTAGGAGATATATCAAAAAACTGGGGAGAGCCTATGCCTCTCTTCTTGTATACATATAGCTAAGTTTATGAGCTTTGCCTAGCTGAACTCAAAAATATATTTATATGTATAACAGTATTCACTGCGTAATGCAATACCTACATATGTAAAATTATTAGAATAGTATTGGTGCATGTTGCAATAATTCCAGGTGTTCTAATATTTTATCATGAAAACTCAAGCTCCTAGATGAATTGCTCACTAGTATAGAGCCGACTGAGTACTTATTCAATGTTATGTTCTCGGCTGAACTCTTAATACTGATCTGACATCCATGTTCATTCTTCGCTGAGTAACATGGATTCGCTGAATTGTCTAAATTAAGATATGCATAAAAGGTACCTGATCAAAAGCACCACAAGTTGTGCCAAAAAGACCAGGTAGCCATCACGTTACTCACAAGAGTAGAGAAATTCAATGATTTTGCGCAAACATGCAAAATTCAATTAATGTACTCAATTTTGTGTCAATACACAGAATTCAATTATTTAACCTAATTTTGTGTCACCTCACAAAATTTAGTTATTTTTGCCTTAAAATTAGAGCAAGCACGATATCTCGATTCCTATTGATCGAGACTAAGCTTAGGAAATTTAGGAATTAATGCATCATGAGGCCGGTGGGTGCAAAACCCTAAAAGGTCGAATTTGAAGAGAAATTGGAAATAAGAGGAAACCGTGACTGACTAGGTCAGTCACGGGAGGGGATCGACCACGCCAGCCGGCCAATCAAACATGCTTCGCGCCTCTCATGGTTGACCGAGCATGTACCATATTAGTTGCCCCACACCCCTCTCTTTTATCGACCAATCACATCGCTCCTAGCCTACATGCTCCGCTCTCAATGGTCGGCCAAAGTAGGCTAGTCGAACTGCTTTAATTTTATTAAAAGTTGGATCTTGGCCGTCCAAGTCATTCGAAAAGCGATCACGGACATCCAACTTGGCCGGTCAATTTAGGTGACCTAACACCTTCTATTCTCGGCCAATCAAGTGCCGTAGCGACTACATGTTGCTCATTTGTTGTACGGACCAATCAGGTTGGTCGTAACCTACATGCTCCGCTCCCAATGGTCAGCCAAAGTAGGCTAGTCGAGCTCCCTATTTATTATCAAGAATTAAATCTTGGCCGACCAACTCAGTCGTAAAACGATCACGACCATCCAACTTGGTCGGCCGATTCAACTAGCTTGGCTCTTGCTATACTCGATCGAGCAAGCTCCATGGTGACCTCCCGTCACCCTTCTATTATTTTGGCCAATCAGAACGCTCGTATCCTACATGCTTAGCTCCCAATAGCTAGCCAAAGTAGGCTAGTCGAGCGGCCCTAAAATCCCATTAAGATTGAATTAACCGCCCATGTCAGTCGCGGATTGATCTAAACCACTCAACTTAGATGGATGATTTGACCGGTTTATATTCGATGTTGGTCGACCAATGAGGTGCCGTGACCACTACCAGTCATCCCTCTCCTAGACGGACCGATAAAATCGTCCACAACTTGCTTGTACAGTTCCCGGTAGCCATTCAAAGAGGGCCGGTCGAGCTGCCCCAAAGTTTGTTAATTACACATGCGACTGTCCATGTGAGTCGCATGTGCCAAACACTTTTAAATGTCGATTAAGACCTTCACGACTAATTCAGGCAAGCTTTACACAACGATGCTTTACATGCACCGAATATTTTTGAGCTGTTTGCTTGTAAACGATGTTTCACATGCATCGTTGTATATTTGAGCTACTTGCTTGCAAACGATAATTTTAGGATATCGGTTATATAAATAATTTAATTAATTATTTATTTAACCTAAAGCACCATGTGCTATTTTTTGAGTACTACTCACGGCAGGTCCCATTCTCATGACTTGACTTGTCACTTATGACCACCTGTAGCCTAGATTGCGCATGATTGGTCGAAATACTTCTCTACTTGTAGGCCTTACATACAAGGTCCACAACACATGTTAGTTGCTGGGATAATCACGTATTTATTCCTCCACCCTTCATGACCACTTCTCACATGACATAATGGTGGGCCCACTTAGAAACTACCACACTTCACATCTCTAGTTGTGACACGACTTGCTCCCATGTCATATTGATTTCACCATACAGGTAAGCCTAGTCATGCAAGTAAGCTTTAACCTTGCAGGTGCGCCTTAGTCATGCAAGTGACCTAGCTATGCAAGCCACAACTAAGTGTTATTTTCTACCAAAATACTCGAGACATCAAACATGTCACAAATTGGGGGATGTTCATCAGGGTATTCTTCTGGGGGACTACAACGTGTGGTGTGAAACACACCCATCATGAAAAAGTGACAGGAAGATCAGACAGTTAACGAGTAGAGGAGAAGTGGGTGCACAACCGTCCAGTCCTACCTTCACAACAGGGACACCGTTTCTGTAACTTTCACATGATGTCCACTTTTTCACTAATCCACAACCTCCACTTCCTACAAGATCAGGGTGTTCACTATGACTTACTATAAAATAGACTTTCAATCTATTGAATAGACAACTAACACAAGTATCCAGAAAAATATAGAGAAGACACAACTTATATTTTACAAGCAAGTCCCACATTCTGATACAAGTAATAAAACAACCACACCTTATAGAGTCTGTCTCTCTAATCTCAACACCTTCTCTGCTTCCCTCCCTAAGATCAACCCTTCTCCTTCATTTTGTGACCAAAGCAAGACTGGAACGGCCATTTCTTGGTTTAGGCCAGAATTGTACAGATTGATGTCTCAAGTCTAAAGTACTTCTGTGCAGTACATTTTTTTAGGGTCTAGACTCGATTCTCATCAACCTACCCACTTTTACTCTTTTCTCCAGAATCAGTTTTTGCCCTACTACACCAGCATAGGAGAACGTACGGTGGTGCAAATGTATGTTTTATAGTTGAAAATACGGGGCGTACCAAAATACACCTCTAACTTTTTTGTAGGCAAACTTAACACAATTCCGAGAGTTCAACTTAACGAATCTCAATCAAGGAATAATATCTAGTGTTATATCTCTATCTCTTACAATTAGAAAGTTTACAAAGACTAGTCCATGAACCTGATTTACGTGAGAGTACTTGGGTGATTCCAAAGATCAATTTCCAAAGTAATCAATTAAGTTGTATCCAACAAACAAGGTCAGACGTATCTACTATGACTGATTTACGTACAACCTGTGATATTTAAATCATAAAGATAAACAATATAATGCAAAAAAGAAATAACACGAACACTAGAAATTTTGTTAATGAGGAAACTGCAAATGTACAAAAACTCCGGGACCTAGTCCATATTGAACACCAAACTGTATTAAGCCTCTACAGACACTAGCCTACTAACAGTTAACTTCAGATTGGAATGTAGTTGAGACCGAATTAAACCCTCCCAGCAATTCAGCTACAGTCACGTTCCTTACGCCAATTGAATCCCAACAGGATTCTGCGCAATTGATTCCCTTAGCTGATGTCGCACCAACTAAGAGTTGCGTCAACTCAATTGAAGACTTTAAACTAATTTACCTCCCACAGATAAGCATATATATGTGATCCCCTTTTTGATCGTAGATAAAGGTAATGGAAATCGATAACAATAGACAAAGTCTAGCTAACCTCAAAATCCGGACTTATGCAACCCGAAGTGCAGCCTAGATTATTATTCACCTCACAAGTATAAAACTTGTGGAATCAACAAAGTCTGAGACGAAGAGAACTTTGATGATTACTATCTATCTTGATCAAGTGAGCATCTCAACAATCGATCAAGATCAGGATACTCGAGCTATCATATAAATAATAGCTGGACCTGGCTTCATGAATCCCTATGAAGTCCGTGTAGTCGCTAAGCCCTAAAGGGTTTCTGGAGATAACGACTCTAGTTACAACTAGGACACACCAAAAAGTAGTGTCGGGATTCAGAGATCCCAGTTGTTTGAGGTTCCCCTTATATAGACATTCAAAACATAGGTTGCTTTAGGTTTAAGCTAAGATAGCTTTGGAACCAGGCAAACAATATCCACCGTTAGATGAATCTTTGAATTTGATTCACATAATCAAGATATACACCCTGGTTACGATGAACCGTAAACAACCGTGTATAAGACCGTGCTCTTAAATGGTTAGCCAGAGCTAGCTAACTGAACTATAAGCTTGAACATTTACATAAACACTTAAGACTTAACTCGAAACATAATCAAATGATCAAATATGTCAATGGTATTTTATAAATATAAATAGATATTATTCAAATGCTAATTATCTCGGAGAAATAATTTTATGTGCATAAGAATATAATCGACATGGTAAGTAGGCGTACCAAGTAAAAGTACTTAAATTGTTCGTGAACAGTTATGTCATGGTACATGTACCGGTTGTATACTTTATAACATAACCAAGTTCCGGAGTTCATAGAACTTTTTCAGTACGTGTACCGGTATGTAAATCATTTAAACATAACCGAGTTCCGGAGTTAACACATAACTATTTTGGTATGCGTACTGGTAAACATAACCAAGTTCCGTGGTCCACAGAACTTTTCTGGCACTTTCTAGTACGTGTACTAGTTTGCGTATCGATCCAGATTCACGAGTTCACAGAATTTTAAAGGTGTGCATACTAATATGCGTACCATAAATCTGTTAGTCGACATATATCTACTCCGCTACATGTACTGAGTACATGTATTACGGTTTCAGACTTATAACAGCTTTCCCAGTTTGTAAAACTGATATGTATACTGTCTTATATTTGAATTTATAGTAGTTCTATATATTTCTCTATAAATCGATTCGAAACATTTCCGAATAACATCAATGACACATATCACTGTTTCGGCTATTTTCGAATGATAATCTTGAATCATGATTTTTGATTGCGAACAATAAATTGTTCTTAACCTAAATTCATCAAGTATGAAATGTTCATTAATCTTAGTCATATTTCGAGGATTAATGACAAGAAGAATCTTGACTCGAAATTCTTGATATGCTTACGATAGTCTAATTAGTTACGCGAAAAATGTCTCAAAGATATAAAGGTGAATATAACTTGAGAAATAGGTGATTCAGTTTTTACTTACCTTTTGTTGAAGAAGTTCTCCAAAAGCTTCGGTTGATCTTCGCCAAAGGGTAGAATGCAATGATGACTGATGTGATGTTTGTTTCTCAACTACATCTTTTATCCAAATCCATTTCTCTCCCCCATTTGATGTCGTTCCAAGAGAACAACATGAGTGACCTTACTTTATGAAATAGAAGGATTTTGTCGGACATTAACAAATCACATGGATTTGTATCCTGAAAATCGACTTAAATTAATCTCAACGCCAGTTACGGACAACAAGATAATTTTAATCGGTATGACTCAACATAAAAAAATCTTACGGAATGTGTAACGCAGTAATAACACAAAAGTGTGATCACAAGTAGATCGATACTGAGAGAAAATTCTCAAAGAGTTTGTTCTATTTTCAGTTTATAAAAAACATAATAGATTTAACTTCTGAGCGTATATGAAATATCAGCTCGATTCACGAAAAACGTAAAGGCTCATATATTTCATAAGACTTTTGTAATTTCTTTTGGTTTTCCCTATTTCCTACCATCACTTTTCCTATTTCCCATCCTTTCACAATTTCTAAAATTAATCTACTTTTCAATTTTGTTTTTTCCTATTTACCATCCATAAAAAGTCAAATTAACATGACCATAACTATTGTCATTTTTATCTTCTTCTTCCATGGATAAAAAAAAAAAAAAACCTTTAAAAAACTTAAAAAACCCTAGATTACGTATAGGAATCAATCGGTGATTAACCGGAAATTCATTAAGAGATTTCATTATTGAAAATCTAGGGACAAATATTCACACCCTAAATTCAGCGAACATCCAAAATATGTGACCAATATTAATGGATCACGCCACCACTTCCATTTAAGGATCGGTATTTCTCTGATACAATCCGAAACAATTAACGAATACACTAATGTATATATAGGGTCCGTGTAGATGTAGGATCCGTACAAGTGGTTTATATGGAGCTTTGACGATGTTAGCCTACACGGGAGGAAAGGAAGAAAACGTGAGCTTCCTTAATGTCCATGAATGCAAGTTGCATAATAATTTTGAGTCGGTATTTACAGTACTTGGTTGTTGAAGGTGGTGGTGGATTGTGGAGGTGGGCAAGAAGATGTAGTGGTCCGTGGTGGAGGTAGGTTTTCTTGTTTGGTTGTTGGGTGATTTTAATGTTGGGGGTAAATAAAAAGTCAAGAGATGGTATTTAGGATACATGAAGATTTATATGGGTAGTACATAGGATTATTGGGGATGGGAATTTATATGGATGGGAAATAGGAAAAATAGAGATAGGAAATAGGGAAAACCTTTCTTTTTTCATAGATTAGGGATTGTGATTCAGAAGGGGGTTGGTGCCCAGCTTGTTGCTCGGATTCCAACTAGTTTCATTCAGTCCTCCCTTATTGTCGATGATGATTATTAGAAATAAAAAGTTAATAATTTCAAAAATATGAATACATTAATATTCGCAGTAATAATGATTACATACTGCGAGTTCATCTTCCAAAAACTCTAGAATTTAAATAAATAAATCTAAAAACATGCAAGATGAAAAACATTGAAAATAGCTTGTGTAATCACAATTTTTTCCTATACCAAACCCCTAGTTATCCTTCTCAAAAGTAAGAATAAATTCTCACAAGAAGTTTCCTAGCATTTAAAATCTTTGAAAATTCTTTATCATCTCCAAACTCCTTATCAACGACTGGCATAGGAACATACGGTTCATGAATGAAAGAGTTAGTTCCTGCAAACTTGATAGGCTGTTGATTGACAAGTGCTTCTTGTAGTTTATGAGATTTCTGTAGAATCTTCTTTAGTCCCTGCACCTCCTTCTTGGTTTTCTTAAGTTCTCCAAGAAGATTTTCAAACATTTTCTGATTGGAGCGATCCGCTTTTGGTTTCTTCTGATTCTTCCTTTTCCTCTTAAGAGATGAGACAAAAGGATATGATATATCTTGTTCCATTTTAGTTGGATGCGTATCAACAACCATTGGAGCTTAGGTTTCACGAGAAGATATTGTGCTTGGAGCCTCCATGATTCTAAGAATAAAATGAATTTGTGAAATACAAATATATGGCTCAACAAGCAAGACTTCTTATGAACGAGATATGAGTCTTGAAGTAGAAGATATTTACCATGCAGGATTTCAGAACCTTAAAAGTTCACTACCTAAGAAAATACATAAAACCTAAAAATATTGAAAATGTCATTTTCATCTTTCCTTAAGTTTTGTAGATCAAAATTATCAATACCATTACTTGAGAAATAGATTAAGATAAACAGACACAATATGGACTGTTAGAGCATGGCTCGGTTGAACCCACCAAGCGTTGGTATGTCAAGTTTGGTTGTCATATTTTAGTGAATCAAAACTCATGTTAAGAGTCACTTGATTATGTACTAGAGTCAACTTCTTATAGGTTAGCTTGAAAGTATTAGGATATGAGACATTACAAGTATTGCGAAGTCTTGAAGATGTGGAGAAGCAATGAGCTACAACGACAACAATCACCCTTCCACTCGAGGTTAGTGATATTTGACTTGAACTGTTTCATTCCCTAACATATCTTTCAAGTCGTGCATATTGAAAACAAAACTGCGAAGCATATTTGAACTCTAGATAGACATAGTATTAAGGAATACAATACGAGGTTTATTTCTTAACCATTAAACTTTGTAGATAAGACATCGTCATAATCTTTGAATGCTATTGTGATTATGTATGGGTATGAGGTGAGGATTTCATCCTTGGGAACAATGTTTTACATGTGATCTAAGGAAGTAAGTTCATAAACTTGTTTGTGAACCGAAAAGGAAATTGCCAGGTGTTATTGGTTTTGTTATCATTGCGTATCTTATGAACAACCAATATGTGTGATTGAGTATAACCGCTCACAACTTGTTTGTGTTCTTGGTAGAACTATTCACAAAGGCCTGACTTATGTATTGGTATGACTTTTACTACTGAAACCGATCTTAAGTAATCACCTGAGATGGTATGATCGGGTTTGTGATTTTATGTCTGACCAAATATGGGAAAGGGGAACCGATCCTAGTAAGAGGTGTTGTACATCACAAAGGGGAACCGATCCTTGTATAGGGTGCAACAAGGTTTATAACAGAAAGGGGAACCGATCCTATGGACATGTGCAACATGTTTTTAGGCAAAGGGGAATCGATCCTATGGACATGTGCAACACATATAAGTTAGATACCATATATATGTGGGGAACCAATCCTAGTACCTAGTCAACCAAATTTTGGAAAGCTAGTGTGACTATGCACAATACTCACATGGAAGGTAGAACCGTTAAACCCATGATTGTGATTGAATGTTTGTTTGATCAATCGCACAGTTCTTGAAAGTCATATGAACCAATTCTAAACTTGTTTGGAAGTGTGGCAAATCGGTTTCAAGGTTGTAAGTGTGAAAGAGAACTTACAAAGTAAGGATGTCGACATACTTTGAACACGTGCTGTGAATGTTTATTTCTTTAATTGTTCAAAGTTATTCCTTAATAGCTAAAGGAAGAGAATCCCAGGATCGAAACATAAGTAAGTTAAGAATCTTTTAATTAAGGTTATTAATTTCATTTTGTAGGGAAATATAAGAATTAGTAATGTGCATTTACTAATTATATTCTCCGAGAGATTTCGATCATTATTTTTGGACAGAGCATTTCCAGGAATTATGGAAACCGAATTTTTGCTTTAATGAATATCTTGAGAATATTTTCGGTTTTGGAAATTCCTTGGTGTCCAAACTTCCTTGTCTATAAATACTTGAAGTTTGCCTTTCTTGCAAACTAATCCTTCGTAAAAACAGACTTCCTCTTTGGTTGTTGTTACTGGTGTAGACGCCTATTAGGAGAGGAGAGTAACCTAATTAGGCGAAATCTCTTACGGCCGCTCAGTTTAAAGTCTTCTTTGGGATTGAGAAGCTCTAGCGTGTACCGTTGGTGGGAAACTAGATAATTGCGGTTTATCTTTTGTTTTCGATTGATTTGATTGACTAACGGTGGTTGAAATTTGATTGCACCTAGTTTGTTTATGCTTGAGAATCTTCTCTTCTGATATAAGATTCACTCAAACTAGTTCAGAGTTTCGACAGGGATCTTTAGACCGTTGTTACAGTAAAACTTCAATAAATTAATAATGTTGGGATTGCCAAATTCTATCAATTTAGCGAAGTATTAATTTATCGATAAATTAATAAGTTATTAAATTATCGAAACTTTCTAAGTTTAAGTTTCAAAAATAATATAAAATAAAATATTTAAGTTAAACCTAAAGATTTCCCATAACAACAAAAATATTCAAGGTTAACGAGAAAATCAACTCAAAAAAAAATCAATGTCCTTGAGGCAATTAATATTGCAGTTTCGTCATGGACAAAAGATGTTCAACAAAAGTCAATTGCAAATTGTTTCCAACATTGTAAACTTTGGTGACAAGAAAATGAAGATGTATCAGTCGTTGAAGATGAAGGTATTAATGAACTTGGATTGATAATCAAAGAGTTGAATTACCGTAATCAAATAAATGTCGACACTTTGCTAGACTATCCTGGTGAAAATGATAACAGTACGGAAATTTGGACAGCCAAAGAAATTATTGGGAGTTATATCAAATCCCCAAGAAGAGGAACTAGAGGATAATAGTTGCGTTGTGGAGCCAGTTTCTCGTAAAAAAAAGAAATCTTATCAATAGTAAAGCTAAATGATTTCCTCTATAATTTGAAAAAGGCACTCACGAACTCCTCAAGGGACTACAAAATATGAGAGATAAAGTCCAATGTTGCATAGATGTGAACAAGAAACAAACAACTTTGGAATCTTATTTTAGGAAGACACCGTAATGTAGTGCTATGATAATGATTATTAATTTATATTTCAGTTGGGCCTTATTGGACACTTAAGTTTTTATTATCTTATAAATTTAGCGAGGTTATTATTTTAATACACTGGCCCAAGTCGGGACCGGCAAAAAGTATTATTTTAGCGAAGTTATTAATTTATCGCGGATTAATTTATCGAAGTTCTACTGTAGTTCTAAAGACGATCTTGTGATAATCCATTGTTAACAGACTCCGTTCTGTGCGTGATTGATCACAAGAGATTCAAGTGATTGTGTGCAGGTTTTTATTGAAGATTTAAGAAGATTTGGTGTGCACAATACTTATTTCGGTAAAAGCGGATCCAATTAATAATCAGTTTATCCTTGTGTTGATGGGTAAAAACTACTCCTGCAAAATTTGGTAATTTTGGGGTGTGGATGAGGAATGAATCTAAACCTTCAACAAATGCACTGCGCGGTGAGTGCTTGTAGATTCGAGAGATCAATCTGTGCAAGTCCGGCCTAAACCAAGAAATGGCCGTTCCGGACTTGTTTCGGTCACAAAGTGAAGGAGATGGGGTTGATCTTAGGGAGGGAAGCGAAGAAGGTGTTGAGATTGTGAAGGTGTTGGCTTGCTTATGACTTGTAACGTAAAGATGAGCAAGCTTACGGTTGATGCAAGCAGGCTCTGAGTGTTTGAATACGGTTTGTATTAACACTTGGTTTTTCGTAAATGCGAACTTGTGTTGTTCTCCGTTATTCCCTTGTTCGTTGGAAATAGGGCGGAGACCCTATTTATACAAGTCATTGAGCCTCATTCACGTTTCTCGTGGGAAGTGGAGGTAGTGGAATGATGGAGTAGTGGAGTTGTGTGTCGGTAACACACGACCGTCTTGCCCACTTTTTCCTGTTCATCTCTAACCGTCCATGACTTCCTAACACGTTCTTGTGATGGCGCGTTGCACGCCGCACGCCGTAAACCGCTGAGACCAATACCCCGATAAGTATCCCCGATTTGCGACATGATTGATGTCGGAATGTGGATCGTGGATCCACGAAAGATAGCATGTAATGCTTGAATTGGATAATCTGCGTTATTCGTAAAGTCGATACTTGTGAAGTATCGTGTGTATTCTATGCAGTGTCTTGCATTACGGTGTGGTAAAGTGACGGGTAATGACTCCTCACTAACCAAATAACTCCTGACCAGGGTTGTATAACCAAGCTGGTGAGGTCGGACGGACGAGATGATGTTTGAGACACTCATCTGCGACCGTTGGTGAAATTAGGGTTTTTAAAGAGGTGCGCAAGCATCACTCTTTAGCTTGGTCGAAACCAAGCGTGGGAAGGATTTTGTAGAGGACCGACCATACATGCGTGTTGACGGCATGATGGTGTACACGTCCATGTCTCACCGTCTCGTGAAGATGCAATCTAGGCCACTCAATTTGACCGTGAAAGAGGAGTGGTTGAGATCGGTTTGCGGCAGAAATCCCTTGCCGCAAAGGAGTTGGAAACCGCATGACATCCCAAGTTTGGGCGTGCGTTCCAAGACGACCCATCTTGGTCGGTCTTGGTCGATCATACCAGCGTGTAGGTGGTAGGCTAGTGTTCACACCTATACCTGATTATCCCATGAAAACGTGATCTAAGCCACTCAAGTCATCCGGTGAAGTTGAGCGGTCGAGATCAGTTTAGGATTTGGGAGATGTAACCGCGTGAGTTTGGTCGGGCGTTTTGGATTAGCCGGGCATGGTATGCCTTGGCCGACCGCAAGAAGAGGAGGTAGATGGGCCCACGGTGGTCATGCTGGTATGACCGGCCTTGGTTAATCCAATCTGTGACCCTCCATTCGTACCAGAGAAGATGGACGCGCGTGATGACTTGAAGCCCTAATTTTGGCTTTCAAAGCCGCGCGACCATGCTCTTTTGGGCGGACGAATTTGTTGTAACCAACCATGGTTGGCTTTGACCGATTGGTCAAGTGTGTAGGCGGTCACACGGTGATTGTGTCGACATGCTCAGGGCCCTTTGAGTCTACATCTACACCCTCCATCTATGCCTGCGAAGATGGACGGTTGAGACCGTTTTGCGACACATGTAATATGCCGCAAACCCTAATTTAGGGTTTTCCGTCCATAATGCTTGGTATGGACGGTTTCTTGGCAAGCGAAGGCCAATGGTCGACCATGCGGGGTCGGCCGTGGGTATTCCATACCGCTTGGGGGTGATGGAATTGATCCGTGGTCATCCAATCATGCTTGTGGAGTTGGATGACTGCGATCGAATCATATTTGGCAAGCTAAGGCCGTGTGTATTCCATACCGCTTGGGGGTGATGGAATTGATCCGTGGTCATCCAATCATGCTTGTGGAGTTGGATGATGCGATCGAATCATATCCTGAGACCGATACATTCAAGTGGGATGCTCAATCGGGCTAGTATAACACACCGAGAGGGGCTCAATCGGGCTAGTATAACACACCGAGAGGGCTCGGGCTAGTATAACACACCGAGAATCATCCTGTACGGGTATTTCGTACATGGATTCATTATAGTGCTTGGAGGTTCGTGTTACTCTTACAGAGTAACACTCAGTCGTCATGCCACACTGATAATGGGTACAGAAATACAAGGCCGATATGAAATTCACAGGAAGGGATTGTTGCTTTGCATGCTCCAACCTGGAGGAATTTCATGTATTCACGAGAATGGGATTGTTGCTACATGCTCCATTCTTGGTGAATTAAGTGAGGAGTATCCGTCACTTATAAACGGCTTTATCTTTTACAAGATGTCGCGCATGATTTTTTGGTTACTTACAAATTTAACCTTAAACGAAAATCCACCATCAACATTAAGTCCCCGCCTAGCATATAATGGTTACACTATTGTGTGGTAGGCATGAGATGGTGACATACGTAAATGACCAAGCTAGAGTGAATACATATTTACTCTGGATAGTTTCACATTGTCGCGTTTCGGAACTGGTCGGTCTTGATTAAGGATGCGAAGGAAGCGGGACTTGATCCGGTGAGTCGCTTTGGTTCCTCTTGTACATGTATGAGCTCGGCCGCTCCTTCCAGGTGTACTTCCTTAGTTATACACGGCCTTCCTCAGGTATATTTGATAAGCCTTGTTGATTGTTATCCCGAATTAGTAGCCTTCATAGGTGGTAAGTAGAGACTTCTCTTCCTTCGGGATTCGTCGACTTGTGAGATTATAAAGAATCATCTCAACGTGGTCGTTTATTCTATATCCCAGGTATCTCGTGCATCGCTTCGATTTTCTGATTAGCTGATCGATAGTTTTTGATGATCCTCTCTTTTTTTTTTTTTGTGTGTGCTCATAACCTCTTCTTCTCTGCAGATTATCATGGAAGCGGTAGACGCTCATTCTGTTGCTTCCCCAGAAAGAAGTTTTGAAGTTGACAAGCCTGAAAACCATGCGCATGGAGAAGTAATGGCTAGGATTGATCTTCCACTTCGCGAAGTCGGCCGTGCTATACAGGGGATGTCTATCTCCCACCTTCGTATTGTCAGAGGACGTATCTGTGCACTTTCAGCTGCAATTGACATGGAGGAGCGGCGGAGGCGCGAGGAAACGCTGCAGACACTAGTAAGCGCAAGGGCAGAGAGATTTGCAGCGCGGTTGAAGAGGCGGAGAGTTGAGCATGAACGACCTTTGAATGAAGGCAAGTGTGATTACCCGGTTCATAACGGCGTGATAATTCTTGATTCCGATACTGCACGAGCCCGAGCATTCGAAGGCAATTTGCGTGGCCCCCTGGTGTTGCTATGCCCTTTGATGCTCCTGCTGAAGATGTTGGGATGGAGTGCGCCGCTGCTGCTGCTGCGGCGGGGATGCCCGATGCAGAAGTTGAGGAAGATCCGGAGGGAGGTGCATCGACAGGTGACGGAGCTGACGGTGATGTGGGCGAGACCGACCCTCTTGATGATTGAAATTTCTTTTGTTTTGTTTTTCTTTCCAAGTATATTCTGCATGCTCGAACATCTTCCTTGTACTCAGTGGGCCGAGTTCAAGGTTTTTCTTTTGATTATTTGAATAAAGCTTTTCTTTACAATCCTTTGCCAAGATCAGAATCGGAACCTTCTCAGGCGCAAGGGTGCGCCTTCATACATAATTCTTAATGATAAAAGAAGTTATACTGTAATGGAATATCCACGGACCTGTGATGCAATATCTTCCTGGCTTTGCTGGGCAGATGGCTCAAATCATTTTCCGCACACGTTCTATTCCCTTCATCCCGTGAGATGTTTGCTTAGGGTTTCTTTTCTTGCTCCAGTGGACTGATTTAAGCCGACTCAGGGGTTGGTGTTTTAGGAGTAAAGAGGTTCTCGGATGAAAATAATGCTTCAATTGAAAATTGAAAATTGAAACCCTAGCTATGAATGCAAGTATTGCAATCATTTTCTGGAGGGATTACAAATATGACATGAAATTATAAAAGGAAACACGCTGGAAAAATATAGCACAACGTTTTTAAGGTGTGTAGGATCTTTGGAAAGTGGTAGCACAAGATCTTAAGTTCGGTAAGGTTTGAGCCATCGTGAGTGAACCGTTATGCCCTCCAGGTTATCGGCGTTGATGAGCTTGCGGTAGCCACCTAGGATAACATCCGCTACAGTGTACGGTTCATCTTCTCTTTTGGTAGGTGAGTCGGGTAGAGTGGTCATCTTCACCGTCATGTTTCCAACATTGAATGTAGTCGCCTTCGTCACTAGGTCTCCAATTCCGAATGGGTTTGAGCGTGCGAGACACTTGGACCTTGGCCTTGTTGTCTTTGACCAAGACAGCTTCTATGCTCCGATAAAACGTTTGAAAGGGGCGGCTTCCCATTCACATCTCCTAGCCGGGGTTGGTTTGTCGGTTGGAGCCAGGTCCCCGGGACTTGTCGAATGAGGGGCGGTAGTTTGCAAGGAGGGTTGTGTGATGAGACTTACTTGAGACCGGAACCTTTCGGTGTATGCCGACTGTGCTCTCTCCGGAAAATTGTGTTACGTCGGAAAGTTGTCGATGCGGCAGCAAACATCATCGGGGGTCCGAAAGGCGTGTTGGAGATTCTCTCGTGTGCGACACGGTAGAGAGGACAGACCTCCAAGATGGCTTTGTTGTCCGAATCCAAGAGCTTCCTAGGATCATGTCGTAGTTGGGATGATCTTTGACTACATAGAACTTTGCTCGTGTTGAGGCGTCTCCCAATTTGACTTCAAGGTCGATGTATCCATACGCATCTCTAAGCTCTCCTCCCGAATCTTTGACCACGGTTGGGTGACGAGTAGCCTCCCGCTTCGAAATCTTTGCCGCTCTCAAGGTCTTGACGGTAATGATGTTAAATTCGGAAGCCGTATCGATCAGCGCGTTATCAAACTCAACGCCTCTCAAACGAGTGACGGTTAGGAGTCCCCGGTTCCCTTTGCTCGCATCTTTCAGAAAGGCGAGGTTCTTGGACCGGTTCGGGATACAAAGGCGCCGCCTCGACACAACGTGGTTGATGGCCGCAAATATGTCTTGACGCTGCCCCTTGGAGAAATATAAGATTTCACACATGTGCTCCATCATAGATTGCACGGTCTTGCGAAACGAGTCCCCGTAAATCATGCGGTTCTCGACGGGTAGAGGATCCCTATGAACGCCTTCGTTTCCAAGCCGGAGTTCCCGGTCTCTACCTTTTCCCCGAATATTTGTTTCAACTCGTTGCAATCTTTGGTTGGATGATGGACGAACCTGTGGTAGCAACAGATCTCGGGATCTCGCTATTTCTTCCTCGGTCGGAGGACGCCTTTGATAGGGGGTAGTTTTACGGCATCATCTTGGATCCACGCTTCCAAGAGCTCTATCACTTCATTCATGGGAAAAGGAAAACCCGTGTCTTTGGCGTTTTGTGCGGGAGTTTTGTCTGTTCCTTTTCGAGACGAAGTCTTGTGTGCCGAGGATGTTCGCTTGGTTTGTTGTTCCGTTATCGAAGCTTTCCTCTTTTCTCCTCCGCTTACCACACTCACAGAAGGGCCAGTGTTGTATTGTTTGTTTGTGAGACGCTTGCTTCCTCGACTTTCACGCAAATCTTCACTTCGAACAACTCTGGTTCTTTCTAGTAATGCTGGTGCAGTTGTTGCTGAACGTTTTGCAGCTTCGTGGAGTTCAGAGAATGTTTGAAAGCCCAGATTCTCTAACAGAGCGCGGTATATGGGTATCATCCCATTGATGCATGATTCCACCAATTGCCGTTCGGTAACATTCGGTCGTGACAGTCCGATTGCTTGGGTTCGAATCTTTTAACGAAGTCGTTGGGATGTTCATTGTTCCATTTGGAGAATTCTTCCAGTGTCCGAAAACGTGATTTGTTCGGATACGAAGAAATACTTCGTAGAAAGCACCGACCATCTCGCTCCAATTGGATATCTTTGTTAGGCGCAATGTTGTTGTACTGTGTATGCCCTCCCCGTGAGTGATTTTGAGAATTCTTTTAGGCGTAAAACATGATTGTATTCATGTTCCCCAAGGCTTCCAAGAATCAAGAAATGTGTTCACGAGCATTACCGAGACCGTCGTAGAGGGAGAACTGGGAGAGGTGTAACCTCTTGGTAGAGGAATTCGTTGCACATCTTGAGGGTACGGCGGCTGATGTTGGTGTATGTCCGTTCGGTCCCCTTTTCCTCGATTTTGGAGAAGTCGCTCTAGATCTTCACGCGTAATGAAGTTGGAAGACTGGCCTCTCTCCCCTTGGCGCTCAGGAGCAACACGAGTTTCTTCATTCATGTGAGTCTGAGTGGAAACACCTGCTCCGGGTGTATTGAATGCATCTCTCGCCGACTCCAAGGGTTGCCGTGAATCTTGCGGTAATCGTTCAGTCAAAGTTTTAAGGAAAGTGAGTACCTCTTTCTGAGTTGCGGCCATATCTGTTTGAGTTTTAGCAAGAACTTCCTGTTTCTACTAGACGGCGGCCTTCCTCTTGTGTCTCCGGCTCCTCGTCCTGGTGGAGGAGTGAAAGTTGTTGCTCTGGTAACCACTGGAGGCGTTACGCTCGAAGAGATGCCAGGATTTGCGGCTGATCTGGCTCTGGTGATGGGAGGAGTTATTCCTACTTTGGGATATCTCGCCGCTACACCGGGTCTTGGTGGTAGAAGTGACGGCTCCACGAGATGTGTTGACCACGGTAGCTCCACCGATGTGTACTTCAACACCGGGATTGTTATCCACAACGGCTCCATCAGAATTGATTGCTGACCCAGACCTTAATTCCACCATAGTGATTTTTTGATTGAATCGATTCTAAGATCTACCCTTTTGAGATTGATGAAATTGAATTGAATTTTGAAGAAATTGACTTTACAACCGAGAGATTAATCTCCCACTATGGTCGCCAATTGTTGATGGGTAAAAACTACTCCCGCAGAATTTGGTAATTTTGGGGTGTGGATGAGGAATGAATCTAAACCATCAACAAATGCACTGCTTGCGGTGAGTGCTTGTAGATTCGAGAGATCAATGCAGTGCAAGTCCGGCCTAAACCAAGAAATGGCGTTCGGGACTTGTTTCGGTCACAAAGTGAAGGAGATGGGGTTGATCTTAGGGAGGGAAGCGAAGAAGGTGTTGAGATTGTGAAGGTGTTGGCTTGCTTATGACTTGTAACAGAAAGATGAGCAAGCTTACGGTTGATGCAAGGTGCTCGAGTGTTTGAATACGGTTTGTATTAACACTTGGTTTCTGTCGTCTGAACTTGTGTTGTTCTCCGTTATTCCCTTGTTCGTTGGAAATAGGGCGGAGACCCTATTTATACAAGTCATTGAGCCTCATTCACGTTTCTCGTGGGAAGTGGAGGTAGTGGAATGATGGAGTAGTGGAGTTGTGTGTCGGTAACACACGACCCGGTCTTGCCCACTTTTCCTGTTCATCTCTAACCATCCATGACTTCCTAACACGTTCTTGTGATGGCGCGTTGCACGCCGCACGCCGTAAACCGCCAGACCAATACCCTGATAAGTATCCCCGATTTTGCGACATGATTGATGTCCGGAATGTGGATCGTGGATCCACGAAAGATAGCATGTAATGCTGAATTGATAATGCGTTATTCGTAAAGTCGATACTTGTGAAGTATCATGTGTATTCTATGCGAGTGTATCATTACGGTGTGGTAAAGTGACGGGTAATGACTCCTCACTAACCAAATAACTCCCGACTGTGGTTGTATAACCAAGTCGGGTGAGGTCGGACGGACGAGATGATGTTTGAGACACTCATCTGCGACCGTTGGTGAAATTAGGGTTTTTAAAGAGGTGCGCAAGCATCACTCTTTAGCTTGGTCGAAACCAAGCGTGGGAAGGATTTTGTAGAGGACCGACCATACATGCGTGTTGACGGCATGATGGTGTACACGTCCATGTCTCACCGTCTCGTGAAGATGCAATCTAGGCCACTCAATTTGACCGTGAAAGAGGAGTGGTTGAGATCGGTTTGCGGCAGAAATCCCTTGCCGCAAAGGAGTTGGAAACCGCATGACATCCCAAGTTTGGGCGTGCGTTCCAAGACGACCCATCTTGGTCGGTCTTGGTCGATCATACCAGCGTGTAGGTGGTAGGCTAGTGTTCACACCTATACCGATTATCCCATGAAAACGTGATCTAAGCCACTCAAGTCATCCGGTGAAGTTTGAGCGGTCGAGATCGGTTTAGGATTTGGGAGATGTAACCGCGTGAGTTTGGTCGGGCGTTTTGGATTAGCCGGGCATGGTATGCCTTGGCCGACCGCAAGAGGAGGTAGATGGGCCCACGGTGGTCATGCTGGTATGACCGGCCTTGGTTAATCCAATCGTGACCCTCCATTCGTACGAGAAGATGGACGCGCGTGATGACTTGAAGCCCTAATTTTGGCTTTCAAAGCCGCGCGACCATGCTCTTTTGGGCGGGCCAATTTGTTGTAACCAACCATGGTTGGCTTTGACCGATTGGTCAAGTGTGTAGCGGTCACACGGTGATTGTGTCGACATGCTCCGGGCCCTTTGAGTCTACATCTACACCCTCCATCTATGCTGCGAAGATGGACGGTTGAGACCGTTTTGCGACACATGTAATATGCCGCAAACCCTAATTTAGGGTTTTCCGTCCATAATGCTTGGTATGGACGGTTTCTTGGCAAGCGAAGGCCAATGGTCGACCATGCGGGGTCGTTTGTGTGTATTCCATACCGCTGGGGGTGATGGAATTGATCCGTGGTCATCCAATCATGCTTGTGGAGTTGGATGATCGCGATCGAATCATATTTGGCAAGCTAAGGCCGTGTGTATTCCATACCGCTTGGGGGTGATGGAATTGATCCGTGGTCATCCAATCATGCTTGTGGAGTTGGATGATGCGATCGAATCATATCCGAGACTCGATACAGTCAAGTGGGATGCTCAATCGGGCTAGTATAACACACCGAGAGGGGCTCAATCGGGCTAGTATAACACACCGAGAGGGCTCGGGCTAGTATAACACACCGAGAATCACCGTACGGGTATTTCGTACATGGATTCATTATAGTGCTTGAGGTTCGTGTTACTCTGTAAGAGTAACACTCTACCGTCATGCCACACCGATAATGGGTACAGAAATACAAGGATGATATGAAATTCACAGGAAGGGATTGTTGCCGCATGCTCCAACCTGGAGGAATTTCATGTATTCACAGAATGGGATTGTTGCTACATGCTCCATTCTTGGTGAATTAAGTGAGGAGTATCCGTCACTTATAAACGGCTTTATCTTTTACAAGATGTCAGCGCATGATTTTTTGGTTACTTACAAATTTAACCTTAAACGAAAATCCACCATCAACACCTTGTGGTAGATTGGATTGATTAATTGAGTAGATCGGCATCAACACAATTCTTTAGATTAAGAGTGTTGTTGGCTTAATCTTAAACGATTACATCGGTAATTGAACATAAGATAGATCTAAGGACATGACGAAGGAGTTTATGTTAAGATAAACGGAAGAGCCTTTGTCCGACTCATATCACTTGGTTGAAGAGAGTTGATACCAAACAGATTTGTTGTTCCTTTACTGTTTGGAATACGAATCAAAGGAATTGTTCCAAGTACGTGACTTATTTATAAGTTGGAGGCGTGGGAATACAGACGGAACTAGGTGAACTATAGGTTTAGTTGCTTGGTCTCAACTATACGAAGTTAGGTGTAATTTTGTGTAGCGGCTTCATCCTGAGAGTATTCAATTCTGAACAAGGTCCCGGTTTTTTTCTGCATTTGCGGTTTCCTCGTTAACAAAATCTTGCTGTGTCATTTATTTTATATTTCCGCATTATAATTGTTTTATTATAATTAAAGTAAATTACACAAACGTTAATTCCTATTTACTTGATAAGTGAATCCTATTGTGTTTGGTTAAGTCCGAACCTTTTTTATCAAGTAACATACTTCGTTGTTGTATTGTCTCGATCTCGTATCCATAGACGATCACATCAAGTGTGAACCGATTAGTTGTATTATCTCGACTCAGTCCATAGACAATCACTTTCGGAGAAAGGACTTATATGTAGGAAAAGTTTTAGCTTGAGGTATATTTGGGTACCCTCGCCTTTTCAATTGGTATCAGAGCAGGCAAACACGAAAAGATCTAACAATCTGTGTTTGGTGCGATCCAACCTATTAGAATGAACTCGAGTTCTCATGAATCGACTTCAATTAACGTACCGCCAAGATTTGACGGAACAAACTATCTTTGGTGGAAATCTGCTATGAGATATTTTCTTCAATCACGAGCCTTTAATACTTGGATATTAGTCGTCGATGGTTATATTCGTCCAAAGATAGAAAATTCAGAAACTGAGTTTAAACGCTTAGTAGAGTTTTCGAACGAAGAAAAGGCTCTTGCAAACCAGAATTCAGATGGGTTGAATGCTATAATACATGCTGTAAGCCGTGATATACAACATCATGTATCAACATGTCAAACTTCGAAAGAAGCTTGGGATAATCTTCAGATCGTATTCGAAGGAAATTCATCATAGAAAGAAGCTAGACTTCAAACTCTCACTTCCGATTGGGAAAACCTCCGAATGGATGACAACGACACTTTTGAAGAGTTCCATATTAAACTCTCTGAGATAATTAATGCCTCTTTCTTGTTAGGAAAGACTATTTCTGAAACAGATATAATATGCAAGATTCTCAGATCGTTGCCATCTAGATACGATTCTAAGAAGCATGCAATCATAGAAGCAAATGATTTTTCAACTCTCTTACGAAGCACACTCGTTGGAAAGTTAAAGATCTTTGATCATGAATCATAGTCTATTCAAAGTAAAGGAATCGCTTTTAAAGCTGCAAGAATTCCGAAAGCTCCAATAGAAAGGAATAAACAGATGGATGATTCTGATGAACAGATTGCAGAAAATTCTGATGATGAAATTGAACAATCATTGTCATTAATTAGTATACAGTTTCGAGATCTCTTAAAGAAAATAAATAAGAGATTCGTTAAGGATACTTATCGATCTTCTCGCCCACATGATCGAGTTCCTATCAAAAGGGATCATGAAGAAGATGAATATCAGCCGCAGTGCTTCAAGTGTAAAGGGTTTGGTCATATTGCTAAAGACTGTCCCAATCTTAAGAAATACACTGGAAGCAAGGCATTGGCTGTGACTCTAGATGAGACCTCTGATTCATACGATTCAGAAGAAGAAGAAACAACTAATATTGCATTAGTTGTCAATCTTATTTCTTCCTCCTCCATTAGTGATTTACCCATTTTAAGAATGGACATGTCTTCCAATGTTATTAAATCACCTAATGCTAAGAGTTGCACATGCAATTCCAGTCAATCCCAAGATACTTCGTCAGTTCGAGGTAACAAAAGGAGATGTTTTCATACTATGCTAGATCAAGAAAACTCTGGTTGTTCAAAATTCCATAATGAGAGAAAATCTCATACTAATGCCACTTGATCGGTATTAGAATTCTTTCCTCACCACGTGTGCCAAATCTTTGAGTGAGGAAGAAGAAAAATCAAGGCACTTTTGTGTAGATTATGGAAATAATATCTAGTATTTGAAGATATTTGATATATTCATATTTTTAGGAATATTATATTTTCGGTAGTATGAAAAATATAAAAAGATTCTTCTCCTATTTTGATAATTCGTTGTCCGAACTATGGGTCTGGATCAAATGGTTTCTCTGGAGAATATACAAGATCAGAAAGATCATCTTAAAACTAAGTCTGGATTGTCTCTTGATATTAAGGGTAAAATCAGAAAGGGAGATTGGCTTAGCAAGAAGGAAAGAGAGAATACTCTGAAGAAAGATCAGTGTATTGAGGCATTGACACACTTTTGTGTTCAATCAAAGAAAGAATTACATGCTCTTGTAGAATCCTTCACGAAAATTTCTCATCTGCAAGAGATTCTGGTCAAGCAACAAGGTTTTCTACTTGAAGAAATTCAAAAGCTGAAGAGTAGTAATCCACCTTCATTCAGCTCTGACATGAAGGACTAGGTTGCAATAATAATAGACATCAATTTTTGATTTCTTTCATTGATTGTATTGGTCTATTAAGAATAAAACTATTATGAATAAAATTATTTGATTTATAATTTTTCTTGTGATAGTTTTCGGTTTACATAGCCTGTGCTTGAATGCTTTTATCTTATTGCTATGTATGTTTATGGGATGTTTGATTTCGGTTTTACTAACTTAATATTCGATCTCATATATTGTGAACCCTTGTGGTTTGGGTGACTTTTTGATTTAGCAGGATTAAGTTCTAGCCCATGTTGGTAGGCTTTATTAAAGAATAATGAGGGGTTCTGGTAGAAACAATATGTGAAAAAGTCACAATATGTTGAATCGGTTTTGGTTTAGCATAAAATCATATGTGTTTCGACGGTTTTCAAATTTTGCTTGCAATTATTAAAACCGATTTTCAACCTTTCTACGATAAAGGTTCGTTGTTGTTATTCTTTTGTTTTTGCATAAGGATGACAACATGATGATATTTCGATATCAATTCTCCCTGGAATAAGATGCAATCATATTGGAGAAGTGGATGCGAAATTTGAGGTAACAATCTTGTTAGTTAATTGTTTTCCTGTTTAAGAAAAGCCTGAGTTTATTATATATTTATTGCTTTTGCTTAACAAAATTTCGGTTCAATTGATGTTTATTCCATGATGTGTGTGATTCAATTGGTTCCGGTTAAGAAAACCTATTGTTATCTTGCTTTATTGTGTGGTATCAATTGTTTAGGCTTACAAAATTTCGGTGCAATTGCGGTGCTTTTAATGTCTATGTTGTTTCAATTGCTTCCGGTTGAGGTGAATAATTATGCAAGTTGATTTATGTTGGTTTGTATGAATTATTTATGGCTTAACGAAATATAAGGTGTACGGGATGAGTTGTTTAGTCCAATTCGATTCCGGATAAGAGAAACTAAGTTAATTCTGATCTTAGTTAGACTTATCGAAGTGAGGTTTCGGTTATTCAAGTCTAATCGAATTCCTTAACAAGAAATGCTAGTTAACTAACCTAGTACTTGTCTTGTTTAAAATTGAAAGTTCTAAGTTTATGGATAATTAGAACCTGATGAGAAAAATAAAGTTATCTTTATTTTGGTCTTATCGAATTAAGCGATTGTTTTTGTACAATCGGTTTAGCAAAGAGACTAAGGTGCTTAGTTGTTTTTGGTTTGCTAAACTAAAATGGAAAAATTGTTTCGGACAATTGTTTCCTTGGTAACATATCAAAATAAAACTACTTGTAGTTTCGGTTTTGATATTGGTTATCAGAACATGATGTGTGGAACCTTCGTGCCTAACTCTACATGTTGCAAGTCTATTGAGATTTGTAATATTCTTTTCGTGTTGTCCTTTATTTTTTCGCTTCTTTGTCATTTTTGTGACAAAAAGGGGGATAAATATATGGAGTAAACAAGTGATACTGGCATTTATTTTATATTGATTGGTATCACCATGGAAAAGAACATTGGTGCTTAAAAGTTTTATCTAAGCGAAAGAGTGAAATGCACAGACTAAGGGGGAGTAACATTTCATATGAATTGGTATAACAAAGACGTGCAAATTGAATATCTACCTATCTTCCTTAGGGGGAGTATTTGCTTTGTTATTATAATGTCAACATCGGCATTTTCAAGGATTGAATGTAAGCAGTTTACTGTGCTGTTGAATTCGGGAATCAAGCGTATCTGTAATGAATTCTTGTAATTTGTTTATCCATATGATGTAAGAGTTTTGTCACTAAAATTGAAAAAGGGGGAGATTGTTAGAGCATGGCTCGGTTGAACCCTCCAAGAGTTGGTATGTCAAGTTTGGTTGTCATATTTTAGTGAATCAAAACTCATGTTAAGAGTCGCTTGATTATGTACTAGAGTCAACTTCGTATAAGTTAGCTTGAAAGTATTAGGATATGAGACATTACAAGTATTGCGATGTCTTGAAGATGTGAAGAAGCAAGGAGCTACAACGACAACAATCATCCTTCCACTGGAGGTTAGTGATATTTGACTTGAACTGTTTCATTCCCTAACGTATCTTTCAAGTCGTGCATATTGAAAACAAAACTGCGAAGCATATTTGAACTCTAGATAGACATAGTATTAAGGAATACAATACGAGGTTTATTGCTTAACCATTAAACTTTGTAGATAAGACATCGTCATAATCATTTGAATGCTATTGTGATTATGTATGGGTATGAGGTGAGGATTTCATCCTAGGGAACAATGTTTTACATGTGTTCTAAGGAAGTAAGTTCATAAACTTGTTTGTGAACCGAAAAGGAAATTGCCAGGTGTTATTGGTTTTGTTATTTATTTCATATCTTATGAACAACCAATATGTGTGATTGAGTATAACCGCTCACAACTTGTTTGTGTTCTTAGTAGAACTATTCACAAAGGCTTGACTTATGTATTGGTATGACTTTTACTACTGAAACCGATCTTAAGTAATCACCTGAGATGGTATGATCGGTTTTGTGATTTTATATCTGACCAAATATGGGAAAGGGGAACGGATCCTAGTAAGAGGTGCAGTACATTCACAAAGGGGAACCGGTCCTTCTATGGGGTGCAGCAAGGTTTATAGCAGGAAGGGGAACCGATCTTATGGACATGTGCAACACGTTTTTAGGCAAAGGGGAACCGATCCTATGGACATGTGCAACACATATAAGTTAGATACCATGTATATGTGGGGAACCGATCCTAGTACCTAGTCAACCGAATTTTGGAAAGCTAGTGTGACTATGCACAGTACTCACATGGAAGGTAGAACCGTTAAACCCATGATTGTGATTGAATGTTTGTTTGATCAATCACATAGTTCTTGAAAGTCATATGAACCAATTCTAAACTTGTTTGGAAGTGTGGAAAATCGGTTTCAAGTTTGTAAGTGTGAAAGAGAACTTACAAAGTAAGGATGTCGACATACTTTGAACACGTGCTGTGAATGTTTATTTCTTTAATTGTTCAAAGTTATTCCTTAATAGCTAAGGGAAGAGAATCCCAGGATCGAAACATAAGTAAGTTAAGAATATTTTAATTATTAATTTCATTTTGTAGGGAAATATAAGAATTAGTAATGTGCATTTACTAATTAGATTTTCCGAGAGATTTCGATCATTATTTTTGGACAGAGCATTTCCAGGAATTATGGAAACCGAATTTGTGCTTTAATGAATATCTTGAGAATATTTACGGTTTTGGAAATTCCTTGGTGTCCAAACTTCCTTGTCAATAAATACTTGAAGTTTGCCTTTCTTGCAAACTAATCCTTCGTAACAACAGACTCCCTCTTTTGTTGTTGTTACTGGTGTAGCCACCTATTCGGAGAGGAGAGTAACCTAATTAGGCGAAATCTCTTACAGCCGCTCAGTTTAAAGTCTTCTTTGGGATTGAGAAGCTCTATTAGTACCGTTGGTGGGAAACTAGATAATTACGGTTTATCTTTTGTTTCATTGATTTGATTGACTAACGGTAGTTGAACTTTGATTTCACCTAGTTTGTTTATGCTTGAGAATCTTCTCTTCGGATATAAGATTCACTCAAACTAGTTCAGAGTTTCGACATGGATCTTTAGACTGTTGTTAGTTCTAAAGACGATCTTGTGATAATCCATTGTTAACAGACTCCGTTCTGTGTGTGATTGATCACAAGAGATTCAAGTGATTGTGTGCAGGTTTTTATTAAAGATTTAAGAAGATTTGAAGACAAAGAAGATATTGAAGATCTGACTTGGGTTTATAATCTTTGGTGTGCACAATACTTGTTTAGGTAAAAGAGGATCAAATTAATAATCGGTTTATCCTTGTGGTAGATTGGATTGATTAATTGAGTAGATCGACATCAACACAATTCTTTGGATTAAGAGTGTTGTTGGCTTAATCTTAAACGATTACTTCGGTAATTGAACATAAGATAGATCTAAGGACCTGACGAAGGAGTTTATGTTAAGATAAACGGAAGAGCCTTTGTCCGACTCATATCACTTGGTTGAAGAGAGTTGATACCAAACATATTTGTTGTTCCTTTACTGTTTTGAATACGAACCAAAGGAATTGTTCCAAGTACGTGACTTATTTATAAGTTGGAGGCGTAGGAATACAGACGGAACTAGGTGAACTATAGGTTTAGTTGCTTGGTCTCAACTATACGAAGTTAGGTGTAATTTTGTGTAGCGGCTTAATCCTGAGAGTATTCAATTCTAGACAAGGTCCCGGGTTTTTTCTGCATTTGCGGTTTCCTCGTTAACAAAATCTATTTGTGTCATTTACTTTATATTTCCGCATTATAATTATTTTATTATAATTAAAGTAAATTACACAAACGTTAATTCCTATTTACTTGATAAGTGAATCCTACTGTGTTTGGTTAAGTCCGGACCTTTTTATCAAGTAACATACTTCGTTGTTGTATTGTCTCGATCTCGTATCCATAGACGATCACACGAAGTGTGAACCGATTAGTTGTATTGTCTCGACTCAGTCCATAGACAATCACTTTCGGAGAAAGGACTTATAGGTAGGAAAAATTTTAGCTTGAGGTATATTTGGGTACCCTCGCCTTTTGATAGACATCCAAGTAATAATATTCAATTTTGATCCAAAGCCCTGATGTGCATAGTTCCTGTCTCTTTTAAGGGCACATGAGACAAGAAGCACTTTTTAAAGGTGAGCATTAGGTTGCTCACCACTAGATTCCTGCACGGAATTGATAAATCCTTCAATACATAATGTTTAGCCCCAACTCTTCTCTTCATTTGAGATTTTACTTTATCCTTAGAAACAATCAATCTTTTAGAAGAAGAAGAATTAACTTTGCGTACCTTAGGATTGGACTTTTGAACAAGTTTAAGCACATTTGCCAAACGACTATCCCTCCGTTGCAGTTTGTTGACATACCTTAGTTTATGTTTGTACTTGAAACATTGTGTGAGTCTGTGACCCTCACTGGAACAATAAGGACATGTAGGTTAAGATATTCATTCAGGAACGACGTTAGCAGTTAAGCACAGGGTACCTGAAATATTAAGAGAATTTTCATTAGTATACGAAAAATCCATAACATCCTCCAATGATTTTGATGAAGTGTCATCAATCAAATTATCAAAGTTGATATGAGTATTGCTACATTCATCAAAATTGACAATTTCTCCCAAGAGTGCTACACTTGAACCTTCATCCTCTTCGGAATCGTAATGATCAAAACTTCCATCAAGTGTTGCAGCCAAACTCTTGTTTCCAGTGTATTTACTTCGATTTGGACACTCATTGGAAAAGTGACTGAATCCCATACACTTGAAGCACCGTGGCATATCCTCATCATCAGTATTGTTAGAGTCTTTGTTTTTGACAGAAACACGATTATGTGGCTTAGCTAACGTTGGAGGCTTTTCTCTAGTGAACAGTTTATTTCTCTTCCTAGGAAGTTCTCTAAACTGTCTTGTGATCAATGAAACTGATTTATCAAGATATTCATCTGAAAAATCAGGATCAACAAGATTGTCCACAGAGTTATCAACACTTTCACTTTTGAGAGTTTTAGTGTTTTTCAGTGCCTTGAACGCAATATCCTTTCCGGCTTTGGATTGCAGTTCATGATCAAAGATCATCAACTTTCCAAACAAAGTGTTTCTGAAAAGTGTAGCAAGGTTATTTCCTTCCATGATGGCATGTTTCTTAGACTCGTATCTTGCTGGTAAAGATCTGAGAATTTTCATCACAATGTCCTTTTGGGGCATAGTTTTCCCTAACGCATAAGATGCATTAACAATTCCAGACACCTTTTAATTAAACTCATCAAACGAATCTTCATCATCCATACGGAGATTTTCCAGTCAGAATTTAGGTTTTGAAGCCTAACTTCTTTCTCTGAGGTATCTTCTTCAAACAATGTTTCAAAGATATCCCAAGCATCTTTAGACTTAGTGCACGAAGTCAAATGATACTGAAGATCCGGGCTTATGTCGTGGATAATAACGTGTAACCCGTAAGAATCATGATGTGCAGCACTTATCTCGGATTCATTATATTGTCCTAATGGCTTCGCAATAGTGGTTCTGTGTACAACAACTGTTGACGCATCGTATCCAATAACTACAAGTTTCCATGTCTCAAAGTCACGGGCTTGTGAAAATGAATGCATAGAAATTTTCCACCATAAGTAATTTGTGCCATCAAATGCTGGCAGTATGTTTATCAAGATTGCACTCCTGTCCATATAGTCAGACTGTTTCAAACACAGACTTATTAGGTCTCAAACGTGTTTGCCTGCTCTGATACCAATTGAAAAATACGGAGTATTCACCTCATGGCACGTGCTCACCCTCACTTCTATAGCATCTACCATTAGCGATCAGTTTTCTATAAGCGACCTTCCAATTTTGAATTGCCTCCCAATCTTAGAGGAGATTTCAACCACACGTAATAAAATATCACTGATAATCCTTGTAGAGGTATTTCTGAAAGACCCAAGCATCTTTAGACTTAGTCGATCATCATCTTCTCCATGATCGGTTTCTGTGTTTTTTCAGAGAAAGAAATAGTTTAACCGCGATCTTCTAATCACATGTTTCTCTGCTGTGCTCATTATTTCCTTATCATTAGTGAAGACTCTATAATAGCGATGGTGTAACCAGTAAGAATCATGCATCTCTCGTGGTGGTGGTAATGTCTCGATTTGTTTCTTCCCTAGAAAGTGGTTCTCCCCGATCAATCATCCCGAGATTCATTATATTGTCCTAATTCGCTCCATTCCAACAGGTTACAATGGAGGCATCAAACGCTTCAATCTTATTATCCAATAATTCCTTTCGCTCAAACTCTTCATCAAGACTTAGAGGTATTCCTTGCACTCTCGTAATTTGTTTCCCATCGGTCTTGACCTTCCGTCATTATTTTCTCCCTCTTCTTCTCGACGCTCTTCTTCGTTTCTCTTTCGCCAATTCGCACGCCATTATATCGATTGTCTCTCTTTCGTTGCCTCTCGCCTCTCATCATCCGCACCCTCCTCATATTCTTTCATTAATATTTTTATTGTTATTCTCCATTTATTTGCTTCCTCCATCTCTTGATTTTCCATTTCTCATTTAATTCTTTCTCTTTGTTGTACTAGTCGCGCTTGTTCAATGTCTCTAATGTCATCCTCGATTTCTCGGTTTTCTCAATTCTTCTCTCTCCCGTGCAGATTATTCTTCCTTCAAAGACTGGTCATTCGGTCTCTCGAGTTGCACATAACGATCTTATTTCCCGCTCTTCATGCTCAGATTCGGATTTTGTGTTTCTTCCCCAGACTGGTTGGTAAAACCTCCTTCTTTCTTCTGTACCAAAAAATACATCACCAACTTTTTCGTAGGCAATCTGTATGGACAAACTTTAACACAATTCCGAGAGTTCAACTTAATGAATCTCAATCAAGAAATAGTATCTAGAGTTATATCTCTATCTCTCACAATCAGAAAGTTTACATAGACTAGTCCGTCAACCTGATTTACGTGTGAGAGTACTTGGGTGATTCCAAAGATTAATTTCCCAAGTAATCAATAATCAATTCGTATCCAACAAACAAGGTCGGATGTACCTACTATGATTGATTTACGTACAACCTGTGATATTTCAATTATAAAGATAAACAATACAATGCAGAAAATAAATAACACAAACACCAGAAATTTTGTTAACGAGGAAACCGCAAATGCAGAAAAAATCCCGGGACCTAGTCCAGATTGAATACCAAACTGTATTAAGCTTCTATTGATACTAGCCTACTACCAATTAACTTCAGACTGGAATGTAGTTGAGACCGAATTAAACCCTCTCAACAATTCAGCTACAGTCGCGTTCTTTACGCCTCTTGAATCCGAGCAGGACACTTCGCAATTGATTCCCTAAGCTGACGTCGCACCAACTAAGAGCTCCTTCAACTCAATTAAAGACTTTAAACCAATCTCCCCCCCACAGATAAGCCTATATATGTGATCTCCTTTTTGATCATAGATCAAGGTAATGGAAATCAATTGAAATAGACAAAGTCTAGCTAACCTCAAAATCCGGACTTATGCAACCCGAAGTGCAGCCTAGATTATTATTCACCTCACAAGTATAAAACTTGTGGAATCAACAAAGTCTGAGACGAAGAGAACTTTGATGATTACTATCTATCTTGATCAAGTTAGCAGCTCAACAATCGATCAAGATCAGGATAATCGATCTATCAGATAAACAATAGCTGGACCTGGCTTCACGAATCCCTATAAAGTATTTGTAGTCGTTAAACCCTAAAAGGGTTTCTGAAGATGACAACTCTAGTTACAACTTGGGCACACCAAAAAGTAGTGTCGGGATTCAGAGATCCTAGTTGTTTGAGGTTCCCCTTATATACACATTCAAATAATAAGTTGCTTTAGGTTTAAGCTAAGATAGCTTTGGAACCAAGCAAACAATATCCAACGTCAGATGAATCTTTGAATTTGATTTACATATTCAAGATATACACCCTTGTTAGGATGAATCGTAAACGAACCGTGTATAAGACCATGCTCATGAATGGTTAGACGGAGCTAGCCAACTGAAGTATAAGCTTGAGCATTTACATGAACACTTAAGACTTAACTCGAAACATAATCAAGTGATCAAATATGCATTGGTGTTTTATAAATATAAATAGAGATTATTCAAATGCTAATTATCTCGGAGAAATAATTTTATGTGCATAAGAATATAATCAACATGGTAAGTAGGCGTACAAAGTAAAAGTACTTAACATGTATGTTCGTGAACATTTATGTCATGGTACGTGTACCGGTATGTATACTTTATAACATAACCGAGTTCCGGAGTTCACATAACTTTTTCATTACGTGTACCGGTATGTAAACCATTTAAACATAACCGAGTTCCAGAGTTAACACGGAACTATTTTGGTATGCGTACTGGTATGGATACCACTTAAACATAACCAAGTTCCGGAGTCCACAGAACTTTTCTGGTACGTGTACCGGTATGGATACCAAATCGGTTACGTAACCAACAGATCCTTTCTAGTACACGTACTGGTTTGCGTACCAATCCGGATTCACGAGTTCATAGACTTTTAAAGGTGTGCATACTAATATGCGTAAGAGATCACCATAAGATGATACCGATCATGAAAGTAGTTACCATTTTTGAACAGATTTTTCTGAACCGAAACTGCCCAAGATCATGGTTCCTCACCAAATATAACATTGGGCAAGATGTGAGGATGCATTTTTCCAACACCGTTAGTGTGTGTTGGGGTGAAAATTAATCTCATCATAGGTAACTAAAACAACCTAAGGATGATCAATGAACACGGTGGATTGTGTTCTTACCATATTTTATTCTTTTCTCTTGTTTTTATAGGAATCTACAACTTCCTCTTTAGATTCATTTAGACCAAGCTCCGCCTTTTTTCATGCCCTTGCAGAGTTTCTTTATGAATTTATTATTCCGTTTGGAATCCCAACAGAAGTTGTCAATGTGGCCATTTCTTCCACAAATGGAACAAATTATAAGGTTTAAACACTTTGGAGTATCTTCCTTGACCTTACATATTTGTGAAAAAGCTGGTTTAGCAGGAACAAACTTATCATTCGAACATGACTTTCCAGTATATCTGATATCACACAAATTCCCAAAAGTCTTTTGTCCAAAAAGCATAGCCGAAACTTTGCTTGAACTTCTTGAGAGACGTTGTAGATCACCTTTTTAAGATGTCAATCTCTTTATATTTTAGAACGATTGTATCGAAAAGTTTTCATGTTCTATTTTTGCCTCTTGAGTTTTATCAGACAAAGATTTTCTTAAGTCATCAAGTTCCCTTGTTAACTTTTGATTATCTTTAGTCATGATCTCAAGATTTGTCAAACAATCTCTTAGGAGTTGATTAAACTCACTAATACGATCGCTGTTAGTGTTGGCAAAAAGTGCATCACAGTTTGATATTCCTTCAAGGTTTCATCCTCGGGAATATCATCCAGGGTAGTGTGATATGCTTTGTTTCTTTTATGAGTTCTTTTGCTGGAACAATTTTTGGCCATATGTCCAAAACCACGACACTTGAAACATTGGATTTTATCATCCTTATTATGATTATTTGACGATGATTTATCAAGGATCCGTCTATCTCTCAATAGTAGATCCTTGACACGTTATATTAAAAGTACAATTGTTGAATCAAGCTCTTCTTCAACAAGTGCCTTTTCTTTTTTACAACACTCCTCAGCGCAATTTATGCTTCCTTCTTTCAAAGATTGTTTAACATTATTTTTGGCATTAAATCCAACGTTCCTGTTCTTCAGTAAAAATTCTTTATCAAAGATCTTTAACTTTCCTACAAGAGAGCTTCGAGAAAGTATAAAAAGATCATTGGCTTCTGTTAGAGCATTGTTCGGTTGAACCCACTAGCGTTGGTATGTCAAGCTAGTTGTCAAATTTAGTTACCAAAACGCATTCTTGATTTAGTGTACTAAAGTTAGTTTCGGACTAGATTAGGTCTAAGAAGAGCTATTCTTGAAGTATGAAGATCGAAGACTACAAGAAGACATCAACGAGGAATTCATCAACAAAGGTATGTGGTAATTGATTTCATTTGGATTCTTGTTCAATTCTACCTTTCTAATCTATCGAAACAAATGCTCACTTTATGGAACAATTCCTATGACGGTAAATGTACATTTATGTATATATACTCGAGGTTATTTGATCCACGACTTTTTTGACAATAACCTTTATCCCTAGAAAGGTTCTCATGTTATAGTGAATGAGCTTACGAATTCAACGAGCCAAGAATCACTCAATTCCGAGTTATAACGATGAAATTATGAGTGATTTATTAAAACAACTTGAGATAAGTGTTCTCATTATGTTGCAGATTCGTTAGTAGGAAACAATCCATGAACTGTTTGTAACAGTTCACGGACTTGAGCCCAATTACGTGACTATAAGCCTTTTTAGTCAAGTTTTTGATGTTTCCTTATCTAGGCAAGATAGCTATTACTCCAAACATATTTGATTACCATATTAAAGTGTTTGTGATATCTTTTAATTCCCTCCTAAGATAAGTTGTGATTTATTCACATAAATATAATATTTGCTAAATTAATTAATTATTTAATTATTTTGGCAAGAGTTGTAACTTAGAGCAACCACAGTGGACGATCAAACCCATAAATATGGTCCAGAAACGAGACACAGTGGGACGGACTAAAGAGTAAAAGCTGGACCAAAACCAAATCCCAAACTATATTTGGTCTGGGACCAAGACCAAAACCAAATATAGTCGAGCGAACGTATAATGTACGTTTGTTAAGCGGCGAAGTTATAAAGTACGCTTCATGTGAAGCAGTTGTATATTCCTCGTTCCATGGTGAGGCGAAGTTATAAAGTACGCTTCGATGGAGCGTTGGTAAAATGTACGCCTCATGATAGGCGTAGGTATTAGGTTCGCCCCAGTGAGACGAACAATATACATTCGCCCCATTCAGGCGTTAGTATAGTTCATGTCTCATTGCAGGCTGTGGTAATAGGTTCGCCCCATTCAGGCATTCATAAAGTCCACGCCTAGGGATTTTATACCTCCGTCCAATTTTACAAACCATTTTCAACATTTTAGAGAAAATTGTTTTCAAAAAAGTTTATACCGTTGGGAATTTTCGAACGTTGGAGAAAATTGAACGTTGGACGTTTTCGAACGTTGAAAAGTTTGGAAGATATTTTCGAACGTTGGAAATTTCAAACTTTAAAGGTTTCTTTCATACACCTATATATATACACATGAATTCCTTTAGTATTTACCCACAACTACTGATTCAAACTATCTATCAGAACAAGAAGAAGAAGTATTATTTCCTCTTTCAAATTATTTAGAATTTTTTCATTGAATCGCTTATAACCAAAATAAAGATTCTTATACATCAAAATTCTTCAAAGCAATTTGCCAGTTTATAATCATTTCCATCAGAAAAAACTGACCATAGGCAAATTTAACAACAGGAGAAGAAACAAATAAAACTACAAAGTGTTCAAACGATCAAAGTTATGCAGAGAGTAGTCATATTCATGATAAACTAAACAATCACAGAATCCACAACTCGCAATACCTCAGGCAAATTTGCACTGGTCATCAAATTCTACTCCATATTACACAAAACTAAAAGTAATTAACCATAATAGCTAAAACAACTTGTTCTCGGCAAAATGGGAGTATAACTGATTGAGCTACTGAACTAAACATAATGTAACTCTTGTTACATGCTGGCAACCTTATATACAAGATTCTAAAAAAGCAATTCTTCTAGCATGAAACAGAAGAGACCTACATCCATTCATCACATTAAGGTGACATTAACCCTTATACGAAACCTAATTTTATTGAAAATTTAACAGTACCTCCATTACACAATGAAGTACCATATACATTTAATTCATCCCGATCCAACCATTAGATCTCAAGAATTCAATAAAATAAAAACAAAATTTCTAGAGTTAACAAGTTAAAAGAGATGGAAACACATATTCCTTTCAATACAACACAAATCGGGTGAAACTCCACAAACCCATACCGTTGATTCACAAGAATTGAAATTAAAAGAACAAATTATAAACAATTCTCAAATATAATTAGGCCCTGTACATGTATGTGAAAATTTTAAGGAAGGGGAAGAAAAATAAAGAAACATACCTCTCATTGAACGAAAAGCAGGGTTAATTTCTCGTTTTTTTATTTTTTTTTATTTTTATTGCTTGGTGTTGTTTACGAATGGAAGAACATAGGTAGAAGAATTGCTTCTGATTAAGCGGTAGAAACAAGCAGAAAAGAGGAGAAGACTTGAGAAGAAGAATAGGGTTTAACGCCCTAACACGTGTGATGTACGTGTGTGCTTTTGGGATAGTCTAATATGTTCGCCTGAAATCAGGCCTATGTATAACCTCCGCGCCACCAGGCATTAACTATATATCCGTCTGATATTCGGGCGTGAGCTATATGTTCGCCCCATAACAGACGTTCGTTTAATCCACGCCCCACGACAGGCGTTGGTTATATGTACGCCCATTTCAGACCAGCATTATATCCACGCTTCACTAGCAAACGAACGTTATATCCACGCTCGACCAAATATACTCTGCTACCGTAGCATAGCACCACGGACTAAACTCAAATTTGGTCGTTTTTTTTAGTCTTTGATCTTTGGTTTTGATCGTACCATTGCAGTTGCTCTTAGGAAAGACTCCCAAAATTAGGAGAGTCTTGAAAAAGGATAATAGCTTTGCTTAGCTTTCAAGCTACCTTGTTCACTATAAATAAAGGGTTCGTGAGTGCTACACTTTTTCATCCCCTTTGGAAAATTGGTGTAAGCTTCATAAGGTTGTTTTCCATGTCTTCTGTTCTTCGTGAATAAGAGTGAGATAAAAGTATTTGTATTGGGGATCACAAAGCCGAGTTAGTAATAATCTTAGTGATAGTTACACAACTTGTAATCTAGGTTTTTCACCTATTGTATATTCTAAGGGATCCTCTTCTGATATAAGACCATTCAAGAGTTGTTGATCATAAACCCTAGGTTTTGATAGATTTCAGTTCTCGATCGTATACCAACACTTGTTAGTCGAAATGGGAACTAGAAAGAAAACTTCGATTAAGGTATCTCGTAAAAATCCTTAAGAAGTTTTAAACTAGATATCTCTAGATTTATTCTAGTTGTTCTTGTTGTAGAATAATTAGGTTTCTCTTCCATTTTTGAAGAGTATAATAAACCATAATCTACAAGTTTGTTTTGATATTACTTTTACCTAGTAATTATTTTTCTCAAAACAAACACAAGATTTCCAAAACCTTGATTCACATCTAAAGGGAAATCAAATCGGTATTTTGTGAAAACAAAAGATCGAAAAGGATCAACGTGTTGTTGCATCTTCTAAAGAGAACTAATATTCTACTAGAAGATTTTTGAGAGTGCCTCTGAAGAGAACTGTGTTCTGCCAAAAGATTTTCGAGAATAAATTCTAAAGAGAATTTGTGTTCTGCTAGAAGATTTATGAGAAGAATTCCTAAAGAGAACCGGTGTTCTGCTAAGAGTTTTACAAGTGCTTGAATACAGTTGAAGCATGTATTATATCTATTCCGAATAGGTAGTAGGAAATTGGTGTAACAACTTATGATCAGTGTGTGTTTATTCTGGAATAGGTCCCGGGGTTTTTCTGCATTTGCGATTTCCTCGTTAACAAAATTTTTGGTGTCTGTGTTATTTCTTTTCCGCAATATATTGTTTTTATTTATAATTGAAATATCACAGGTTGTGCGTTAATCAATCATCGTTGATAAATCCGACCTTGTTTGTTGGATATGACTAAGATTGATCTTGAATATTGGTCTTTGGTACCGTCCAAGTATTTCTCACATCAATCAGGCTCATGGATTTCTATCTGTTTGATTTGCTGATTGATTTGAGGAAAAGAGATAAACTCTTTAGTATTATTCTTTGACTGAGTTTTTACTCTCGAAATATTATTAAGGTTTAGTCCATACAGATTGCCGAACGAAAAAGTTGGGTGTTGATAGGAGCTTGAATATGAATTTCATATACTTTTCTTTACTATTTTCTCTTGTATTTTCGGGTATTATGCTTGTTTTTCATTTTGTAAGTATCTTGGAGTCATGTGATGCGAAAGAAGGTAAGCCGGAGCTTAATTCATTGCTTGGCGACATTGCAATTGACAGTTTTATAGTCTGAGAAGGACACAAAGCTATATTTACATAAGAAAACACAAAATTCTGGAGCACCACTGCTGTTTGCTCAGGGCAATCACTGAATTCCAGCGGAAGTTTACTAAATGCACCTGCTACTTAACTAGGGGCCACCTGCTTTTCGTTATACTTAGCAAACAGAGAACTAGGTCGAGTCCAGCGTTCAGTTTTATCTCAAATCCTAGCTGAGCAAGATGATGATGTTGCTCCACCACGCTGGAAAGACTAGGCTCGATGGCTAATCACCAAGGTTAAGAGCTCCAATTGAGATCGAAAAGGAGGATGAGTGGAGTGAGTCTGTTGTGTTCCTGAGTCAGATTTTGGTTACTTTTCAGTCGAAAAACAACACATGCTGCTACTGTCGGTGATTTAATACCTATGACTGAGGATTAAGTGAAGTTTTAGAAGATTAGAGAAAAATGAAACTTGGGTTTTTGCTGGATTCGAGTTACAACGGGTTATGAGGAGATTGAACAGAGTTTTGCTGAGTTAAAAATGAATACAATCTACTGCCATTGATGTTTGAAGATTAAGAAGAGTCTAAGAATCCTGGTACGTCTAGAGAGTTTAGTTCTATTTAGTAGACAAGCTAAAATTCATTTATTATCTTTAGGAAAGAACAGATGCAATTGATCAATTAATTGTCTTACACACTTTACAGATAGAAGAGTATCTTGTATTTAAAAAAGACACCTGAACCAACCAATCTAGAGTCAACACAGAGACCAATAAGAAAATGACACATCAGTGATTACACGTCAGTGGTGACAGCTCAGCTAGTGACAACTATGATTCAATTATTACAGCTAAGAATACGGTGAGTAAACTATGTGATTGTAATAATGCTACTAGCCCCCCCTCAAGTTGAAGATGGTTTGGAGAATAAATCTTCAACTTGTCCCTGAGCAAACTGAACCTTGGACCTGCAAGACCTTTAGTAAATATATCAGCAACCTGCTGTAGAGTAGAGATGTACTGGACAGTAAAGGCCTTGGATTGCACAAGTTCTCTGATGAAATGAAAATCCACTGCCAGATGCTTCATTCTGCTGTGGAAGACATGATTGGATGACAAAGAAAGAGCACCCAAATTATCACAATGAAGAGTAGGAGGGAGAGGCAGAAAAATATGCAAGTCTTTGAGTAGTTTACATAACCAAACTACTTCAGCTATAGATTGTGATAGACTTCTATACTCAGCCTTTGTTGAACTTCTTGCCACAGTAGCTTGTCTTTTGCTTGACCATGATATAGGGTTAGATCCAAAGAAAATACAGTAATCTCTTGTGCTTCTTCTAGAATCAGGGTCTCCTGCCCAATCTGCATCACTAAAACCATGCACAGCTAAAAGCCCTTTGGAAAATAAAATTTCATAGTCAATGGTGCCTTTGATGTACCTCAGTTGGGTTAGCACCTGACATATTAGTCTTATCCAAAATATCTAAAGCATACTTTGTCTGGGACAAAAAAATGCCATTTAAGTTTCTCTTGACTTCAAGCCCCAAAAAATAGTGCAAAGCACCTAAATCCTTTACTGGAAAATGTTGACCCAAAGTGTGAATGAACTCACTGCAGTACTTCTTATCATTCCCAGTAATAAGTATGTCATCAACATAAACTAGAATAATTGTAATTCTAGTACCATTCTTTTGAACAAATAAAGAAGTATCAACTGAAGAAGAATTGAATCCATAAGAAAGTAAAACATTTTGAAGTTTCTCATACCATGCCCTTGGTGCCTGTTTGAGTCCATAGATAGATTTTTGTAGTCTACAAACATGATTTGTCCTTTCTGGATCAAC